>OX336394.1:400524534-401124107 GCA_946902985.2 Meconema thalassinum
AATTATTATGAATTATTGCTGTGTCAATTTTGAATGAAATCCATTAGTTAGTATAGAAGTTACAAGCATTTTGAAATTGGACATCTCAGCAGGCTTAGAATCAAGTTGGCAGCACTGACGTAAATTAGTTTCTCCAAATAAATCTAGAATGCCAGGTAGTATACGTGTGCAAAGTTTAGAGCTATTGGCTTGCATACTTTCTGATATATTGATATTGGGGTAACAAAAATGGGGACAGAATTTATTAACAGTTGGCAGCCCTGGTGGCTCTTAAGAATACGCTCACTGTTTTTGTACACATAGCAGATACGAAATTTGGTTGAATTCCAATTGATAGTGTAGAAGTTATATGCATTTAAAAATTGTACCTATGAGCAGGCTTAGAATCATTTTGGTAGCACTGCCATGTATGGCCTCCTGTAAATTTAACTAAAGTATTGTTATCTATACGTGTGCCAATTTTGAATTAGCTCCCATTCATACCTTCCAAGATATCCAACATGGAGCTCAAATTTCAATTGCGATTTTTCAGCAGTTGGGAGCACTGACATCATTTTCAAATACGGCATTTTCCCGGTTCGATCTCATAAGTCTACTTTTTCCTCATTTTTGCAAAATGTGAAAAGTAGGCTAAAAATATGAACTCAATTCTACGGCGTATCGTATTTGTTGATTCTGACGGAGATATGTAGTGCTTGTTGGAACGACAGATAGTTGAGCTCATTGTTTCCCTAAGCGCTTGGGTGAAAGTGGCGTGCCATGACAAGACAATAAATATGACAGGAGTTATAACGATGTGGTAATAAAAAGGGAAATGATGTGTGATGCAGTGGAGACCGCGGGAATGACTGCTTTATGTGCTCAGGTAGGCAAGGCGACACATCCATCGCGGGCCGTGATGAATCCCTAGAGGCCAATACATAGTTTCAAATACTGCAGAGCGCTGCCAAGTTCACTGTTTTTCACACCAGTAACCCAGCATTACTGTTCATTCCATGGGCTAAGCTCAACTCCCAGAGAAATTCCCAGGAAATGGCTGGAATGATCCGAGGTACCTTTACATTAGTGACCCAGAGAAATTACTGAGCCACTGTGTAGGCTAGCATCTGTCGGTTAAAAGTGTAACTTCTATCTCGGCTTGTCTTTGAAGAAATGAATATTCGCAATTATTTCAATACACGGATGGCAGGGGCTCAATCGATAATGCGTCACGTGCATTACATTCTATAACAACAAACGTTATCATCGCGTCAATACTTCCCAAGATATTTCAGTTTTAGAAAAATGTCAAATTTCTACCGGAGTATCTTCTTCTTCCTTTTCTTCGCGAATGGGTCGCTTAGGACCACGCGAAATCAACACTTTCTAGCCTTCCTGTTGGCCCAGTATTCCTTCATTCGCAACGAGTGGGTCTGTTTCCGTTGCTCTGACCATCGATGTTGTGTAGTCTTCTTCTCTTCTTCCTCGAAACCCCGCGTCTGAGTGATTTTCCTGATTTCCTTCCGGTCATGTAAGTTTGGTGATCCTAAATCGTTTAAGTATTTTTCTGTAAATTTATACCAATTCGGTCTAGTAGTCTTGTTCTTTAAGAAAGTATGTATCTTGCGTGTCAGTCTGTTCGGGTCCATTCTTTCTATGTGTCCCATAAATTGGATTCTTCGCATTCGCATTGGGTCTATGATTTTGGGTTCTTTTTTGTGCATTTCTATATTAGGCTTTGAATAATGTACACCATCTTTTGTCCTTGGTCCAAGAATTTTTCTCATTATGTTACGTTCTTTCACTTCCATTTGGTGTTTTAGTGTTTTGTGTTGGAGATTGAGTGTCTCTGAAGCATAGAGAGCTTCAGGTTTGATTACAGTTGTATAGTGGCGAATTTTGCAGTTCCAGGAGAGACTCTTTTTGTTATAAATATTGTAACTATTTTAATATATAAGATATTTAGTTAAAACACAGACTTGTGCCTTCCACCTTAAAAATAAAATGGCAAACAGAACCCTTAAAATCACTTGGGAAGGAACCACATTAGAGCACTGCATCTCACCAAATTATCGTGGAGTTACCCTCGACCGTGCTCTCACTTACCAGAAACACTGCTCGAACACCAAGCAAAAAGTGGCAGCCAGAAATAATATTATAAGGAAAATAACGGGTACTACCTGGGGGGCACATCCCAATACTGTGAGAACCTCTTCCATTGCTCTATGTTACTCTGCTGCGGAATATGCATCCCCAGTACGGTACAAGTCAACCCACGCCAGGAATGTAGATACAGCTCTAAACGATACCTGTCGCATTATTACCGGATGTCTAAAGCCTACTCCTTTGGATAAATTGTACAGTCTTGCTTGCATTGCCCCTCCTAATATTCGTCGCGAGATTGCAGCAAAAATTGAGAAGAAGAAGGCGGTAACATCTAAAGCTCACCCTCTGTATGGATACAGGCCAGCTACTTCAAGACTCAAATCAAGGAAAAGTTTCCTCAGAACTACCGAGGCTCTTAAGGGGACACCTCTGCAATCCCGAATCGATCTGTGGCGTGCAAGCTGCAATCGCTCCGAAGAATGGCTGATACCTAGTGAAGAACTACCACCTGGTCATATGGAGAAATGGAGTACCTGGAGATCACTGAACAGATTACGGGCAGGCGTGATAAGATGTAAAAGTAACCTGCAGAAGTGGGGTTTCAACATCGAGTCCTCATTGTGTGAATGTGGTGTAATCCAGACTACGTCTCATTTGTTGCAGTGCAGCAGGTGCCCTCAAACATGCACAGTGCAAGATTTGCTTCAGGCGAGAGAAAATGCACTGGATGTCGCTAACGTCTGGGCAAAAGTAGTATAGACTCTTGTTTGTTTAGTGTGACTTTGCATAAAATGTATTTAATCCAGTAAGAGTTTTAATGTATACATATATAGTATTAATGCTTCTGATACGAATAAATAAATAAATATATAAGAAAAAATCATTGTTAATAATAGTAATAAAACAACAAAACAAGGTTAACTGGAAATGAATCGATGATAAATTCTCTTCTTGGAACAGCTCTGAGTGAATGTTCATAGCATGAAATATGCTGGACTACAAGCTACAGTTGATCCCCCATGATGTAAATGTCAGAAGCCGGCTGTGTTATAATCTGATGTACACTGTTCTGAAATGCAGATGTCCGCCTGGATAATCCTGCTGGCTTTCTCCCTTTTGATTTACTGCATAAGAAGATTAATGTTCCTGGCGCTACGAAAACACTTTGTGTACGCCTGCTGACTTTAAAACACCTGCTTAAGACGCTCCTTTCCACGTTTTCTTCCCTCCGTCGAGCACAAGAAAGAGGTGAGGAGGAAAACAGTGGGATTCATTCATTACTTGTGTTTTATTTGCTATTGAGGAGTCTTTAATGTATGTTTATACGTTTGAGTTAGTTATTGAGGTTTTATGGGGTGGAACTACGAGGTCATCTGCCGCTAAATACAGGGAGCGGCAAAAATATCTGACAGTTTTTAAATCACAACAACACAAACATTTTAAATGATACAAACTCTTTTATTACTTATAACAGCAAGGTGTATATGTCAATTAATGGAAAACATGAAAGAACAATAGATTTTAACTTTTAAGATTTGAAGATAACGTCTTTCAAATGATGCCCATCTTTTTCCATGCGACAAAAAGATCTGACGGTTTATGTCGTTGTACGGCTGAGTGAGTCGAAGAGGACGCGTTCCATCTCGTAACACAATTTTGTTATGGGTGAGTAATTTTAGAGCCACAGGTTCAGCCTTAAAACGTACGTCGACAGGCCGTCCACGGCGGCCGGCTCGTAAACAAGCTGCTGCTTTGCAAATGTCTGATCGAACAGTGAGACGAATATTGCGTTTCGATTTGCATTTTCATCCGTATAAAATAGTTATTGTCCAGCAGTTGAAGCCTAATGACTATGCAAAGCTTCAGTGCAAGACTGGACGAATGCATGGCAAAAGATGGGCATCATTTGAAATCTTAAAAGTTAAAATCTATTGTTCTTTCATGTTTTCCATTAATTGACATGTACACCTTGCTGTTATAAGTAATAAAAGAGTTTGTATCATTTAAAATGTTTGTGTTGTTGTGATTTAAAAACCGTCAGATCTTTTTGCCGCTCCCTGTATATACGTTTAAAATGGCATTTTTGACACACACAAAAATAACACTCAATTTTCAATTTTTCATTGTATATTTGTTAATTAATTATTAGATCCTTTTCTCTTTGAGTGAAAAAACTCCAAACAGTGAGATAACATTTCCAGGAATATTGAGACAGGAGACGTAAATTCCGGACGCCGCAAAAAATATCTAAGAAAATTAATGGCAACACTTGTCGTTTGGATGTTGTCACAAAATATTAATGTCTTACTGTACCTGGAGGGCGGTATGCTTCAAATTAAAATACAACCTGTGACAATAAAGTTCGGTGAATAGTCCTGTACTATCACCATAGATGAACAATGCACGACAGTGACCCTACTGTCCTTCGAAAATGTCTCCTCCCGTAACTATGCAATGCTGAGATCGGCGATACATGTCCTGGAAACTTTGCAAGAAGGCGTCCTTTGGGATGGTGTTCAAAAGGCTCGTCAAGTTGCGTTCGGTGAATAAAGTCAGAACGGTCGACCTGGCAACATTGGCGTCACACAACGCAACGTGTAAGACCTGTTTGACACAGTGAGTGTTTAGAAGGATGAATTTATGCAACCCACCATGCACACCTGTTCATCGGGTGGCAGTGAGAAGGGTGAATGTTCTGTGGAATGGAATGGCTCTGAAAACCATCGTCCCGGGCGACGAGACTTGGTGTCTGAGGTACGACCCCGAAGTCAAGCGTTAAATCATGGAGTGGCGGGGTCCAGGTCCAGGGTCACCGAATAGTCCTGATTTTCGGACATTTCGGACATCCAACGTAATATGATGACCCAACTGAAGGCTATCCCTAAAGAGTTTCCAGGACTTGAATAGACCATTCTCAGAAGTGCATAACCATCCACGGGGATTAATTCGAAGGACAGTAACTAATGTTACAGGAAAGCCAACAATCCGTTCATAATATAAACACATTCACCGAACTTTTCGCTCAGAGGTTGTATATTTCATGTCAATATTCCACCTGTAAGCACGCATTAACCTCGTTTATCCGGCCCTCCGGTTTATCCGGTTCAAAAATAATAAAAATATATAAGGTGCGTTCAAAAAGTAACGAGCCTGAGGCATAATTACAGAAACCAGTGCCTGTATGTTAGAAGTATTGGTCCTGGCTGTTGAGGCACTTGTCCCACTGTGACACGAGGAGGTGAATGGCTGTCTCATAAAATTCCCTGGGCTGCGATGTGAACCAGTTCTGCACGTACAGCTGGAGGTCGGTGTCAGAGGTGAATCGTTGCCCGCGCAGAGCTCTTTTCAGGGGAACAAACATGGCGTAATCACAGGGAGAGAGGTCTGGTCTGTATGGAGGGTGGCTGAGAACCTCCCATTTGAATTTCTGCAGGAGTGCCGTGACTGAGTAGGCCGTATGAGGTCGTGCATTGTCGTGGAGCGTTCACGGTGGCTATGGCGTTCACTGTCAATCGGCGGTCCTGGGTAATGAGTGCATCAACCAGCTGGACGTTGTCATCGGTAATGCTGGGGGGTGCCCCAGACCGCGCATCATCGGCTAACGACACCCGTCCTTCCCTGAAGCGCTTGTGCCACGCCTTGACCATTGCAAGGAACATGCAGTGTTCGCCGTACACTTGTGACATTCGGCTATGAATGTCCGTTCCCCATAATCCTTCCGCTGTCAGAAACCGAACAACACCGCTTTGCTCTACGGTTGATGCCTCTATGTCACTGTTTGCAATGCGACTGGCAGTGTTGGACGATTGATGCATGCTGCTGCTCGCTTTGTATCGTCACGTGACGTGCCCGCGTGCCCTCTAGCGACGGGCTGTGACCTTCCACGTTCTGGTCGGAACCACACCTCGTTACACACGCCATGATTAGCCGATGTAGTCACCGGTTTGCGCATTCCACCCTCCAGCTCATTACTTTTTGAACGCACCTTATAGTTTCACGGTACAGTATTTCTTTCACGGGGTAGACTCTTCTTGAGTGTCTTTTCCGCCAAGAATAGTTAAGGACAGGAATTGGAAGTAATTCGGCCACGGTCTATCAAAGGTACCATCCCGGAATTCGCCTGAAATTGAGAACTGATGTTAGTGAATCGTCTTCGTGATCGTGCTGCGTGCAAACGCTATACAAATGTAAAACAAAAAACTCACACATTATTTTAGTGCATACAATATAATCGGAGACTTATTCTCATTCAAAACTGTCGCTTACAGTGACATCGGACAAGAGTATAAACACTCAAAGACTGGTCGCCAGTTAAGTGAAAAATGCAGTGCATCAATGCGGTTCTCATCAGGAGGAATATGTAAGAAACGTGTTCTTATATTTTTTGTACAATTGGAAAAAGGTATTACAACTTATGTTAATCTCTACTTAGAATAAAATAAAGTCCCCGATTCTTGGATGTCACGGATAATCTCGGGAACCATTGGATGGATTTTGATGCAGATTTCACCATTCTGTAAAGGATATCTCGAGGGAGGTTTCTGTAGAAAATTATTTATTTATGATCAAAGGAAGCTGGTGTATTCTTTGGAATACACGGTAAGATAGAGTAAGCTTTTGCTTCTCTTTGCTTTAGTTCATCCCTTCCTTTTTTCTCAAACACCAACAGTGATCTTCTGATTTCTCCTTTTTGGTTATGTCATATTACCTGTAAGTCTGTTCTAGATATATATCTTCCATGACCCACCTAGCGTCATCTAGCAGCGAATCTCTGAAGTTCCTCAATTCTTCCCTGTAAAAGAGGACTTCCTTATCAATCTAGCCACCAGATCTCGTCAGCTATCATCTCCGTGATCAAGAGAACTTCGTCTACTTTTTCACCCTCCAGGCTGCGCTAGTGACTCCTACTATCAACTCTTTGAAGATCATTTCATCAAGAGAAATGAATATTTCAATGTTGGCTATTCTTATATGTATTCCTTTTGTCTCCTACCCCCACTCTTTTCCCTTCCCTGGTCCCTCCGAGCTCCGTTGAGCGTGTCTCACTTGTACGTCGGAAGTCGACCCAGTCAGTTAGAGCTTAACTAAAGCTCGCCTCCTCAAATCTAGAGGCAAACTTTTAAAATTCTACGCCATGTTAGAATTTTAGTATCAACCGTCAACAGGAACATCGCCTTCGTCATGAAGCAAAGATAAGTACCGACTTCATGTTTTAACCTCATTATCATCGCTTTTTAAAGGCTCAATGCTTTATTTCGATTTTATAGACAGTGAAAGTTGCTATTTGAAAATAATTGTTTTCTAGAGATCTTCTTGATCAAATTTAAACTATCAAGTCTAACTTTCAATATGAAAGATTTTCTGAGATGCTTTCTCACATCGAGGGATATTTCCAAAATACCCACTGTCTATATAATCTAGTTTTCCGCCGAGGGATTCTCTACCTCATTTAAACAAGTCATCATTGCTCTGGAACCTTCCAGAACCTGCACTCTGTCTATCAGTTATACTGTCATGTATTTTCCACTCACATATGGGAATACCTTTTCAAACTAAGGAATCTTCCTTATGAACTGCTAATCAATATCTATTTTTTCTTCCTCCGTTGGGATTTTTCTGGTGCATTCAACTATAACATACAAGTTTCTCAAGCAATAGATTCTCGCAAATCTAGTGTAACTAGTTATTTTCCACCATTGCAATAACTTTCTTTGCCATCTACTTTTTGTGCTACTACAGTGAACTTTTCAACTATATCAACAGACTATAGTGAAAACAGTGCTGTTCAACCTTTCATCCGTGTCGCGCTCGTCCGTGTACAATAAATACGGCCATGAACACTTTTCCACAATCCCATTTGATCCTTCCCAAACCCTTTACTAACAAACCAAAATAATAAAATTGTTACTTTAGGTCTTTTTTCAATGAGGTGTCACTCACAATAAGTGCCCTCCCTAACTTGTTCCACGTATATCGAATTAATGTCTGTAAAACTTCGTGTCTAGTACACGCCTTGAATTATATTGTCTCTCCCTTTTTAATGAGGGAATACAATTCTTTCAACTCATAAGTGAGTTATCTCTAGGTTTCACGAAAGGGAAACTTGCCCCATTTTTCTCGTGATCCCTACTTAAACATAGGAGTTTTAGAAACTTCCTTTCGATTTTTCTCTTCAGGTTTCACAATAAGTGACCTGCCCTATTTGTATAATCCAACCAAGTATTTCTGTATCAATATAAGAAGTTATAGAAACTTCTATTTTATTCTTCCTGCTTTTTGTTGTTGTTACTTTCGAAGTTGTTACTATTTCTAAGATATTTACCTAGAAATTCTTAAAGTACACACCTTGTACTTGATTTATTGTTTAACTTTAATTACGTCAGTTATCTTTAAATTTTTCATTTATTTATCTTCGTCATTTCAAAATTTTACGAAGATTTTAAAGAATATAAAAGGTTTGAAACCAAAATAATTATTAATTGCCTGGCGCAAGCTTTAGATGTTTTTGGAGGTCTGCGACCCCAATTGTTTATAAAAAATCAAAATTATATATTTGTTACAAAAACTACTTCCTTTTACATTGTTAAATAAATTAAAGATTTCTTTTTGGCTTTATCATTTCTCTAATATAGTGGTTAGGCAAGATCCTGTCTTCCTTGACTCTTCCTATTCAATAAAAATAAATCTATTTATAGGGTTTTCACCACTTGTTGCATTTGAGCAAGAACTCTTAGTTGGTAACTTAGTAAAGTCTCTCTTAGCTTTAATAGCTAATTCTAACTGGCCAGTAAGGCAAGCATAGCTCGCTACGCCAGCTACCTGCTTGTGGAGATTCTCTCTAACACTTATGGTTGGTTTTTCAAAATATAAGTGTTTCTCATTGTCTAAACTTTTAGTCGGCGCCTTGCTGGGTAAAAGCTTAGCCATTTCTAAATGCAACTATTGGTGCACGTACCAAAATTATTCCCAAAGGTATAATTGCTTTATCCCTATCCTTCTTGGAATCATTTGGTCGCTCTTTAGAAATTCTAAAATTTCAAAAACTAAAATATCAAAGCTGATTCAAATTATTGGCATTCTTCAAATTACCTGTTTAGAAACAAACTCCTTTGAACAGATACACAATAAATCCGTTACTTTTTGCCTTGCCAGACCACCACCCTTCCCCATAGTAGGCATATGTATGCTTGAGAGAGAATACGCTAAAGTAACTTCCTTGCAAACAACCCAAGTTCCAGCTGCGTTTCCCGTTAGCTTCGCCCAGGTCCCTACCCACTTTAGGTATCGGAGAGCGGATTTGCAGTGGCAGCTGCCTTTGAGTTAAACTTATAACTTCTGTAGGACTCTCTTCCTATTTCTCCATCCTTTTTCTCCAGTCCGAAAACCACTTCCTTTTCTTTATCATCTTCCCCTGGGGGTTAGGTTATTCCCAAGCTAATAATCTACCCAGAAGCCTAGCAGTAACGAATTCAGTGAAAAAGTCAGAAAAATATACCTGGCGTCCGTGCGCTTTTTAAGCTTACGCTGGGCAAACCGTTAAAAATATCTATATATTATTAGTGTAAGAATTGTTCAGCATGAATTGTTCTACAAAAAAGTCTTCAATACATCGCCCACTATAAGTGGTTATACGTTTTCATTTCTTCCAACAATCTCCATTCAATTACTGAGGCGACAGTTTACGAGCTAGCTAGGGGTGAGCCTATCACCCCAGTTACATCCTAGCCAGAGGACGAACCTATTGCCCCAGATACAGCCAGCAGCAAACTGTCGAGTCGTGTTGAGTTAAGACTTCAGAGAAGAGTGGTTGTGTTTGGAGTTTCCCTGGAAGAGCAACTCGGCTTTTCTTCATTTCGCCTGTGAACGTTTCGTTCCGCAAAATTCGCAGTCAAGTTAAGATTGGACCGGATTGGACGGAAGGGGGATTAGTGTTTCATGCACCTCGCCATTCTTAAATTACGTCTGACAAGAATTTGTTGCACATGCATCTCCATGATAATATAATTGATAGTCCAGGCAGTGATTTTAACCCATCATGCCGCGACGTAAAACGCACATAGGTCGTAGTTCACTGACATCCAAGAAAAAGAGCTTATCACGTAATGCATTCATAACTGTTCCCGGGCGAAGCCGGGGCGGGAGGTTTCCTAGTTAGTAAATGATTGAGGGAATCATTGAATGTTCTAAGCACACACACCTGTAACATGTAATATGGCGACCTGGCTGCAAAAGAGGCTATTATTATTATACATAGTCAGTTATAACTGAGACAAGCTTCAGGAGGAAAGATTAAATATAAACGTAAAAGAGGTTCTTCAGAACGGCTTTTCATGTCATCAGGCCGTGTGCAGCGTTTATTGATATTCTGAGACGTTTCACCAACAAGTGTGGTTGTCATCTTCAAAAATTTGTTCTGATAGCTTGAAGTAGCACTGGTCTGAGGTTTATATTGGATTATTTTCGAAAATCCATGAAACTTGAACGGTTTCTGGTTGACAATTCTACAGTTTTCATTCCCGTGTGGCAATGTTATTGATATACCTTTATGTAATAGGTGGATGCTGTAGGATGCTCCGCCCCTGTACGTGGCTGTGGAGGGGGAGAGTGGAGCATGACGTCATACAAGCTCCGGGAGCTAACTAACAGCCAACCACCAGATATTGATCTAATAGAGTATTTCTATTGACATTTTGTGGTTGTTTATAATATAAATTTATATTGCTTCTCTGTAAAGCCTTGCGTGACTGTTCGATGTCCTAGACAGTATTTTCGTGTCTTCAAAATGGATAATGTGATCTCTTTCCCAAGCATGTCCTGGTAGGGCTAATCTTTCAATCTGTTGGAGTCTCCCGAGTCCCGTATATTCTTTAATTTTTGTTAGCCTATTTTCATTTATGAAAAAAAAATAGGCTTATGAGATCACCTTTTGTCCGTGTGTCTGTCTGTGTGTGCGTATGTGTGTGATTCGTGTGTGTGTGTCCCCCTAATAAAATCTAAACGGCTGGAGCGATTTCAATGAAACTCAGTAAGTTCATAGCACTATTCCGGACGACCCCGACCGTGCCCTTCAAATTTAGTTACGTCTCACCAATCCAACATGGCGGATGTGCGAAATATTTCACCAGCATTCAACATCTCGGAAACCATTACCGATATCACCCTGGAATTTTGTACGGTGATAAAGGGAACTACTAGAAAGTCAAATGACGCATGCTACAAATGCTACACATGTTAGAAAGGCTCCATTACCCATTAACTTAGGCTTCCCGCGCGGGGAACGGATAGCGGGAGGTGCACTCTGCTGCATGACGTCACGCACTCGCCGTCTCCGTATCGCCGTATAGCCTGCTGTAAGACCTGACTTAAGACTTTTAAGACAGAGTATGTCATTGGTCGCGTCAGACTCCAGGAGTAAACTCAGACTCAACAGGCTCCATTAACCTTTAACTTAGACTTCCCGTGCAGGGAACGAAGAGCGGGAGGTGCACTCTGCTGCATGACGTCACGCACTCGCCGTCTCCGTATCGCATAACGCCAGACCCCAGGAGTAAACTCAGACTCGGTGCATATGCACTGAACCACATGATGACGTCATACACGCCGTAACCGTAACGCATAACGGTAGACCAAAGCATAACGATGAAGTCGACAGGATCATTTGAAATGATAATAGGCTTTAGTTCTTCACGGAACTACTTGTTACATTTCACTTAATCGTGCTAATATACATACTTGACGCTATGAACATGGAATCTTGTATACTCACTCAGAGGTCAGTAGGTCAATAGTATCTTTCACTGATCCTTTGTGTTGGCCTGTAAATAGTTTCTATTGAATGACAAAATCCCGTTCTGGAGAATACTCAACCGGTCATGAAAGTGAACACAATCTGAAAAGGAGGTTTTATTTCTGTCTGTAGTGTACAGTATATTGTGTTCGGTCCCTGTGTGTACCTCGTGCGAGTGTCGCAGGGAGAGGTATGGAGGAGTGCCAACGCAAGTTGGGGCCATGGGAAGATGTTAGAGCCGATGATATCCTGACAATTGATACGGCGCTGTGCGGTGCCAGGTCTGCTGCAAGATGTTTCACGGCGAACTTGATGGCGCGGGCTGCATACAGATACCGCCGCAGCGCTGCTGTCGCGCATACGTCATGCGTTTTAATCTCCGGTTGGAGAAGCACTGCCGGCACTGCCGATGACCTACATTGCGATGTGCTGTAACATATGTAGCCTGCCGTAAGACCCGACTGCAGACATTTAAGACAGAGTATTTCATTGGTCGCGCTGTCATGTTGTCGGGGACTTCACTAATGATAAGCATCATTGCAATGAAGGATATCGGAGAAAATTTTAAAGAGGGAGTGAAGATTCAAGGAAAAATAATTTCAACTCTGAGATTTGTTGATGACAGTCATCTTAGCCGATGCGCCTGAGGATTTGAACAAGTATTTGAATGGTAGGGACTCCTTGAGGATCGAATTCATGATGAAAATTAATAAATGTACAACAAAAATATTGCAATGTAGCCGAAATAAATGAGAAACCTCTATGGACATCTAATTGGCAGGTGAAAAGCTGAAGGAAGTAGGAGACTTCTGTTACTTTGGAAGCAAAATAACCAGTGATAGACGAAGCAGAGAGGATATAAAAAGTAGGTTGGCTCAGGCAAGGAAAGCATTCCTACAAAAGAGGAGTCTGTTGACATCGTTGATTTAGGTATTAGAAAGTCATTTTTGAAAGCCTTTGTCTCGAGTGTGGCGCTCTATGGAAATGAAACTTGGACTATTGGTGCAGCAGAAAAGAGGAGAATTGAAGCGTTTGAAATGTGGTGTTACAGGAGAATTATAGGGTTACAAACGAAGAGGTATTAAGACGAGTGGGAGAAGAGAGATGTTTCTGGCGACTGCTAATGAAGAGAAGAGATAGGCTGGTAAGACACATACTAAGACACCCAAGAATAACAAGCTTAGCTATGGAAGGAAGGGTCAAGGACAAGAACTGTAGGGGTAGACCAAGGTTAGAATATGTTAAAAAGATTGCCTCGGATGTAGGGTGTGATAGCTATATAGAGATGAAACGATTAGCTCAGGACAGGGAGGCATGGAGCGCTGCATCAAACCAGTAAATAGACTGAAGACGCAAACAACAACAACAACAACAACAGTAAGCTCTGAATAAATATTCACTGTACCAAGTTTCATTTCACTCGGGAGATGAGATCGACAGAAATTTTACAGTATTTTAAATATTAGAAAATCACTTATCCACCATATTGTTTTTTCGTTTCTCAAGATTTGGAAAGTCACGTATTTGTCCTTACGTAACGGTCCTCTAACACCATACAAACTTTCAGTTTGATTGCTTAAATACTGTAGTTTCGGAGATATTCAGAGTCGGTAAAATGCGTCTTATGGGCACCATGCTGCATTCTTTTATTTATGTTGTTGTTGTTGTTGTTGTTGATTATTATTCAGGGGCTTGCGACATCGTGGTCATGTAGCCCCGAGTACTTGGATATGTGTAGAATGTGTCTGATAGCCTGTGTCAATGTGATGTTTGTACTAGTTTATGCAATTGAGAGACGATTTGGAAATGAAGTGACCGTGGCCCTAAGTTAGGTACCATCCCGGCATTTATACAGATAAGTAGGAAAGCACGAAAAACCACTTTCAGGATGGCTGATATAGGAATCGAACCCGGGCCACCGTGATGACAGCCAAAGATGCTAGCCACTACGCAATGAGGCGGACTGTTTTATCTATATACTATAGATTGATATGCCAGCAGATGAATATTATAATCGTGGCTCATTATACCCACCTACATCTATCTATATTGCTTGTTTAGGACATGAGAATTATTAACTTAATTTCAGAAATTTAGTCCAGCCGCCATATTTAAGTTTTTAAGGAAACGGAATAAAATTAGATTGCAATATATTAATCCTTGTATGAAGCTACACCGTGCCTAGTTTCACTACGCTCGGATAATTCTACTATCACTGCGCTCGGATAATTAAGTCACGAGAAACATCCATATAAATAGTTAAATTTCGCATCGCCACCATCAAAAATCAGACTTCCTCTACTGGGAATCAAACCCGTGTTCTTCGGATCATGAGAAGGACACTGTACTACTCAGCTACCGAGGAAGAGAAATGAATTAACAAGTATTGCTTGAGTCCAAGCTTTGTGAACCTGAGAGGAATGTGGATCGTGGACGATGATGAGAGATGTGTGGGGTTCCCGATCCGTGCGTAGTGACAGAACCAAATACTTTGGTCAGTCACTCATTTGCAACACCACACCTGGCTGGAATAGCACCACCTTGTGGCTGCCAACAGGGAGAGGCTGAGAGTGGAAGAGAACAGCGCCCACCCACTGCATGGATATAATCCTCCTCAGCAACGGCTGAGGTCCCGAAAGAGCTTCCTGAGGACATCTGAGATGCTTACCGTCTCACCGGAGAAGGCAAGGCTGGATATATGGAAGAAGTCGACCCCTCACCCCTGCGGTTGGATGCCAGTAGCCGAAGAACTACCACCCGGGCACAACGAAAGCTGGTTGGTGTGGAAATCCATGAACAGGTTGCGATCAGGAGTTGGAAGATCCCGAGACAATCTGAAGAAATGGGGCCTCAGTACACGTGACACGTCTTGCGAATGAGGACAAGAACAAACCACAAAACACATGTTTCATTGCCCTCTGTGCCCTTCATCTTGTGCAGAGAGGGATCCTGTTAGCCACTCCGAGCTCCTTGGATGTTGCTCAGTATTGGGCACGTGCTATATACAATTTTACCCTTATATGTATAGCAATTGTACATTTGTACGTTTCCGACTCGAGAAATAAATAAAACTGGTATGGACAAAGGCCCTATGTTAGCAATATTGGAATAGACAGGAATTCTAGATAACTCAGCGGGCTGTTGACAGGCCCTTCACTTCCAGCCTTCACCGTAACCTCACCCCGGAAGTTCAAGGAGCTTGGACTCGAACAGTACTATTTTTGTTATTTTATGGGCTTTGTGACATCATAGTCATTTAGTCCCGTGTACTTGAGTGTGTGTGTAATTTGTGTGATAATAATAATAATAATAATAATAATAATATCGTATGACCTCGGATGCCGGGCGCAGAGGTCAGCTTGCATGCCGAATTTTGCCGCTCCTTGGAGCACTATGAAAGTTAAGGAGGTTAGATATCTAGGCCTAAGCTCCTCGACACTATAACGCTTTCTACAGTAGTAGAGAAAGGAGAAACTTTGTATTGGCGGAAAATCCCGAGATTGATTTTGCCATTACGAACATGGCCTACTGAATTAAACTAGGTTCTTTAACATGCTAACAATGTATGACATGCGTGTCGTGATTTTTGTCGCCTTTCAAAAAACACTTACCATGGCCAGAAGCGAACCTGCAATGTTGGGGTTGGCAGTCCGACACGATAACCACTCACCTACCGTGGCAAGCATTTGTGTGATAACCTGTGTTATTGTGATGGCTGTACTAGTGTGAGTATTTGTAAATTAGGCATACGATTGGGTGACAGCAAAAATGCTAGCCACTACACCATTAGATGATAATAACTATTGTATTTTACACTTTCTAAAATTTGAGGCCTGTCCAAATTAAAACGGAACTTTTTTTCTTTCCCACGGAAATATCGTGAACAGCGAATGTCCCTGAACGCAGAAACAACTGATGTAATTCAATTTGATCTCGGCCAACTTGCTCATATTCTATTGAGGTTTAAGCTTGGGTAACCATTGTTTTGAATCCGCTAGTAGGCTGTCGCAGACATGGCGGCGCGGCGCACTCTAGAGACCTCTATATGCACCAATCAGAAGGAGAGAACAAAGTCGCCTGTAGCGGTGACTCCTTGGCAGCGCTTAATGGATCATGTAAAATTCATCACAACGGGGAGCGAGTTGGTCGCAGACGTATGAATTACTCCACCACTACCCGGTAGAGCGCAGCACGTATCTTGCTTTAAGCAAAGTAACTGTTTGTTAGAACGAGGCAAACCTCACGTACGAGGTTTGTTTAAAAAGTTTGTTGAGTGGTACCATGTCTCAGTGCCAACATGAGCCAAGTGTGGTTGCGTACTCCACCACTTAGTGAGGTCATCAGGGTAAACCCATTGCAGACAGTCGAATGTGAGTGTTGCTATCGTAATAAAAATGAAGCGGCGAGTGAACATCAAGTTCTGCTATATATTAGAAAAATGAAAGTGCAAGGGAAAAACCTGTAAACAAACAAAAAATGGCTTTTGCAACGGGAACCAAACGACCGATGACGAGCAACGTTCGGGTCGGCCGCAGGCGTGGTTCCACACTGTAGGCACGTCCTTCGTATACATATTAATCCTCTTTTCCACATGTCCATATATTCATGAAACATACTACACTGCTCAACAAAAGTTTGGACTGCCGTCATCATATTGCATGGTGACGCTGCCATAAAGGAGTGGGACCTCTTACCTCAAGATACAGGGGAGGATCTAGGGGAGGAGGAGGAGGGCGACCGCCTAGGGCCCCCGGTCATGGATTTTTTAAAATTTAATTTATTAATTTATTTCTCTTTTCAAACTAATTTATAATTAGTTTTTAGCCTATTTTCAATTTTGAAAAAATAGGCTTATGAGATCACCTTTTGTCCGTGTGTGTGTGTGTGTGTGATTCGTGTGTGTGTCCCCCCTAATAAAATCGAAACGGCAGGAGCGATTTCAATGAAACTCGGGAAGTTCATAGCACTATTCCCGGCGACCTCGACCGTGCCCTTCAAATTTTGTTACGTCTCTCCAATCCAACATGGCGGCTGTGCGAAATATTTCACTAGCACTCAATATCTCCGAAACTATTACCGATATCGCCCTGAAATTGTGTACGGTGATAAAGGGCACTACTAGAGGTTCACCTATGAGACTTTCAAAAACCTGATGACTACAAAACCAACATGGCGGCCAAGCGAAGTTGAGACATTTAAATAGACTTTTCTCGCGATTTAACTATCTAAATGTAATGAAACTTGGTACAGCAAATGTTTATATACATTGTAATGCACTGGAGTCTAATTTAGTTCAATAGTTTACATAACCTCAAAATGGCGGCTGTGCGAAATATTTCACTGACATTCTATATCTCCGAAACTATTACAGATATCACCCTGCAATTTTGTACGGTGATAAAGGGTACTGATACAGGTATATCTATGTATATTTCATAAACCTGTAAAGTACGAAACGAACATGGCGACCAAGCGAATTTAAAATATTTTAATAGACTTTTCTCGTGATTTAACTCTCTGAGCGCAGTGAAATGTGGTACAGTAAATGATTTTGCAGATTTGAATGCACTGCCATCTAATTTAATTCAATTGCTTACATAACCTCAAGATGGCGGCTGTGCGAAATTTTAAAATTAGGTTTTAATTTCTTGTGTCGTAATCATGGGATCGAAGTGAAAGTTTGAATAATGAACCTAGGCAATAATTTTCCTTGAATGGTACATAACTCTATGGCCTATACACATAACACTCCTAAATAGTGAGCTCCCGAAATATTTAGACGGTTCTCAATATCTATGAATCTTTTACAGCAACCAAACTGATTTTTTTTAATGTTCATAGAGACTATGAACATATATTCACCTATAGGACTTTCAGGAACCTGGTGAGCACAAATCCAACATGGCGGCGACGCGAAGTATAAATATTTAAATGGACGTTTCTCGCGAATTAACTATCCGAGTGCCGTGAAACGTTGCACGTTAAATGCTTATACAAATGTTGATCCACTGGCATCTAATTTATTTCAATGGTTTGCATTATCACAAGATGGCTGCTGTGCGTAATTTTAAAATCTTGTTTTTACTTCTTGTTGTCTAATCATGCGATTGAAGTTTGAATACCACACGTACACAATAGTCTTAATGTAATAGTACAAAAATAAAAATCCTACCTGGCGACCATCTGAAATATTTAGACGGTTCTCAATATCTACGAATCTGTTACAGCAATTAAACTGAAATTTTGTATGTTGATTGTGGCAGTTAACATAAGTAGGATATATGAAAATAGGCTGTATAGTTCTTCACGGAACTACTTGTTTTCTTTTCAGTGCAGCTATGACCTCCCTTGACCGTTTAGCAAGTTTAGATTTCAGTGAAATAATAGAAGACTTCTGCCGGGAAAAAGTGGCAAAGTAATATTTTAATTGTTCATAGTTTACATAATCTTCTTCAAGGGGACATAAAGGTTTCTTTCATATTATTAAACAAGAAGTTCCGTGACGAACTAAAGAGCCTACTTTTCTTAAAATTAAGATCCATGCCAATGATTAATCTACGGTATATGAACCTATATAGAATATTAGGGTAAAAAAAATCGACAGCATTTATTAACAGTTGTCAGCCCTGATTGCTCTTGAGAATACTTATAGTCATATCTGTTGTGGTACACAAAGCACATACGAAATATGGGTGAAATCCAACTGATAGTATAGAAGTTACATGTATTTAAAAATTGGTCCTATCAGCAGGCTTAGAATCATGTTGGTAGAACTGACGTATATAAGTTACTCCAAATTAATCTAAAATGTCAGGTACTATACGTGTGTATAGTTTAAAACTGTCGGCTTGCATACTTTCTGATTTATTGGTATTTGGATTTAAAAAGAGAGAGAGAGCAATTATCAACAGTTGGCAGCCCTGGTGGCTCTTAAGAATACGCTCAGTCATATCTGTTTATATACATATATTACGCACAAAATTTGGTTGAAATCCAATTGTTAGTTTCGAAGTTATATGCATTTAAAAATTGGACCTATCAGAAGTCTTAAAATAATTTTGGCAACACTGCCATGTATGGTCTCCTGGATATTAAACTGCAATAGTATTATCTACATGTGTGCCAACTTTGGAATAGCTCCCATGCATACCTTCCAAGATATCCATCATGTAGCTAAAATTTCTGGTGCGTTTTTTCAGCAGTTGGTAGCACTGACATCATTTTCAAATATGGCCTTGCGATATTCCGGTATACATCTTTACTCATACTAAATTTGGTTTCGATTGCTGCAGCCGTTTAGGAGTTGATAGGGGGGTGGGAGGGGGGGGGGGGGGACACACAGCCAGCCAGACAGATAGAAGGACAGACAGGCAGACAGGACAGGACAGGACAGACAGACAGACACACATTTTCCCGGATCGATCTCATAAGTCTACTTTTTCCTCATTTTTGCAAATTGGGAAAAGTAGGCTAAAAATGTACTGTAGTGTATTCAAAAAATTGTAACTATTCTTTATTTCATTATTATTACAAAACTATTTTCCATTTGATTTGATATTATTTTATTTCCTATTGTTGTGGGCCCCACCTTATCATATCACCCCGGGCCCCGCAAGGCCTGGACCCGCCACTGCCAAGATAATCTTGATGGTCTCATTCAGAGCGTGCCTCCGCTGTGTGCGAGGAGGACTACTAAAGACTGATACTGATCCTCATGAGATACAGATTTTCAATTTTATTGTTTTCAAAAGGCTGGCTCCGTGTTGTTGGGGTAAGGCCCCTGCCTCTCACCCGGAGGTTCGTTTCCCGGCTCCGACAGGGATTTTAGAAACTGACGTGAGGGCTGGAATGGGGTGCACTCAGCCTCATGAGGTCAATTGAGTAGCTGTCTGACAGTGAGGTAGCGCCCCGGACACGAAAACCAAGATTAACGGCCGGTGGGGCCCGACGCGCTGACCACGCGTCACCTCAATATCTGCAGGCCAAATGGCTGGGCAGAGGTCGCTTGGTAGGCCTAGGCTCTTCATGGGCTGTAGTGCCAGGGGTTATTATTATTATTATTATTATTATTTTCAATGCGATCACTCAGAAGCGAGTTCGCTTTGTTTTTGTACCGCTTCATCGTTATCTAACCACGATTGTTATTGTTTTCAGAAGGACTGATATTCAGTTTGTTAATACGTTATTGTATAAAACTCAAAGGGTTTACAATAAGAAGTCATTGTAGTTAAAGATATTTATATTGCAAACTTTTGTTGAGCAGTGTACTTTATTTGTCGAGTTTCAGAGGGTATTTGGACTTGGTCCACTCTTGATGAGCCTCTCTACTTTTTTTAAACTGAGCACCAATCCACTGAACCCAACTTGGAAATGGGACAGGCAACTTAAGGACACTGTGCATGCACTCTTGAGCATGAGAATTGGGTACAGCCTGTTCTGATACAACACGGAAATGTAAAATGGGTTGCCTACCCACCCGCAATCAGCTTGAAATATGCTCGCAGGGCGCTAGCGACGGGGCGGAGTTCGATTTCACTGATTGACGCCTTCTTATGCAGCATTGCAAAGTATTTTGCTCCTTTAAAATATATTTACACAGGCTTCACAATAAGTTTGAACGATTTCTGTTTCAGAACGTGTTATTTTACGCTTCTGTTAATGGCTTTCGCAGAGCATTTCTATGAAATAAAATTTTATTTTTCAACATAGTTTATTACAACTCAATGTATTTGTGTGTTGTATTTTATTTACAATTAAAGAAATGTGTGATGTAACGTATTTACAAATCATACAAATCACAAATAATATATACTGTATTTATTAAATAATATATTATTCAGAAAAGGACGTAAGAGAAAGTGGATTTACGACCTGAATCTGCTTCATGAGCATCAAGGAGAAATTCACTGCGACAACATGAAGAATGATTCTGCATTTACTTTTGGATGAAAATGAAACGCCTTGATGATCTACCGGACTAAAGTGCTGGTCAGAACAAAAAGGACACCACCCATAAAGTAACTTTTGCCACTTGCCTGAAATGTATTGGTTGCGCTATTTTCGTAATTATTAATACAACCTACATAGAATAAGCAGGCGTTTAGAAAAAACACATGGATTTTGGTTGAAAAATACTAAAGTTATTGGCAATTATTAAGTACCGTTTGGTACAAAAATTAAGACTCGTATGCATGGAAACCTCCATCCTAACACCTCATGAAGACCTATCAAACGTGTAGTGTAAAATTATTGAGGAAAAATGTGAGGACGAGTGACGGCACATTTTGTTTCAACAAATTCCTGAACTCGACGAAGTACGCACTTATCCTCAAAAGTATCACAAGCTGCTCAGAGAACAAACCAATCAGCTGTTCCCAAACATCATTTCCCACCTAAACAGACGTATATCAAGTAGGCTGTGATAACATTTGAGCGCTGGTGCCAAACATAAAATTGGGACTTTTCCTGAAAATTTCAAATAATTCAAGAGAAATGTATCACTCTTTCACTCATCCTCACATTTTTTCCTCAATAATTTTACACTACACGTTTGATAGGTCTTTATGAGGTTTATTGATATGCCAAATTTCAAATGTGTACGTGACCCCGTTTTCTCTTAGGATGGTGGTTTCCGTGCATACGAGAGTTAATTTTTGTACCATACGGTACTTAAAAATTACCAATAACTTTCGTAGTTTTCAACCAAAATCCACGTGTTTTTACTGAACGCCTGCTTATTCTCTGTAGGTTGTATGAATAATTACGAAAATAGCGCATTACGAATACATTTCAGGCAAGTGGCAGAAGTTACATTATGGGTGGTGTCCTTAATGTTTTGACCAGCACTGATGTTTTTAGTCACGATGCGACAAATCGAAATAATATGTCATGCAATTTCACTTCTTCAATGAGACGCTGTTTTGTCGCACTCATTGTCATGCCAACACACAGTGACGCGGGCAGCGTTCAAACTCTACAAGATGTATCTGATCGCCACCGCGTAGTACAGGATCATTATTTATGTGCGCCCCGATAAACACGGCAAGCTAAGCTGTGAGTGGCGCAAATCGCTCCGCTGACTCATATCGTTAGTTCACACGTGTTTTGTCATTCATATGGGCGTGTATTTGCAAAGCTTAGATGTTAGTGTTGCACGCTTAGTGAGTTATGTGATTACTGTGATTGTTGGTCATGCCTAGACACTAATTCACATTGTGCGAACGTGTGTATATCCATAATTCGTGATGAATAGCAGAAAATCTTGTTCTGAAACATGACGAAAATTTCGAATCAGGTTTCCAGGAAGACCTGTGCAATTAGGAGGCTCGCTAAATGATTCAAGGAAACAGGCTCCGTAAAAGAGTTGACATACATTCTTTCATCAGAAGATGTCAGGTGTGTGCTACAAGAGAGGGAGGACATTTTCAGCATAACCTATGAGCTCTGTTGTTGTTGTTTGAGGCCTCAGTCTTTTGATTGGTTTGATGCAGCTTTCCATGCCACCCTGTCCTGAGCTAATCGTTTCATCTCTACATAGCTACCACACCCTACATCCGAGGTTTAACATATTCTAACTCTTGGTCTACCCCTACAGTTCTTGTCCTCAACCCTTCCTTCCATAACTAAGCTTGCTATTCCTGGGAGTCTTAGTATGTGTCCTACCAACCTATATCTTCTCTTCATTAGCAGTCGCCAGAAGCATCTCTCCTCTCCCACTTGTCTCAATACATCTTCGTTTGTAACCCTATCTACCCATCTGATTTTCATCATTCTCCTGCAACACCACATTTCAAACGCTTCAATTCTCCTCTTTTCTGCTGCACCAATAGTCCAAGTTTCACTTCCATAGAGCGCCACGCTCCAGACAAAGGCCTTCAAAAATGACTTCCAAATACCTAAATCTATATTCGATGTCAACAGATTCCTATTCTGTAGAAATGCTTTCCTTACCTGAGCTAACCTACTTTTTATATCCTCTATGCTTAGTCCATCACTGGTTATTTTGCTTCCTAAGTAACAGAATTCTCCTACTTCCTTTAGCTTTTCACCTGCCAATTTGATGTCCAAAGAGGTTTCTGATTTATTACGGCTGCATTCCAATATTTTGGTTTTACATTTATTAATTTACATCAAGAATTGTTTCCTCAAGACGGTAAAAGTGTGGAAAGTGCGCGCCAGCCACCGGCTGAACCGGGTACGCATGCCCGCGATCTGCACCAGTTACAGCCGGCTTAACTTGTCGTGTTTATCGGGGCGCACATAGATAATTACCCTATAGAACGCTGCACTGCCCTGAGCGCTGCCTGTCTGAAAGCTTGTATTTAATTGTGCAGGGAGTATTTGACCGCTACCGCCACCGCGATCGCTCCGGTGTCTGGGAGCCTTTAGACGTGCTCGATGTGGGGTCAGTGAGTCGTGTGTGCGTCTGACGTCATTATAGAGGCCGGGAAAGAGGAACAACGAAGTGTAGTGCGGGAGGGAGGAGCGTCAGGAAGTGAAATCCATGCCCGAATATCTGCTGTGTCCTGAAGAAAGACATTCGTTGTCGTCGATTTGCTTCGGATGCAGAGGTGCACGCCTGGGTATAATCATGGTTCCGAAAGCTACCACAAGCATTTCTCCAAGAAGGCATTGACCGTCTTGTCCCACAGTGGGATAATTGTACTAAGAGTAATGGTGAGTACTTTCGAAATATGCCCCCCAGGGGCTCTCATCTAGTTGGACGTGGGTTGGCGACCACGGGACCCCATCTGAGTGTGGCATTTCTGCCACTTACTTGTGCCGGGCTCCTCTCCGTCTTCTTTCCTGTCGACCTTCCTTGGTCAACTCTTTTTCTCTTCAGATTCCGACGGTATTAGGGTATCCGAGTCCTAGGGACTCCTTCACTTTCCAACTCAATTGGCCCTTGTCTCATATTTCAAGATACCCTCATTCTTGTGGGGGCTCAGCATTCTTTTTCTATTCGTTTTATCTCCTGCCTTCGGCACAAGGCCCTAAAGGAGGCAGGGTGTATGTAGCCCCACCACCTCTGGTGCACCCTAGATAGTGCTACAACCTCAAGAGCTCACGGCTGGTGAGTTAGGAAGTTGGCGACCTCAAGGGATTCCTAAGCTGGGTCCGTTTTGTCCCCTTTTTCCTCTGACGTTGGGGCGGACCCTCTCCTCTTTCCCTCTTTCCTATCTGCCTTTCATGGCTCCCCTTCCTTCCAAGTCCATCAATTCTAATTCTTCCAGGGTTGATGGTATTTCTTTTCTTCCTGTCCTTTATTTGCCTTATCCTTTACTTGTTTACCATTTCTTCTTTTAGTATGTAAGTCTGTAGTTAGTATTAGTTATAGTTTTCATTCTCATCTCATCTTTCACTATCATCCAAACCATTAGGGGCAGATAACCTAGATGTTAGGCCCCTTCATAAAACAATTATTATCATCAACATCATCATCATCACTTTGGAAATAACTCAGTGTACTTCCTTTTTGTCCATCTGTCTCGTTTTCATTTGAATGCCCCTTATAGTTAGAGGAGCGGTGGTACAGGATGTTTGAGTGCGTGTCTGTATGGTTGTGGTTGTTATAGTGTATTTTTGTTCGTGTTTGCTGTTTTCGTTTTGTTTTTACTTGTAAATGTTATTGTTAATTATTATATTGTCACTAGTGGAGCCTATCTGTCTGACAATAAAGAGTACATACATCGTACAACTTGTAATGCCGTGCTTTTACTGCCGACTTCTTGGGCCAGGAATGTAACCTGTGATCCTGGGATAATACAGTGAATACCAGCCTGCGGTATAAGATGTGTTGTTGATATAGCATGCGTGGCTAATGGACTGTTTGCAGTGATGTGAAGCAAATGTCAGTACCCAAGAGGACTTTGTGTTGCCTGCTGGCTGTTGATCATTAGATTAGCAGAGGCGGGGTTCAAGCGCTGGACTGTGAGTGGCGAAGACAATACACACCCTATGGGGCATTCCATTGAATTATATCACAATTGTAGATGTCCGCAAGCATTCACTTGTAGTATTGGAGCGAGATGAAGGTCTGATCAGGTTATTTCACTTGGTGTGTAGGATTTATGAGAGAGGTGAGGTACCCCCTGATTTCAAGAAGAATGTAATCATCCCTATACCAAAGAAAGTGGGAGCTGACAGATGTGAAGATTACCGTACAATCAGCTTGATTACTCATGCTTCAAAGATCCTGTCTGGAATAATTTACAAGAGGATTGAAAGCCAGATAGAAACGGAGTTGGATGAAGACCAGTTTGGTTTCAGGAGAAATGTAGGAACAAGGGAAGCTGTACTAAGTCTTAGGCTGATTTTGGAAGGTAGAATAAGGAAAGATAAGAGAACGTTCATGGCTTTTGTAGACTTAGAAAAGGCTTTTGATAATGTTGATTGGACTAAATTGTTTGACATTTTGAAATCGATTGGAATAAAGTACAGGGATAGGAGGGTGATATACAATCTATACAGAAACCAGACAGCAGTCATTCGAGTTGAAGGACATGAGAGAGAAGCTGGTATTCAAAAAGGTGTAAGGCAAGGCTGCAACTTATCACCCATACTTTTCAATCTTTACATTGAACAAGCAATGAAGGAAATTAGAGAAAAATTTAAAGTGGGAGTGAAGATTCAAGGAGAAATAATTTCAACTCTGAGATTTGCTGATGACATCGTCATCTTGGCCGACAAGCCTGAGGATTTGAATGAGTTTTTGAATGGTATGGACTCCGTCTTACGGAAAGAATTCATGATGAAAATTAATAAATGTAAAACAAAAATACTGGAATGCAGCCGAAATAAATCAGAAACCTCTATGGAGATCAAATTGGCAGGCGAAAAGCTGAAGGAAGTAGGAGACTTCTGTTACTTAGGAAGCAGAATAACCAGTGATGGACGAAGCAAAGAGGATATAAAAAGTAGGTTGGCTCAGGCAAAGAAAGCATTTCTACAAAAAAGGAATCTGCTGACATCGAATATAGATTTAGGTATTAGGAAGTCATTTTTGAAAGCCTTTGTCTGGAGCGTGGCGCTCTATGGAAGTGAAACTTGGACTATTGGTGCAGCAGAAAAGAGGAGAATTGAAGCATTTGAAATGTGGTGTTACAGGAGAATGATGAAGATCAGATGGGTAGATAGGGTTACAAACAAAGAGGTATTAAGACGAGTGGGAGAGGAGAGATGTTTCTGGCGACTGTTAATGAAGAGAAGAGATAGGTTGGTAGGACACGTACTAAGACACCCAGGAATAGCAAGCTTAGTTATGGAAGGAAGGGTCGAGAACAAAAACTGTAGGGGTAGACCAAGGTTAGAATATGTTAAACAGATTGCCTCGGATGTAGGGTGTCGGAGCTATGTAGAGATGAAACGATTAGCTCAGGACATGGAGGCATGGAGAGCTGCATCAAACCAGTCAAAAGACTGAAGACTCAAACAGCAACAACGTTGGAGCGAGCTGTCGGCACCTAGCTTATTACCTCCAGGAAGACCAAGAACAGAACCTGCGTGGGAGATACCAGTTATTCAAGTCGACTATTCACAGTCTTATCGCGGTTATAATATTTACTGTAAATAGGGAAGTTCATTTTTAGCCTATTTACATTTATCAAAAATATAGGCTATGAGACCATCTTTTGTGCGTGTGTGTGTGTAGGTGTGTGTGTGTGCGTCCCCTAATCAAATCTAAATGGCTGGAGTGATTTCAATGAAACTCGACAACGTCATAGTACTATTTTGGCCAACCCCGACCGTGCCCTTAAAATTATATTACGTCTCAGCGATCAAACATGGCGGCTGTGCGAAATAATTCACCGGCATTCGGTATCTCCGAAAACATAACCTATGTCACCCTGAAATTTGGTACCGTGATAAAAGACACTACTAGAAGTTTACCTATGTGACTTTCAAAACACTGTTAAGTAACGAAAATGGGGGCCAAGTGAAGGTGAACACTTATATAAACCTTTCTCGCTATTTAACCATCCAAGAGCAGTGAAATATGGTAAAGCAAATATTTATACACATTGTAATGCACTGCCCGTGGTGTTGAGGTAGCGCGCCTGCCTCTCACCCGAATACCCAGGGTTCGATGCCAGGCTCCATCAGGTACTTAAGAAACTGACGCGAGGGCTGAAATGGGGTGCACTCAGCCTCGTAGGGACAATTGAATAGCTGTCTGATAGTGAGGCAGCACCTCGGTCACAAAAACCAAGATAATAAACCAAGGGGACCCGATGCGCTGACCACGTGTCACCCCAATATCTGCAGGCTGAATGACTGGGCAGCGGTCGCTTGGTAGGCCTAGCCCCTTCAAGGGATGTAGTGCCAGGAGTTATATTATTATTATAATGCAGTTATAATTTAGATTAATTGCTTACATAACCTCAAGATCGCGGCTGTGCGAAATTTCAAAATTAAGTTTTTATTTCTTGTGTAATAATCATGCGACCGAAGTGAACGTTTGAATAATGAACCTACGCAATAATCCTCATCTAATTGTACGTAGCTCTATGGCCTACATATATAAGAATCCAACATGGCGACCATCCGAAATATTTAGACGGTTCTCAATATCTACTAATCTATGACAGCAATCAACTGAAATTGTTTACGCTGATAGAGGCTATGAACATGAATTCACCTATTGAACTTTCAATAACCTGGTGAGCGCAAATCCAACATAGCGGCGACGCGAAATTTAAATATTTAAATGGACGTTTCTCGCGATTTAACCATCCGAGTGCAGTGAAACTTGGTAGGTAGATATTTACACACATTTTAATCCACTGACTTCAAATTTATTTCAATTGTTTTCATAACTACAAGATGGCGGCTGTGCGAAATTTTAAAATCAGTTTTTATTTCTTCTGCCCGAATAATGCGATCGAAGTTTGAATGAAATACCTACACAATAATCTTCATGTAATAGTACATAACTCTAAGGCCTATATATAAAAATCAACATGGTGACCATCAGAAATATTTAGTGGGTTATCAATATCTATGAATCTATTACAGCAATCAAACTGAAAATGTGTATTTTGATAGAGACAATTAATATAAGTAGGATATATGGAAATAGGCTATATAGTTCTTCATGGAACTACTTGTCATATCCGGACATCAGCTTGAAGTGTGACAACGCATTCAGCTACGCTGCTGGGTCAAGGGTCACTGTGTGAGGATTGCTAAGGCACGTCAAGAGTTGGTGCTGCCCATGACAGCAGGGTGGCTGTCACACGAGTTGCTAACTGACAACCACCTGCTGAAAGTTACATGCTGCGCTTACCAGAGCTGGACAACCAAGACACAGCCAATGAAACTTTCAACCCCCGCAAACAGTCGTGCCAAATTAGTTTTATACCTTATCTTCTAAAGACCAATATGGCACATAGATGGCAATCAACAAGGATACATCTGATGCGGAAGGTAGGTGAATGAATACGAATCTTCAGCCTAGAGTTCGTAGCAAGATCACACGCGGAGTCCTAAATATAGGCACTTTTTAATAAACTTGTTTGTTTATCCACCCTTTATAATATATGCTGCTGCATTCAACACTTCCCAACCTTCCCAAACCCCAAATTCCTATTCCTTCCCCTCCCCCCATACCTCAAGTCACATTCTGGCCAATTTGATTCCAAAATATTACCCAAATATCAACCTTCCTTATGTCACTCCTAAACTCCTTTTGATAAAGCACTCATGGCCCCTCGATGGGTTGAAAGGCTAAAAGCACACGCGTCGAAGCCGGCTCCGCCGGCTTCGGACGCATGGGTCAGGTCAGGTCAGGTCAGAGATGAGTTGCTATGTAGCAGACGGTTTTTACGCTACACACTTATGAGGATCAGGGAAAATCTCCAAGGATTATCTCACGTAATGTGAATAAAAAGACTTCTTTTTCTTTTACAAGCGATCGATAACAGTATTAATGAATATTGTTTTTAAAAAGACATTCTGAAATTCAAAGGAAAATGTTGTATACATACAAAAGTTCCACATGTTGAGCATATAGGCCTACTCATAATTAAGAAGACATTTTGCTCATCCCTTGGCGTAAGGTAGGATCCTATCAAAAACTCGGCCAGACAGAAGTTGTAGGTAATGTTTATAGGAGCATCGACCATTTTAAAACGGATTTCAATGAAATACAAAATTTCAATTTTCCCACCCCTTTGGTCAATGCTTGGTGCAATCAGAATACGTTGTTGTTAAGATAAGTTTTTGTCCCTTATTTAAAGAATAGTATGGACTTGGAATGGATTTGATTTCTCACATACTAAAGTTATAGCGATTTTTCCAGTTTTCGAAAAAGGCTGCCAAATTTTCATCCCCCTCGGTCTGATTTATCCCCAATAACGAACACGAGCGAGATTTGTAATGGTTATATATGTATAAATTTGAAAGTGATTGGTTCAAAATGACGGCAGTTAAAATGCCACAAGAATGTAATATATACGATGGTGGATAGAAAAGTTTTGCTCCTATTTATTTACCTAAAATAAAAATATTCAAATAATGTACGTACTCAGGATGTCTACAAAAACCAACTAACAGATTTCTCTGACAATTCCCTGATTTTTTCAGGAAAAATCTGAAAATTCCCTGAGTAACAGCAGCGGTCATAATAAATACACTGAAGAAAATGGAAATTGCAACACCCAGAAGGAGTGGTGCTACATTGCTGCAATTGAACATGCAGGATGAGTGTTCGCTTGTGATTCGATGATTACACTTTCAGGTCCCTCTGACCGCAAGTTTGGACAACAATCAATACAGGATGTGCCCACCACGAGCTGCAATACATTGATGAATTCGGCGAGGCATGGAGTCAATAAGGCCCTGGATCGCTTCCTGAGGAATTGTGGCCCATGCTTGCTGCACTGCACGGGTCAGTTGTTCCAGAGTTGTGGATGGCTGAGGACGGTTGGCCAGTTGTCGACCCATCATGTCCCACACATGCTCAATAGGACTGAGGTCCGGGGATGTGGCGGGCCATTCTAAGGTTGTGATGTCGTGGAGAGCTTCTCTGGAGATGCGTGCAGTGTGAACCCGGGCATTGTCCTGCTGAAACATCCCATTAGCAATGTTCGCCATCATAGGGACAACCACTGAATTGAGTACCCTATCAACGTACTGTCGAGCAGTCATAGTGCCCTCAACATGCACTAATTGTGATTTCACATTAAAGTTAATAGCTCCCCAGACCATCTTGGCGTTGGTCCTGTGTGCCTCTCGACAATAAGGTCTGGGCGGCCCCTCTCCCTAGTACGTCGGCGCACTCGATTCCGGCGATCACTGCGGGCAAGACAGAAGCGTGATTCATCACTAGAGGCGACCCTATGCCATTCGTCGACTCACGTCGATCGTTCTCGACACCAGGCTAGCCTTACACGTCGCTGTTGTGGGGTCAATAGAACACCTTCTGCAGGGCCACGGGATCGTAAGCCAGCTGCACGCAGGTGATTACCAACTGTTTGTTGTGTAACGCGGGGTGTCACAGCTGCTCAAGTTTGCGCTGCTGTTGCATGGGGTTCCATCCGGGCCATCCGACCAGGACTACTAGTGTGGGTACCTTCATTTGATCACTGCTGCCATACACGTTGTACCGTAGATGTCTGTCGGTCAACACGTGCAGCGACAGTACTTAGCGATAATCCAGCCTCACACAGCCCTATCAAACGGCGACAGTTGTTGAGAGCGTACTCTTCTCTGTCGTCGAGGCATGTTTGACGGGGAACACTTCACTGCACAGACTGCAAGTCAACTACGCTACACCAGAGTCCGTATACTGGAGTTGATTCCTCCACGACCAATCACGTTGGGAGACCTGTAGCAACAATCCAATGGGTCTGAAACTTCGATCGTTTACATACCTACATGGCATCGTTCCATATCTTGAAAATCAACACAAACGACCAATGCCCTCATTGTGTTGCAATTTCCATTTTCTTCAGTGTATATAAAACAGAGTTTGTACTTAAGCATTTCAAAAAGTCCTAGCACAATAAAGGGTAGCATGCCAAAAGTTTAAAAGACAAAACACTATATATATATATACAGTATATATATTCTTCTATATTTTGCCAAATACTAAATTTTTATCTAGAAAAACTATTGTACTTGCGAGTATTGAAAGTAGCTCGTCAATTGTAATTCTCTCAAAAATCATACAGTTACACATTTATATACAAATATACAAATACACGTGTAATTTGTGTGCTCTATCTTGCAAGAAATGCGAGCTTACTGATTTAACGTCAGTACGAACATACATCAACAACAACCATCGTCAGAATATAATTTTCCTCTGTCAAAATTTAAATGCTTAATTTCCAACTATTCAAGGTTGGACCTTGTAAAACTAAAATTCCCTGAGTATCATTAAAATACCCTGATAATTTCCTGAGTTTTCCAGGATTTAAACATTCCCTGAGTATTCCTTGTTTTCCATGTTTTTCAGAGTAGGAGACACCCTGGTACTATTCTACACACCTTACACTAATTTCCCACATAGTCTCCACATTTGTTCAGACATTTGTCCCATCGCAGCTCTAAATTTGAGATGTCCCTGTGGTAGAATTGAGCCGGCTGACTGTGGGATTATCGTCGGACCACTGTCTTGGCGTCATCGTTGCACGTGAATCGCTGCCTTACCACGAACTTCTTCAGTGGACCAAAAACGTATAAATCACTAGGGGCGGGGTCCGGGTAGTCTCAGTGAAATGACTGGAGCTTGTTGGCGGTTTTGGTTCCCACATGTGATCTCGCATTGTTAATCAAAGCAGGAAATATATTAATTGATACAAATGACGATTCATCGATTGTGCATTTAATAGATTAATTGATCGATTAACCAAATCGGTTGGTCAAATAATTAAATGTTTTATCAATTGATGTACTTCTCTCCTTTCACTACGCTCTCACAGAAGCAAAACTCACATTTAATTAATTAAAATACTTTTAAATATTGTACCTTCTTTGTGTAAACTGAAGCCTCCGTGGCTTAGGCGGCAGCACGCCGGCCTCTCACCGCTGGGTCCGTGGTTCAAATCCCGGTCACTCCATGTGAGATCTGTGCTGGACAGAACGGAGGCAGACAGGTTTTTCTCCGGGTACTCCGGTTTTCCCTGTCAAATTTCATTCCAGCAACACTCTCCACTATCATTTCATTTCATCTGTCATTCATTTAATCCTTGCCCCAGAGGAGTGCGTCAGGCCTCGGCAGCCGGCACAATTCATATCCTCGCCGCTCGATGGGGGCCGGTCGGAGACTGGAAGCAGGCTGTGGATTTTCATTTTCATTTTCTTTGTGTAAACTAGGCTCAAACAAAGTAAAACAAAAATATTCCTGTGTTTAATTGTAAACATTGATCATGAATTCAAAATCTTTGCTGAAAACACTTCGTTATCTATTTTCAAAACTCTTCCCAATGTGATTGATGTTTGTCCTCCCACTGTCACAGACTCTTATTTAGTTATTTTGAACATAAACAAGGACACTTTGTATATTTAGGCAATAAGTAACTGTTATAGATTTATATACATCATTCTGAAAATAAGTGCATCTTAACTTATGCGATCACCTCTCATTTTAACCTCCTTTAAAAAAACGTGTTTAGTAATCAATTAATCGATTCTTCAGTTATCCGAATAATCGATTGCAAGGTCAGTCGATCATTCGATTATATGTTTCCGATTACCTTCAAATTATTCGAGTAATCGATTAACCGAACATAGCTTACTGTATTACCGGCTCCACAGTGTTGCCAAACTGTTTAGGGACACCCGTATATTTCAGACTTGAACAGACTGTCTCTATAGTTTTAAGCTTATGATGTATTTTGAGCATAACTAACGTGAAGTACTCTAATATCGTGTTTGGTTGAAAATATGAGGACTGTAGCTCAAATAGTTCATGATTTATAATTTGGTTAGTCTTTTATGGCCTCCAAAAAGTAAGTTTGATTTTGAAGAAACCAAATAATATAATTAAAAAGCTACTGTATAAAAAACAATGCATGCTGATTGTTATGTGGTTCCTAGGAGATAACAACAGCTTTAATATGACCCCTGTTTGAAGGCTTTAAAAAGTTCTTACTCATTTTGCCATCATTTTAGTAAAATTTCATTTCCCGTAAATTTTAAGCCTACTAACACCGACTTTTGAATTGCCACAACGTTTGAACTGAGGCAGCTAGCGCGATGAAGTTTTCTTGGCTGGCTTTCTTGTGTTGCAGTGGGGGGAGGGGAAGCAGCTGTGAGCGCTATCACCAGCCTACAGGCCTACAGGTTGTGGCAATTCAAAAATCAGTGTTATTAGGCCTAAAATGTACGGGAAATGAAATTTGAATAAAATGATGGCAAAATGAGTAAGAACTTCTTTAAGGCCTTCAAACGGGGGTCATTTTAAAGCAGTTGTTATCTCCTATGAACCACATAACAATCAGCATGCATCGTTGTATAGCTTTTTAATTATATTCTTTAGCTTCTTCAAAATCGAACTTACGTTTTTTGGCCATAAAAGACAAAAATAAAATATAACTCATAAAATATTTGAGCTACAGTCCTCAAAAATTCAACCAAACACGATATTAGAGTACTTTACACCAGTTGTACTTAAAATACATCATATGTTTAAAACTATAGAGACAGTCTGTTCAAGTCTGAATATACGGGAGTTTCTAAATCTTTTGGCCACACTGTACTAAGGAACATGCAAGTTAACAGGATGAGAATGCTACTTGTTGGCCTCTCAACAGCTCTGTTCTGGATATACGTACTGTACGAATGAAGACGTAGGAACCCACTCAACTCCCACGAAGCCCATTCAATTTTTGATATATTTTAAACTAAAACTTTTTGAGTCAAATATATAGAATAATGGTCCCCACTAAGCCATTTCAATAGCCGTTGCATCAAATGATATTGGATCGCTGAGAAGTGATGGCTGCCACCGTGCTTCATAATTCATTTTTCATGAATGTATGCTGTCCATTTGACTGCCATTCTTTTCATCTGTGACACAAAATCACAATCAAAATACATACCAAAAATGTTCTTTTGATATTTATAGTCAGCATGCAACGTTTGTGGGTGCAGGGGTTCAAGTCTGTCATGGCCACTGCCTCTGTGATCTGCACCATGGAAATGCGCGCAATAAATATCACTTGGCGATCAGTAAAGCGCAGGCTGTCATCTCTAGATTACAGTATTCATACTAATAACGGGAGATTGACAGGGGGCTGTGCAGTGCCTCCGGTTGTCATGGTTACAGCAGCGCACGTGCTGGCTGGGCTTGGCTAGGCTTGGCCCCCTAAACTCGGAGCGCTTGTAGGTGTGGCGCTGTAATTCATCAAAGTGTCACACGGAGGAACTAAAAACAATTGAAATAAAAGCAAGCGGGGATAATGCACAACACGCTCGAGCTGTTTGATTCCTGGCAAGGGTGCCAACAAAGAAGCTGCAAACTCTTTGTTCAAATGAAGGGAATAAACGAACAGTAATCCACCAGGCTACGTCATAAGTGAGATCATGGAGACAATGTATCAGTGAACTACCACGACTGAAAGCATTCGACGTATAGGGAGCCAGTGTAACAGTGCGATTGCCAACCCATTGAAAAGGTGTTCTATTGGTGCCACACTAGCGTGGGATCCGGATTCAATACTCTTTGAAGGTGGATATTTTTATTGTTATTTAATTACAATATTCACCGTACGATACTACAAGATTTGAATCTATTTTTATTTATATGACTAGCAGAAGTACCCTCTCTTCGAACGGTCATCGGTATTAATAACCAGACGTTATCAATTGAGCTACTGTTGCAATAGTTAGGGGCTTGTCATTCCTTCATAAGTTTATCAGAACAAAGTCAGTTTTCTGAGTATATCACAGACACTGATAATTTAAGGGCCTTAAAATGAGGGTTTCGGAGACCCTTTACAGACACCCTAGTTTTCTGTCACACATTTAGAAGCGCAACATATGCTTTGGTCGTCTTTCTAAGATAATTTTTATTTTTCGCCTATTTTAGCATGTATTTTGAAAAGTTTTTCCCTATACCCATCCTTCTATGAGAAAGTACGGTGAAGAGTTTTATAAATGATTGGTAAATTGACTCATGGTTACAATACCTTACTTGACGATGCTCCAAGCACACGATCACGAGCTATAGGCGTATATAAACAAAGATATATCAATCACACAGCGTCAAATAAAATCAACTTTACGATGAACCCGCTTGTCGACAAAAATATGATTAGTTAAAATGTGCTCTCAAACTAAATTCACCTAACGTGTCCTTCCTGACGTGAAAATAATATTGAAAACCTTATTGCCGAAACGCAATGTATGTCAAATAAAAACTGTCCCTCACCTTTGTGGAAAGTCCCCAACCCCAGGGAGACCCCTTTAATAAATTATAAAGGCTTGTGTTGCATGAAAATTCAGGATTTTTAGCCTCAAATGGTCTAAATTCCCAAAAGCTGCAAAAAATACTATTTCAATTCAGACATTTTTGAAAATAATGTTGCAGTTTGGAGATATAATAGACTTTCTGTGCAACATATCGCACGTGTAAGTCGCGTTTAAACATTCTAGGGTACCCCTTGACCCCCTTAAGTGCATTGCTTAATTTTACAGTCTATGTTTGATTCTATAATAACCTTTGCAAACTTTCGCAGAAATTTAATAAATCGAGTGGCATTGCTTCTTACAGAAATAGATGGAAAGTTGGATGTCACCTCTTGAGAATCTGTTGTCATGATTACCGGCTTGCATTACTTCATAGTTTCTTCTTGTTCTTCTCCTTTCGGATGGGCCGGACGTTGAACTTTTCAGCTTGGCGACGGACTTGATGTTTGCCCAATATTCGCGCATTCTCTGGCTATGTTTCTCCTTTCTCTCTTTTGTCCAGATGATGCCGGTTTTCCTACAGGGTGGTCTGTGCTGAAAACTCTTCTGTTTAAGTATCTTTATGAGATGTGATCGGCTTCTAATATCACTTTCCATTATCTTAAATTGTTGGATGTGCTTTTTAACTTCTGTTAGCCACGTTGTCACGATCTTTCTATTCTCCCAGTAGTTGAGAATTCGGTTGGTTAGTCTTATTCGGTTCATCCTTGAGACATGTCCATAGAAAGCTAGACTTCTCTTCCTGGCCACATCTGTGATTTTCTCAGTATATCTATATAGCTCCTGATTTGGTGTTCTTCTGTACTCGTCATCTATTTATTAGTTTATTAATTGAAATTAGTTTTCTGGGAATATCTCAGAAACGTGGTTTTAGAGCCTTAAAACGTAGTAGCCTCCGAGAAAATGAGTTTCTTCTCGTCCTTGTACGCCATTATATAATAATAATCTTAAAATAATTCAATGATATAGGGATAGGGAAATAATATACCTTAAGTACCACACCCACACGTGTAAATCGCGTGAAGAAATTCAATAGTACCCCTTTACCCCCCTTAAGCGCATTATATACGTATTGATGAATTTTACAGCTTAAGTTGGTTCCGTGATAACCTTATAGCCGTTTGCGAACGTTCACAGTAATTCAATTAATGGAATGGCATTGCGTCTTACAGAAATAGACGGACTCCTGATATTGTGTTGCCATGGTCACCGGCATGCATTCTTTCTTTACATTATTAAATGAAATTAGTTTTCTGGGAATATCTCAAAAACTGTTGGTTTTAGGATCTTAAAATGTGGTTTTCGGGACCCGTAGGGTCTCCGAGTTTTGTTTCCCACTTTGAGACGCTGAAAATGAGCTTTGTCTCGTCTTTCTACGCCCATTTCAGCATGAATTTGAAGGGGGTTGGTCCTCTTTTATGAAAGGTACGGATAAGAGTTACATCGATGATCACTTTTGTGCCGCTGATGGACATCTGTACCAAATTTTACGTTGATCCACTCAGCCGTTCTCGAGTGATGCGCGTACAAAGTTGTACACTGACATACAGACAGAAAGACAGACAGACAAAAAACATTTTATTTTGCGCGCAACCGTCATAAACCAGTCTGAAACGCGTTAATAACTCAAATTTCCGTGGAAATTCAGAAATAACATACAAACTTTCATTTTTAAATAGCCTATATATGGGGATCTTCGGGGGCGGGTTAAATTATAAACATTTGTAGGGACAATCCTTCCCTCATTTGATTCTTGTTTTTGTTTTTCTGTTCAAAAATATGAATGGATAATATTCTTGATAACTATTCGAAATTTGAATCCCGGTGCTGACAACAGCTATTCACGGTTCATGTGTGTTTATTGTAGGTGTTGAATATTGAGTTTTTGGTTTCATTTCCACGTGCTATTGACAATTGGTTGCTTCGTCTTGAAAATGTAACGAGCATTTTCGTTATTTCATTACTCTAAAAGTAGCGCCGTTACCTTCTCGTTACCGTAAAAAGTAACTTTTACAATTTACGGGTTACTCCCCAATCCTGGGAATAACCAAAACGGTAACCAAAGTGGCAGAAACTACAGGGTCTTTCATATAAAGTAAGAAAGGCAAGCGGCAGTTTTGTTATTCGCTGCTACGGCGGCCTTGGCCGAGCTTGTGGCGCGCCATGGCCCCCTGCTGTACTATTGAAAGCGCGCGCGTAGTACACACGAGGGCTTTTTTTTTTCAAGTTTCGGTGTATAAAAATAACAGATTGACATATCAAACTGATTTTAATACTAAATGTTTGCTTGTTTTATTCGTACGTCTCAACCTAATCGCCAAAAAGATTGAAACATTTTTGTCGTATCTTACACCTGCTTTCCAATGCCCTCGGCAAAATATTCTGTCGCCACTGAGGTGGGTACAGCTGGACAGCCTTCTGAAGTTTTTCCTGGGCTATGGCGTTATGCGATACGGAGAGGGAGAGCGTATGAAGTCATCATGCTGTTCAGTGCATATGCACCGAGTCTGAGTTTACTCCTGGGCTATGGCGTTATGCGATACGGAGACGGAGAGCGCGTGACGTCATGAGCAGAGTGCAACTCCCGCTCTCCGTTCCCCGCGCGGGAAGCCTAAGTTAATGGGTAATGGAGTCTTTTGAAAGAGTCCTGAGGCTTCGAGCGAAGCGAGAAGCCCTCCTGCCTTTCTAACATGTGTAGCATTTGTAGCATGCGTCATTTGAAATGATATAAAGTCTTGTCTTTCAGACTGACTGTATCTTTTTAGTGCCCAGATGAAGAGATTTTGGGAGAAGTAAGAAGAAAACATCATTAGCATAAGTTCTAACGCGCTTCACAGATGGGCATGACGATAACTAATAATAGTAAAAGACATGTTTCAGTATGGATAATGAAGCCACGCTAGGAAGAGTTTATATAATTTAAGAACATCAGATAACAAATTTTGTGTTGGAATAAACACACAGCGGTTCACATTGGAGTCTAATGAAGTTCAATATTAACTCACGGACTGGGGATTAGCAGCACTGACACTCACCTAGAAAGAGAGAGAGAAAACATTAATGTCTTTCTTTGTTCCTACGTTTATTCAGCACCAAACAAATTAACACTGCAATTTAAACACTAGTCTACATGCAAAATTATATATACAAAGCAATGAAATTGCTACTCTGTCACTTCTCAGAAATGTCAAACAATCTCTCGAAAATCCAGCCCATCGAAAAGTAATGTCCTCCAATTCGGACAGCTTATTATCCTTCAAGTTTAGATGAACTAAACAGAATTCAATCCATTTTGCTACCATTGTAAGAAATAGGATGCCAACACATTATAAAATTTCAAAAAAAAAAAATATTGATCCGGTTAGCTCAATTCAATTGCCAGTGTTTCGCCCCTGTGTACCTGGCAATTGAATTCACCTTACCGGATAAATTTTTCAAATTCTTTGAAATTTGATAATTATGGATAGCCAAGGTAAGGCAACATTTTGGAAAAGGGAACTAGTCTCTCATAGCACATTGGCTCTGCTCGTGGCATGTGCAGGATCATTATCTATGTGTGCCCAGATAAACACGGCAAGCTAAGCCGGCTTTGACTGGCGCAGATCGCGGGTGCGCATACACGGTTCAGCCGGTGGTAGGAACACTCCGCTGACTCATATCGTTAGTTCACACGTGTTTCGAATTCATATCGACATCTATCTGCAAAGCTTAGACGTTAGTGTTGAACGTTTATTGAGTATTAGCATTACCTGTCGCGGCTTCGCCCGCGAATATTGTAGTTGTAAAGAGTACACTTAGCAAAATCTCAATCATGAATGCTATGACTGATTTATCCTTGGTATGAATAATCGGACTTAATCAATTCAGCTACTGGTGCAGTGGTTAGTATTTTTTTTTTATTCCTTCATAGGTACTGTCATCGCGGCAGGAGTTGGCAGTTCAACAGTACGCATGCGTGGCCCTCATATTCCAGATCTAAATATATCGACTGGCAGTCAGTTGCTGATACTTCCTGCTTCACGTGTCTGTATTGTTACCTTCCTTCCTTCCTACTGTCGATATTCTTACAAGCCTTTGTGTTTATTAATAACAGTGTGACGGTTTTAGGTACAGTAATGGAAACAGTGTGCAGAAAAGTTATCGCTGATGTGGCCAATTGCTGTGTTGAAGAAGCCGAGCAGAAAGTGCTTTATATTCCTTTGACAAAACCAATTGCTAGAGCAGCTATGTATTGCAAAGTGTCTGAGAGAACAATTCACCGTATTAGAAAAGAAATTAAGGACAGTCCAACCGGCGAACTGTCGACTCCAGGGAAGAAACGCAAGCGGGCAGAGCATCGCAACGCAGTTATTGACGAATTTGATCGCCGCGTGATTAAGGACACAATTGAAGATTTTTATATCAGACAAAAAGTAGTGCCGTCGTGTAAGAAACTGCTACCTGTATTAAAAGATAAAATTAATTTCACTTGGAAAAGTACAACATTGCGCAAAATATTAAAGGATATGGGATTTAAGTGGAGAAAGTGTGGATCGAAAAGGAAAATTTTAGTTGAAAGGCAGGATATTATTAATTGGAGATGTAATTATTTGCAGATATAGAGAAAATTAAGACAAGAAGGCAAACCCATTTTTTTTTTTTATCTCGGCGAGACCTGGGTTGATACGAATTTGACTTTCAAGAAATGTTGGCAGAGTTGCGGGAATAATGGAAGTTGTGAATGCTTCTAACAGACTTATTGTTGTGCACATAGGGTCATCGGATGGATTTTTACAGGGCAGTGAACTTGTGTATAAGGCCGGCATTGCTACGGGTGATTACCATGGGCAGATGAATGCTGAAAACTTTGAAAAATGGGTAGTCGAGAAAGCTATTCCAAATTTTACCACGCCATCCGTTATTGTGATGGATAACGCACCATACCACGGGAAACAAGTGGATAAGCCCCCATCGAAATCTTCTCTGAAACAGGATATGATTGCCTATCTGAGAAGGAATGGAGTGACATGTGATGAAACTATGAGGAAAATTACATTATTTGAACTTATAGAAGAAACTAAACCCAGGGAAAAGGTTTTCAGAATCGATCATTTGCTGGCCGCACATGGACATACGGTCGTTCGACTTCCCCCTTACATGTGTGATTTAAACCCTATTGAACTGGCATGGAGTAAAGTAAAATATTACATACGTGAGAATAATACCACTGGAGATATGTCTCTGAAAAGATTACAGGAACTAGTGCACATAGCCATTAATCGTGTGACTCCAGCTGACTGGGCAGGTTACTGTCGACATGTGTTGACTATAGAGAATGAGTACTGGGTTAAGGATGCGATAATGGAAGATGCCGTTGACAAACTTATTATTAGCCTGGGAGGTGATGACAGTGATGACAGCGACCTCAGTACTAGTGACGAAGAGGAAACCAATTCCTAAAACGAAGACGATGAACAAGAAGTGTTGGCAGTTCCATTGGAGTGAACAGAAACGTTTATATTTTTATGCTATAGTGCAATCTGATACTTGACAGTCTCATTTACTCTGCAATTAGGACCTGAATAAGTGTAATGTCACTTGTGTTGTTCAGTACCCCCAAAGCTCCGAAGTGCTACTCATATTTTCTGCCACCTCAGAGTTGAAGAATTGTGTGTAATTTACAAGTGTTGAAATGAAGAGAAACAATGCTTATTTGTCGTTTCATATTGTTACCATAGGTTGCATGTTTTAGAAGTACAACTTGCCTAATGAAGCACTCATTATACAAGAAACACGGTAATAATGTCATTACAAAACAACTCCAGATTACCTTTTTGGTTCATGGCTTCCACATTATATTATTGTTATTATTATTATTATTATTAGTATCATTGTTATTATATTTATTATAACCTTAATTAAAGTTAAACTTTTGTTAATGTCAGAATAAATTAGTTTCAGCAATTATTATAATCCAATATATTGTGCCCTTTTAGCAAGAAATATGCAGATCACAGTATACCAGCGTAGCTCAATTCGGGATTTTCGGGGTAGCGGTAAGTTCACCCACTCTGTGACTCACATATTTTGGATTAATTAGAGGATACACTTGCAAAAATAACAACAAAATCAACTCCTATTTTAACACATTTAATTAATAAAAATTATGGCGCTACAAACAATTAAACAATTAAATTACTGACCCATAATCATCTACTTGTTCCAAATGAACAAGGAATAACATAAGAATAAAACAAATATAACATATGGTTTCCATATAAACCAACAATTCCTAATTATTTTTACTTCCATAAAGCATCAACTGTAAGTTTCATATAACTCCGAGCTCTTTTGGCTCAATGCTTTCTATAATAAGGGTGTCATTCTTTGTACACCTCCAATACTACTTTTTTATATTTACTTAATCATCAAACAAATGTATAATTACATTTAAAATTACATGTTAATTATCTAACTCCATATTCGGGCATTTCACAGGTTTTCAGCTTTTATCATCTCTCTCTAGTTTTACAAATACATTAAGGTAATCAGGAAATTACTTGTGTACTCCAGAGTATGAAGATACTTGACACAGTCAAAAAACTATGGTCACTCCCGAAACCTAGTTGCCTTCAATTAACTCATGGAATCCTACTTCCATACAACATTACAATAGGGATTGTTATTTATCTCATATGTCTTATAAGACCATTATCACATAAAAAACTACGATCTGAACAGGCAAGCGGAAATATCAATCTACAAGGACCTCGGTTCAACGCCCGGGTCATTAACAACTTTAAACACTCACGGTGTATTCATTACTCCTTACAAGATGGCCTTCAGACACCCCTCCTATTCCAAGGGTCTGACCGTGATACTTGAGAGTTATTTATGACTATGCGGGAACCCTCCCGTCTAGTCTAAGCTAGAGCTCTCTTTAATGCTTTTACAAACAGCTTTTCGTTCATTCTCAATTCTTTGGGGAGACCTGGCATTCTACTCCTCGTTTAAATTCAACAATATTATTGGGCTCATAAACCACATTCGTAATCTTGGCATTTATTAATTATGAAAGGTCCTCATTGATTGGGGAAGAGTAATACACATTCTACGACGAATAATAAAGGGGCTTTCACAATAAGAAGATTCTGAGTTCGAATCTCTTCACATGCCTCGGGAACCATTCCCATATAGAGGACTATACAAAATGCGATTTAGGGTCAGCCTATAGCTTATAAGACCTACGCTCAATACCATACATTTGCTCCCTTTCAATACAACATACACAATGGCTTCGTGATACTACGTCACAATTAGAGGACTTATACCAATTCTCAATTCGCTACAATCAACTACCTCTCATAAGTAATTTACCAAGTACATTAACTTTTACGCGTTCCTAGCGTGACATTTTACTTTAATTGCGCTCTTTTTGCGCTATACTTTATTTTTAAGCCTAGCGTCATCCAAAGAACTGATAATATCATATTAACAATTTATACACATCTCAATTTTTATATTATTCCTTTCCTTTGACAATAACTTTCTCTCTTTTTTAAGAACATGTATTTGAACATCATGTCTATACTTTTTATTAAGGCTCTAACGCTCTTATGTTCACATCAATTAATTTGATCTTTATTTAATATTTCCTTACTTGGTTATTATTATTATTATTCATATCTTCATTCTTTACACAAGCTCAAAAGCTATTTCTTTCATATAACTCAAATTTACTTTTATTTAAATATCTTTCATGATAATTATTACTATTTCGCTTGCTCTTATGACATTCGTCAAATACACTGACATTTTATTCATACATTTCCTCTACTGGATTTATTCTTTTACATAATTATTTATAGTTTCTCAAATTTCTATTATTGTTCAGACCGCGTTCTTGTTTATTCAATATTTATTTATTTAAACACATCCCTTTTACTCAAAAACTCCGGTGGATTCGTACACAATCATTTCCTGACACCAAAATATAATGAAATTCATTACTCACATGTTTTTAAGGTCGTCTCATGACCTTTATCCTTGTGCGGTGTTTCATTTTGGCCCACTTGTTAACTTACTCCATATTGTAGAAATTCATCTCATGTACAAACACTTCTTGACACATATTCAATACACTTAACATTGACAACATTTTTAATACACTGGTGTATCCTTATAGAACACACAATAAACACTAAAAAATATTATTTTAACACACAATCTTGATAGATTTACACTTCACAACTCTTGATCACTAGGCCGTATTTTCCTAGCCTATCACACGTGACCTCCTAATCTCCCGTTTCCAAGGGTGAAATTTATTCAATGTCGGCTTCCTATCCTGCAGAATACGAAAGTCTCGAATCATCTACTTTTCCCTGGAATCCTAATTCTTCGAATCCTATTCTGGATGACCGGCTATTTCTCTAGCTTGAACGGCTTCCTTTTTAGATCTAGTTTATCGATCCTAGATGGATTTATTTTATAGCAGCTAGTACTTCTCGAGTCTAGTGCTTTAGAATAGTTCGTCTGCTTTCTGGAGATAATGTCTATAGTCTCCGTTCTTCTTTGTTATTCGGTTCTCGCACTCCTACTTTTCTGAAATACGTTGCGAACCTTACTCTGTTTTTCCCTATTTGGGTTCTTTAAATTAGATAATTGTTTATCTTTCTGTTACGGTACTTCCGTATGTTATGATATTTTCGGTCGTTTATTTAAAGACCTATCGCCTTAAATCCAACGTTCGCAGCCTGCTCTGACTATATTTTACGAACTTTTCACTGTAAACTTGTGTACTGTCGGACCTAAAATCCAGTAACTAGGATTTTCCTAATTTTTCAACACGGCGATACTTTAATATTTCTTCTTTACAACTCCTTATGGAGGCAAGCAAGTTGTTAATACTGCGACGCCTATGGCTATCAGATATTAATTCTGCGGTGTAATACAGCGTTTCTCCCCTCAAGGAGTACTGGTAAACTGTCTTCGGTGTGAAGCAGAGTAACGCCCCACACGGCTGTCTGAATACTGATGCGTAGCAACGCCCCCCTCGGGCTGTTTGGAACTGCTTGTACTGATGCGTAGTAACACCCCCTCACGGGTTGTCAGAATAACTGCATATACTGTTGATGCTCCAACGTCACGCCCCCCTGGACGGACTAAATACTGCATTGATGATAGTGACACAGTGTCACGCCCGCAGGCTGACAAATACTGCATGTTTGGCTTGGTGATGCCAGGAGCTTTATACTCTTTCGCTACAAAAAGATAAGACTCTAGCCCTTTCCGTGCCCAACTTTTAAAATAATGGTTGCACCATTATAAAAATTATACCTTCAAAAAGCTCGTCTTCTCAATGTTAAATAATCTCATTGCGCCTAAGAATCGATCGTGCAATTCGGAGATATTAATTAATTTCTCGTCCTCAACTGTGTGGGTGTTGCTGTTCATTTGCATTCTCCCCTCTCCACAGGCCTTGGTAAATCCCATATGACGTCTACTTGCGTTTGCAGTTTTCTCCTGTGCAATTATTAAAGGGTTTTTCTTTACACAAAAATTTCTAATTCGAAATGATTCACCGTACTGTAATTGTTTACTTATTTTTATACTCGTAAACGGGTTAAATTTAATTATTCCTCTTCTGGCGCATAAGCGGTGTTGTCGTTTTCAAGCAAGCTCAGCTCGATTTCCGAGTCAGGCTTCCTTGTCTAACAGTCGGAATTTTCCACTCGGTTATTAATACTCATGACCAGCTCCTTCTGAATGTCAAGAGGGGTGATCTCATCTCTCGAACACCTGGCTCGCGCTGCTTGCACAATGTTAGGCTAGAATCCTGGCTTGATCTTTCTCTAAGTTACATTAGAAACTGTACGTTTCTTTCATTTCTTCCCCAAATACATGGATTCGACCTCCTTGGACCCTATGGCACATGGGTTCAATATATATTACATAATTTGACGAAATAAGACTACAACTAATAATAAATCAAAATTAGCATTATTATGATGATGATGATAGCCTAATTGTTGTTTTAAGGGGCCTAGCATCTACATTATCGGCCCCTATTGGTCTGGGTGATATTGAAAAAGTCTATGAAATAGGAACCACAACGAAATACCAATTTAAATGGAAAATATTTACAAAATGGAACTCAGACTGAAAGCACTCACAAAATGCAATTTAGAGTGGAAGCACCTAAAAATGCAATTAAGACGGAAAACAATCACAATAATAATTTAGATTTAAAACACGCACAATCTGCAATTTAGATTGAAAATACTTACAAAATTTAATTTAGATTGAAAATGCTTAAAAAATGTACCGGTAGTTTAATTTCAGAATACTAACAAAATGTAATTTAGATACACAGGGGAGACAATGCACAAATCATTGCCTTAAAGAATAGCAGGAAAGAGGAGAGGGTCCACCCAAAAGGCGGGAAAAGGGAGGGGGGGGGGGGGGAACCAGACCCAGATCAGGAATCCCTCGGGGTCGCCACTCCCGAACTTACCAGCCGTTGACCCTTGAGGGATCAGGAAAGATATGAGAAGGGCCAATTAAGGCGGGAAAGGAAGAGACTCCCTAGGCCTCGGATACCCTAATACTGTCGGGGTTGGAAAAGAACAAGATTTGACCAAGAGAGGCAGTAAAGAAGACGGAGACGAGCCCGGCACAAGTGGAAGCAATGCCGGACTCAGCTTGGGTCCCGTGGTCGTCAACGCACATCCCACTAGATGTGAGCCCCTGGGGGGAATTAGCATTATTAATTGTAAATGATTACAGTATTTAGTTTATTGTATTTACATTTCTCAAGTCATCAAGAAACATTATGCATACACTGGTCTCAGCACTTCCCTTTTATTGATATTACACATCAGTCTAACAGGGATTAAATTTCTTGGCAGAGCGTGTGTTTCTAACGACATAATAATTATGTAGGCTACAGAAGTTCATCCCGTGCGTCTCTAAAAGCAGCGTAATACTAATGCTATGCTGCTTACTTCCATTAGTCATAAACCTGTCAGTCAATATGTAGTACCAACTAATTGCACCGGGATCTTTAACGTGACAATAAATTGATTCACACGACTCCTCCCAGCAGACGGCATACAGTCACAAAGAAAAAAACGAAAGAAAGGAAGAAGGGATGTGCTGAGTGAGTGAAGCAAGTAGTGACCAACTTAATGTTTTTGGAATGCGCGATACGCAGTGAGCGGGAAGACATCTGCAGTTTAAACCCGACTGCCATCTCCTGACGCGATATCAGTATATCAGAGTGAAGTTAGTTTTCTGGGAATATCACAGACACTGTTAATTTAAGGGCCTTTAAATGTGGTTTTCGGAGACCCTTTATAGTCGGGCGAAAAAGACCTTTCGTACCACATTCACACGTAAAAATTGCGTGAAAAAAATTCTATAGTGCCCCTTGACCCCCTTAAGCGCATTATACTGTATGTATTGATGAATTTTACAGCTTAATTTGGTTCAGTGATAACCTTATAACCGTCTGGAAACTTTCACAGTAATGCAATAATTGGAATTGCATTGCATCTTACAGAAAAAGATGGACCTGTGAGATTCTGTTACCATGGTTACCGTGTTGCATTCTTTCATTATTTCATTGTAAATATACATGTTATAAGGTATTTATTTAATTGTGAGGCATTTAAAGAGTAAGTGAGTGCGTTTCGCTTAAGCATTGGGTTATGCTGAACCTGTAGGTACCCCATATGTGTAGGTTGGTGTTAATGGGAACTTATTTTCGGTACAAAACTGGAATGGGACCTTAGCAGAATAATATAGGGAGGGATTGTGATTACTGTGATTGTTGGTACTGGCTGGACACCAAAGCACATTGTGCGAACGTGTGTATATCCATAATTCATATATGAAAACCAGAAAGTCTTGTTCTGAAACAAGACGAAAATTTTGAATTAAGTTTCCGGGAAGACCTGTGCCTAATGCCAGTACAATTAGGAGGCTCGCTAAACGATTCAAGAAAACAGGCTCCGTAAATAGTGAAAGAGTTGATAGAGAACGTTGTGTTCTTACAGAACAAAAATTAGATGAGATTGTTTTCCATTGTTTCATCAGAAGATGTCAGGTGTGTGTTACAAGAGAGGGAGGACATTTTCAGCATCGACTATGAGCACTGTAAGTACACATTGTTGAACATGTTTGGTAAAAGTGTACAAGTGCGCGCCAATCACCGCGATCTGCGCCATTCAAAGCCGACTTAGCTTGCCGTGTTTATCGGGGCGCACATAGATATACTTGGCAAGTGTCTTGGTGAGGTGTACCATACCAACTGACGAGCCTAATGGTACACCGGGGCGAGACACTGGCAATTGAATTCAGCTAACCGGATCAATTTTTCAATTTTTTTGAAATTTGACGATGTGTTGTCACGTTCATTCGGAAAAATAAATTTTCTGTATCCTTTGGGAAACAGTAATCCCATTACAGAATGCCAAGATTTAGACACCTCACCACTAAGCAGGTCTAGTTCTGTTCGGCTAACGGAGTCCCACCAGCTGGTAAAGGGAGTGATTTCATGAGAATAAAGGCTTTAAATGGAAGTTGTGTCGAAAGTTTCCGAACTCCAGAACAATTCCTTATGCCTAGGTTGTCAATAGTCGATGGAAAATTCACAGTGTCCACAACCTCTTTAAATCAGAAAGGCTAAGACACATCTTGTGTCCACAGAAAGAAAGCTGATATGGATTGGACTCCTGCGGTAGGATTTTGGTGTTGAAAGAGCCCCGACTGGGGATGCGTTGGCCGTCAAGACTTTACTTTAAGTCATAAATATGCCTCCCCTAAGTGCGATACGACACGTAAGTGACCTGTCATTCCTCAATAGCACATTTTATCATTCCAAATTATCTTGTCGACTTCGTCGTTACGCTTGAGTCTAAAGTTATGCGGGACGGAGACGGTTGCATTACGGAGACGAAAGTGACGTCATGCAGCCGCGCGGGAAGCCTACGTTAATGGGTAATGGACGGCAAGTGCGTGACGTCATGCAGCCACGCGGGAAGCCGAAGTTAATGGTTAATGGAGTCTGTTGAAAGAGTCCTGGGGCGTCGAGCGACCTGTGGCTTTGAGCGAAGCGTAAAGAATACAGGGTGACTCCTAAAGAGGTGTACAAGATGCCAGATAAGAATACAGGGTGACTCCTAAAGAGATATACAAGATGCCAGATAAGAATACAGGGTGCCTCCTAAAGAGGTGTGCAGGATGTCAGAGCAAAATTACAGGGTGACACTTAACGAGATGTACAGTATGTTAGATTCAATTCAAATACAGGGTGACCCTTAAAGAGGTTTGCAAGATATCAGATTCAAATAATGGGTGACTCTTAAAGAGTTGTAAAAGATGTCAGACTCAAATACAGGGTGACCCTTAAAGAGGTGCCCGCGCGGGAAGCCTAATTTAATGGGTAATGGAGTCTTTTGAAAGAGTCCTGGGGCGAAGCCCTTCTGAACCTTTCTAACATGTGTAGCATTTGTAGCATGCGTCATTTGAAATGATATAACGTCTAGTCTTTCAGACTGACCGTAATTTTAAATGACCGTCATCGTTCGAACCACCTGCTGTCACTGTTCAAACTACGATCCGTTTTCCGTTCTATCAGGCTCAAAGACAATCTCCACATTCCATACAGAATGACAACGCATACGAACCAGATATATTATCAACCTAGAGGATGTTTATGAAACAAGTCAACAAAAATCTGAGCGGCACATAGTTCTGACATCTTGGCCATTGCCATGATGGTTGGTTGGTTCTTAAGTTTAGAGGTTGCGACAACGCGGTCATGTAGCCCCGTGTACTTTGGGTGTGTGTAGAATGTGTCTGATAACCGGTGTTAATTGTGATGACTATATTAGTGTGTGTTTTATCTGTTTTAATTTTAAATTTAAGTACAGACTGCAACTTAGAATTTTTCAAATAGTTCCTACTTTTGTCGCCAAACGCCACCGTCAACGACTACTAGGCCAAGTTCAGAACTTAGCTAATGAACGACACCGCAGTCGGCTCTTGACAACGAACGTAGAAACCTAAGAGCGTTGTTTACATTTTCAACCTATCCAATTTAGCTTCACACAGATGTAATTAGTGGAAGGTTTTTTAATATGCCATAAATCTATGACATGGGACCGCCGGCTTTACTTCCCCTCCGAAGGAAGGCATAGTGAGGGGTTTATAACGCTCTTAAAAATCCGACGGCTTCGGCCGGGTTTGAACCCGCTATCTTGGGCCATTGCCAATGATAACAGTGCTATTGGTCTTAGGATCCTTTTAACTACTATGGCTTTTAGAGACGCCTGGATGCCAGAATTTTGCTCCGAAGGGGATATTTAACGTGTCACTAAATCTACTGATACGGCTCCCTCGCCTTTTTATACCCTCAAATTCAAATCTGCTGTTCCAGAATTTAATCCTGCAAGCTTGGTTACAGCAAGCGAGTACGTTACCACTGAGCCACGCAGCCAGCCATGTTTAGAATCCATAAACAATAAATCACCTTTCCAATCGACCTCTCTTCGTCAGCTCTTGTTGTCTCCCGACCCCCCACGATATTAGGGTATCTGAAGTTTAGGGTGTCTTTCATTTTTCTGTCCTAATTGTCCCTCGTCTTGTCTTTCCTGATATTCTCATTTTCCACAGGTCAGCATTTTCTCCACTCACCTGGGATGCGAGCTTGAATATATTCTTAGTTCACCCTACGACTTGTCACAGGTGAATAAGAGGGTAGGGTGTGAGAAGCCCGACGACCTCGTGGCGTAGTGGCTAGCATTCTTCGCTGTCACCTTGTAGATCCGGGTTCGTAATTTATTAAAGACTAGCATTACCCGTCGCGGCTTCACCCGCGAATATTCTAGTTGTAAAGAGTACACTTAGCAAAATCTCAATCATGAATGCTATGACTGATATGCTTGGTATGAATAATCAGACTTTATCAATTCAGCTACTGGTGCAGTGGTTAGGGGTTTGTCATTCCTTCTTAGGTATATCAGAGCGTAGTTAGTTTTCTGGGAATATCACAGACACTATTAATTTGAGGGCTTTTAAATGTGGTTTTCGAAGACCCTTTATAGTCGGGTGGAAAAGACTTTTCATACCACACTCACACGTGAAAGTTGCGTGAAACAAATCTAGAGAGCCCCTTGACCCCCTTAAGCGCATTATACTGTATGTATTGATGAATTTTACAGCTTAATTTGGTTCAGTGATAACCTTAATAACCGTCTGGAAACTTTCACAGTAATGTAATAATTGGAATTGCATTGCGTCCTACAGAAATAAATGGACCTGTGAGATTCTGTTACCATGGTAACCGTGTTGCATTCTTTCATTATTTCATTGTAAATATACGTGTCTTAAGGTATTTATTTAATTGTGAGGCATTTAAAGAGTAAGTGAGTGCGTTTCGCTTACGCATTGGGTTATGCTGAACCTGTAGGTACCCCATATGTGTAGGTTGGTGTTAATGGGACCTTATTTTCGGTACAAAACTGGAATGGGACCTTAGCAGAATAATATAGGGAGGGATTTCTTTTCACTCTGTCAACACGGTAATCTGCTTGATTAACCCTAGCAATACCAACCCGGGGGGGGGGAGGGTATTTTGTGCCCACCAGTTTCATTTTCCATGGTTTATTCATAGTACTCCTTTTCTACGCTCACTGTACACAATGTTATTGTCTATTTTGAATCCCGTTACCTAACAACATATTTACTTTTTTTAAATTTTAATTCTTGTATAAGATATTAACAATTTTCTTTTGGTGGGCACGGAAACCCGCGTGTGTAGTTCGTGTGACTCGTCATACTGTGCACTATGGTTTAGGGCAAAAGTACAGTACAACAAAGTTAACAAAACCACCATAATGTCCCTGGTTGCAAGAGATACACATGCGGAAAACACAGTAAAGAACAGTCGCATGTTCCTCGTGTGTTATAGATGGCGAAGAGTATGATCAGTGATTAATTTACTTTCTGAACGTATTTTTTCCATGATTTTTTGATTTGGTTTGTAACTGTTGTTTATCTATACTAATATAATAAAGCTGAAGAGTTTGTGTGTTGGTTTGTGTGTTTAAGCACGCTAATCTCTGGAACTACCAGTCGGATTCGAAAACTTCTTTTTGTATATGATAGCCAGATTCAAGAGGAATGGTTTAGGCTATATAGCATTAGGCTACACCCCTTCAGGTAACCTTAAAGATTGCTTTTTGTTCGGTAAGTCGAAAGAACTAGCACTCCAGAACGGTTTGACGGGTTCAATAATACCAAAGTCTATAGTTACCTGGTAATGCGGGTTGCATCACGTCGCCCCTACTAATGTTCTGGTGCAGAATTGCGAGCTGCTTATAAATTGCATTCACGGGGAGTAATTAGTGCAAAAAGATTTCTTAGGCCCCTTAAAACAGTTATCATCATGACAATAGTATGCCTCTGTATAAGGGTGATGGTGTTGGTGCAGTATACTGAGGTTATCAGCTGCAATAAGCGTTGGTGCTTTCAAATTTACTTTCATTTAATCCGATCCTTATCCTTGAGCGCTCCAGTTCTGTAAAACAAATAAATCCACCGGGCGAAGCCGGGCACTACTGCTAGTTAAGATATATTTTCGCCATTTAAGGTTCGTTTAAGGTGCAAAATACAAGATATGTTGATTAAAGGATAATGCAAACAGCAAAAAGGAATTTATTATGGCGGTTGGTAGCCCGTGGTTTGAAAAATAGCATGCTATTGCTAGGGTTAATTATACTGTACACTATTCGAATTATTATTGCAAGTAAGTAGGTGTCACTAGAAATGTTTTAATTTCTGCCCAATGTAATAGAGATCACTAACATGATGAACGGCTGACGAGCAATATTTGATATGAAGGAATAGAGCAACCCTGTGGTTTTACGTGACCATCAATCTTTCCATAAAAAACCACGGGACCTTCGTTTGGCGTAGAATGTGAACCACGAGACATGCCATTTCACATCGAAACTTGCATTAACCGCAAATTGAACTCATTCCGTCGAAAGCAAGCAACTTGGCCACTGCGCCATTACAATCTGGGATTGATGATGATGATATAATAATAATAATAATAATAATAATAATAATAATAATAATAATAATAATAATAATACAGTGGAACGTGGCTAATTCGAACTTCTATAATTCGAAAACTTCTTTAATTCGAATTTTTATATTGGTCCCTAGCATTTTACAGTATATACAATCAATGCTAACAAATCGTGGTTAATTCGAATTATATTTTGGATAATTCGAAGTTTTTAGTGTAAAAAGCCGATCGGAAGCCAAACAGTTGGGTCAGTTCCCGAAAGAACCGTTCCGAATGCAGCCCAAGCAACAAACCACATCACAGAACTGACGCGTTTTTTGAAAGTAGAAATGACGTAAGTGATTATGTTTTTCGTTCCTTAAATTTGTTAGATTCTTTTGTGATGGCTGAGATAGTTAATTGTTGGAAACAGGTAAAAATCTCAAACTATTTTGAAAAACAGTAGATTTCTCTAAGACTAACTAGATTGCTGGATTAATACTGTCGTTAAATAGTTGAAGAGTACATTTTGGTTTTATGGTTATTCACGATACAGTCTTTATAAAGCAACGTTGTCTGTTAATCTGCTTTGTTGAACGTAAATCATTATGTAAACATAATACAATATATTTTCTCTCCCCTTTTCAATGAACTTTCTTCATTCGAATTTTTTAACTGGTCCCTTGAGGTTCGAATTATCCAAGTTCCACTGTAATAATAATAATAATAATAATAATAATAATAATAATATTGTATGGCCTCGGGTGCCTGGTGCAAGCCTTGTAATTTGACACCCAGAGGGTAGCTTGAATGTCGAATTTCGTTGTTCCTTAAAGCACTATGAAAGTCAAGGAGGTTAGATATCTAAGCTCCTTGAACCCTATAGCGCATTCTAGTAGAGAAATGATGAACTTTGTGTTGGCGGAAACTCCCGAGATTAATTCTGCCATTATGAACACGGCCTACTGAATTCAAATGGGTTGTTTGACATGCCAACATCGTATGACATGCGTGTCGTATTGCCACCTTTCAAAAATCACTTACCACGGCCAGGAGCGAACCTGCAATCTTGGGGTTAGTAGACCGACACGCTATCCACTCACCCACCGTGGCAAGCTGCTGCTGATGATGATGATTATTGTTGTTTTAAGGAGCCGTACATCTCGGTAATCGGCCCCTAATGGTTTAGGTGAGTGAAAGATGAGATGAGAATGAAAACTATAACTAATACTAATTACAGACTTACAAACTAGAAGAAGAAATGGTAAACAAATAAAGGATGAGGCAAATAAAGGACAGGAAGAAAAGAAATGCCCTCAACCCTCGAAGAATGAGGATTGAGGGACTTGGAAGGAGGGAGAGCCATGCAAGGCGGTATAGGAAAGGGAAAGAGGAGAGGACCTGTCCCAAGGTCAGAGGAAAAAAGGGGACAAAACGGACCCAGCTCAGGAATCCCTTGGAGTCGCCAAATACCAAACTGACCAGCCGCGAGCCCTTGAGGGTGTAGCACAATCCAGAGTGCACCAGAAGTGAAGGGGCTACATACACACTGCCTCCTTGAGGGCCTTGTGCAGAAGATAGGAGATAACATGAAAAGAAAAAGAAGGCTGATCCCTCGAAGAATGAGGGTATCGGGAAAGATATGACAAGGCGGGAAAGGGAAATACTCCTCACACCTTGGATACCGTAATACCATCGGGGTCGGGAGAGAACACGAGTTGACCAATGAGCCCGGCTCATGTAAGTTTTAACCTGGGATTGGAGAGGCATGTAGTAGGCAATGATTTCACATAGCTCTCCCACTCCCGTCGTCCTTCTATACATAGCCTATATCACATAATGATTGAGAATATACAAAATCCCTATGCGATACGCGGTCTTAGTGTCAGTACAGTAAAGAGATCCCCCACATTATTCATGAAGCGGTACTTTTCCAAACTTGGGCGAGCCTAATGGAAAAGTTGTGACACGGAACAAAATGGCACTCTGAGCTTGCCGTCAATTAGGAAGCCCGCGCGCCCTACATCGGCCCTATTGGAACTAACTGCTAACTTTGACACTCAACGCCGTGTTCTTTTAAAACGAAATGGAATTATATAATTTACAACCAATTTTTGTCTTCATCCTTTATGCTTATCTCTTCTGGACCAAGGTGGAGCTAGGCTCATTAACTCTCCGCGCGTGGAGAACAGTGTCGTGGACAAGTGTGTAATTCTGGCGGAAACATTCAAATGAAGTAAATAAAATAAGAAACAAAGTAAAATACAATTTTAAAAGAATCAATAAAAATAAAGAGAAATAAAAACACAGGAAGGTTATAGACTGAGATCCAATGCAGAAATTTATAGTAAAATCGACAACCTTGAAGTGATGATCAGAAAACGGCGACTTCAGTTCTACGGACATATGGTTCGCATGGATTGCTCAAGGTTAAACACATTTTTGATAAAATCTGGAACTATAAAGGGCAAGGAGGCTATGTAAAACAAACGAAAGAAGAACTTTAAAAATTAAAAATTACTGAAGAAGATTGTCTAAATCGAATAGAGTACAGAAAAAAAAAATTGGCCTCAAAATTCCTGTCGGAGAGAAGAAGAATCTCAACAGAGGAGAATGGACTGCTGAAAGAAGAGCTGCGCAGTCGACCAGGATGAAAGACTTCTGGAAGAGAAAGAAGGAAACTAGACCTATAAAGAAGTGATATTTGCGTGGTCCTTGTTGGCCTGTCCGCGGTGTAGCCTATACATAAAGAGAAGTAAAATATAAATTCAGTAAAATAAAACAAACTAAACGAATATTCAAATAGGCTATCTTAGGGGAAAGAAGTCAACCTCCGCTTCGATTCAAGAAGTCAAGAAAGATCAGGAAAGAAACAACATAAGAGAAGAAGAAATATTGAAAAGGTAGGTTGTTGGGACGGAAGTCTTGCAACTGAAAAGATTCCAAGGGAGGAAGGAAAAGAAAACAGGTGCAAAGTGGACTGAAGATAGCAAAAAGAAGGAAGGAAGATTGTGGTTTTACTTGACCGTGAATCTTGTGATTATGAGCCACGGGACCTCCTTTTTACGTGGAATCCGAACCACAGGGCATGGCGTATCACTTCGAAAATCTCACATGTAAAAGGTGCGTTCAAAAAGTAACGAGCCGGAGGCTGGAATGCGCAAACCAGTGACGACATCGGCTAATCGTGGTGTGTGTAACGAGGTGTGGTTCCGACCAGAGCGTAGAAGGTCACAGCCCGTCGCTAGAGGGCACGCGTGCACGTCACGTGACGATACAAAGCGAGCAGCAGCATGCATCAATCGTCCAACGCTGTCAGTCGCATTGCAAACAGTGACATGGAGGCGTCATCCGAAGAGCAAAGAGGTGTTGTTCGGTTTCTGACAGCGGAAGGAGTAGGGGGAACGGACATTCATCGCCGAATGTCACAAGTGTACGGCAAACACTGCATGTCTCTTGCAAGGATCAAGGCGTGGCACAAGCGCTTCGGGGAAGGACGGGTGTCGTTAGCCGATGATGCCCGGTCTGGGGCACCTCTCTGCATTACCGATGACAATTTCCAGCTGGTTGATCACTCATTACCCAGGACCGCCAAGTGACAGTGAACGCCATAGCCGCCGTGGTCGCTCCATGACAATGCACGACCTCATACGGCCAACACAGTCGCGGCACTCCTGCAGAAATTCAAATGGGAGGTTCTCGGCCAACCTCCATACAGTCCAGACCTCTCTCCCTATGATTACGCCCTGTTTGGTCCCCTGAAAAGGGCTCTGCGGGGTCAACGATTCACCTCGGACGCCGACATCCAGCTGTACGTGCGGAACTGGTTCACATCGCAGCCCAGGGAATTTTATGAGACAGTCTTTCACCGCCTCGTGTCACAGTGGGACAAGTGCCTCAACAGCCAGGGCCAATACTTCTAACATACAGGTACTGGTTTCTGTAATTATGCCTCCGGCTCGTTACTTTTTGAACGCACCTTATATTAAATAAAATGAAATTAAATTAAATAAAATTCAGCCAATAAAATGAAACAAAATAAAATATAAATAATTGATAATAAAATTAAACAGAAATAAATTAAAGACATTCAAATATAAAATAAAACATAGAACATGAAAAATAAAAATAGAACAAAACAGAATTACATAAAAATATAACAAAATGAAATAAAACTAATTAAAATTAAAATAATACACAATTACAGAAAACGAAAAAAGCAAAACAAACTAAAATTAAAACTAAAACAAAATTAACAAGTAGTTCCGTGAAGAACTAATCAGCCTATTTTCATATATCCTACTCTTATCAATTGCCTCTATCAACATACAAAATGTCAGTTTGATTGCTGTAATAGATTCGTAGATATTGAGAACCATCTAAATATTTCGGAAGGTCGCTATGTAGAATTTTTGTGTATGTAGGCCTTAAAGTTATGTACTATTAATGCATAGGTTCATTATTCAAACTTCAATCGCATGATTAGGACACAAGGAATAAAAAAGTAATTTTAAAATTTCGCACAGCCACCATCTTGTGGTTTTGAAAACTATTGAAAAAACTTAGATGTCAGTGGATTAAAATTTGTATGAGCATTTACCGTACAATGTTTCACTGCGCTCGGATGATTAAATCACAAGAAACGTCCAATTATATATTTAAATTTCGCGTCGCCACCATGTTTGATTTGTGCTCACCAGGTTATTGAATGTCCGATAGGTGAACTTATGTTCATAGCCTTTATCAACATACAAAATTTGAGTTTGACTGGTGTCATAGATAAGTAGATATTGAGAACAGTCTAAATATTTCGGATGGTCGCCATGTTGCATTTTTATGTAAGTAGGCCATAGAGCTATATACCATTAGATGACGATTATTTCGTAGGTTGATTATTCAAACGTTGACTTCGATCGTATGGTCAGGACACAAGAAATAAAAAATAATTTTAAAATTTCGCACAGTCGCCATTTTGAGGTCATGTAAACAATTGAACTAAATTAGATGTCGGTGAACTAAGAAGTGCATAAACATTTGCTGTACCATGCTTCACTGCGCTCGGACGCTTAAATCGCGAGAAGAGTCAATTGAAATGTTTCTCTTACCCTTGGACGCCATGTTCGTTAGGTTTTTTCAAGTCACATAGGTGAACTTCTAGTAGTGCCCTTATCACTGTACAAAATTGTAGGGTGATATCAGTAATAGGTTCGGAGATATAGAATGCTGGTAAAATATTTCGCACAGCCGCCATGTTGGATTGGTGAGATGTAATAACAGACACACACATACGCACACACACACGGACGAAAGATGATCCCATAAGCCTTTTTATAAATGAAAATAGCCTAAAAAATCGAATCAAATCAAATGAGTAAATTTTCAAATTTCCTCAACTAAGTGCGTCAACGCGCAAGGCCAATTGGCCAGGCTATCCCCGGACTCGTGAGGAGAGTGGGCTTGTACTCCACGCTCAGCCGCCATGTTAATTGCCTTCTGCAGTTTCACAAATTCAGCAGCAAACTAATTTGGATCGGTATCTACTGACCTCTGTTAGGAAGCAAAACAACTAGTGACGGAGGAAGCAATGAGGATATACAAAGTAGGTTGGCTGAGGCTAGGAAAAGAAATCTGTTGACATCAAATATAGATTTAGGTATTACAGAGCCATTTCTGAAATCCTTTGTCTGGAGCGTGGAGATCTATGGAAGTGAAACTTGGATTGTTGGTGCGGTAGAAAAGAGGAGAATTGAAGCGTTTGAAATGTTGTGTTACAGGAGAATGATGATCAGATGGGTAGATAGGGTTACAAATGAAGAAATATTAGAACGTGTGGGAGAGGAGAGATGTTTATGGCGATTGCTAATGAAGAGAAGAGATAGGTTGGTAGGACACTTACTAAGACACCAAGGAATAGAAAAAGTTAGTTATGTCAGGTAAAGTCAAGCACAAGAACTGTAGGGGTAGACCAAGGTTACAATATGTTAAACAGATTGCCTCGAATGTAAGGTGTGGTAGCAATTAGCTCAGGACAAGGAGGTATGGAGCGCCGCATCAAACGAGTAAAAAATATTGAAGACTCAAACAGCAACAGCCTAACCTGTGTTTCTAAGGTGACTGTAGTAGGGTGTTGTGCTGTAAGGGATTAAGGTGGATGTCTTGGGACTTGGGATGAGGTACAGTGCGTTCCGGTCATTTTCCTGGAGAGAGTGTGGAAAACCAGACTCAGGATGGCCGCTGACAATGCTGCGATACGAACCTGTGATCTCCCGAGTTTTCAGCTCTCCGTTACGATCGTAGAGTGTGTATCAATGTTGCTGAACAATTTCCTTGATGTACCCAACACGATAGGAAGTATATTTATGCTTTTGAGCTCTGGTGTTGGAGAAGGATACTGCGTATTCCTTGGACAGCCAAGAAGACAAATGTATGGGTGATTCAAAAAATCACAACCAGATCTGTCTCTTGAAGCATTTATAACTAGATTATAGCTTTCATATCAATGCGCATCATCTCTGGTACTCTACGTTGCACCCCTACCCAGTGGCCACCTGTACTTTGTAATATCGCTCCACCCCATATAAGGAGACAGCAAGCTCTTGTTCGCTTGTGGTACAGGATCAAAGAAAATGCTGAGCTTCCTATTTATCAGGATGTCATACGGCTCTCTACAAACAGGTTGAAATCCCGAAAGCCAGCATGCAAAACAGCTATTGATCTTTCATCCACTGAGTTCAACCTCCGAAATGTCTGGAGAGATGAATGGAGAAAATCCTCACCTCGCGGCCTACTTCAAATCAGTGACCCTACCACAAGACTTGCTGGTTTTAATCTTCCTCGGGCAGTTTGGTCAAGGCTCAACAGAATCCGATGTGGTACTGGTCGAACAGGGGCAGCCCTACACCAGTGGGGTTGGATAGATTCCCCCCGATGGGACTTTGGTTTTGAAATGCAGACTATCGAGCATATTGTGCAGGAGTGCCCTCTGCATTCATATCCCGGCGCCTTGGTCCCCAAATGATCTCCACTCAGCAACTCCTGATGCAATTGCATGGATTACAGACCTTCCTGTCCAAATTTGAAGAGATGGTCCTAATGCTGTGAATAGTGTTTATTGTAAATAGTGTATATAATTCTTTCCTGTCTTGTAAGCATCATACGCTAAATAATAATACGCTTTCATATTTTGGACAGATTCTGATCCGTTGGAAAATACAATTATGCTTGGAAAGGTGGAAGGGTCTCGGAGACGAGGGCGGCCAGCATTGAGATGGATCGACTCCATCAAATCAAACATGAATATATCAGTGAAGGATCTGAAGTATATGGCTGAAGACCGAATCATATGGAGACAGTCCATCCATGCAGTCGCTAGATGTCGACGCCAATTTGATGGCACCTGATCATCATCATCATCACCCAACACGATACACACTCCACATTGGAAATATTAAACAGAGATACGATAATTCGAGTCTATAATCAATTGAACTCCAAGTATGTAACACAATAACAAGTGTTTCACGTCATTTGTTTTAATACTACATTAAAATGCTTGGTAATTAAAACACAAATTGTGCAATTATAATCAGTAAATTAATAATTAATGATAACATTAAACAGTGCCTAAATGCTGTTTAATTATGCCTGTTATTTTAACTGAATACTTGTATTGCAGTAATTAGTTCACAATTCGAAAACTGTAATGACCAGTTGGCTATCACATTTCAGGGAACAGGGAGTCCACAGTAGATGATCATTCTTGTTTTAAAGGGCGGAACGGCGAGGTCTTCCGCCAATAGTCCACAGTTATTACTGTTGAATATTGTACAGTACTGTGTTGTTTGAGACTTCAGTCTTTTGACTGGTTATATGCAGCTGTCCACGCCCACTGACCTGAGCTAATCGTGTCTTCTCTATAAGGTGCGTTCAAAAAGAAGAGAGCTGGAGGCTGTATTGCGAAAACCGGTGACGATATCGGCTAATAGTGGCGTGTGTAACAAGGTGTGGTTCCGACCAAAGCGTGGAAGGTTACAGCCCGTCGCTAGAGGGCACGCGTGCACGTCACGTGTCGATACAAAGCGAGCAGCAGCATGCATCAATCGTCCAACCAAGACCAAGACAGTAGGCCATTCGACATGCTTCCTGGTGTGGTTGAAGACTGTGGGGCACCCATTGGGCACACACTTTCCGCAAGTGCAGTCGTTCCTTCATGATGGTGTGCACGCTTCCATCGCTAAATCCGACCACGGCGCCTATGGCGTTCACTGTCACTCGGCGGTCCTGGGTAATGAGTGCATCAACCAGCTGGACGTTGTCATCGATAATGCAGGGGGGTGCCCCAGACCGCGCTCCATCGGCTAACGACACCCGTCCTTCCCTGAAGCGCTTGTGGAGTGTTCGCCGTACACTTGTGCCATTCGGCGATGAATGTACGTTTCCCCTACTCCTTTCGCTGTCAGAAACCGAACAACACCTCTTTGCTCTTCGTTTGACGCCTCCATGTCACTGTTTGCAATGCGACTGGCAGCATTGGACAATTGATGCATGCTGCTGCTCGCTTTGTATCGTTACGTGACGTGCACGCGTGCCCTCTAGCGATGGACTGTGACCTTCCACGCTCTGTTCGGAACCACACCTCGTTACACACGCCACAATTAGCCGACGTCGTCACTGGTTTGTGCATTACAGCCTCCGGCTCGTTACTTTTTGAACGCACCTTATACATAGCTAGCACCCCTGTTTAACATATTCTACTCTGGTGTGCCCCTACAGTTCTTGTCCTCAACCCGTTCTTCCATAGCTAAGTTTATATCTCTGCGTGGCTTAGTAAGTGTCCAACCAACCTATCTTTTCTCTTCAATAGCAGTCACCAGAAACATCTCTCCTCTCACTGGCTGCGTGGCTCAGCGGTAAGATTCTCGCTTGCTGGGCCCAAGGTTGCAGGTTCATATCCTGGCGCAGTCAGCAGGCATTTGAGGGTGCGCAATTGAGAGGGAGCCGTGTCAGTAGATTTACTGGCACGTTTAAGATCCCTTTCGGGGAAAATTTCCACCACCCCGGCGTCTCTAAAAGTCGCAGTAGTTAAAAGGGTCGTGAGACCAATAACATTATTATTATCGAGAATGTCGCGATTTTTTCGGGATGTATGGTCACCGTACTTATAATAGACTCTACACAAAAATATTTTGTTTTTTTGACTTGTGATATTTGTAGTTGCGCTAATGGTGATGTTTCAACGAGTGAAACATCTAGGTCTTCTGCACGTTACTACACAAGGGAAATACAGGCGAAATGAAATAGAAGCTACAGACTATTACTGCTACTATGACTATTGACTATCTAACTTACTAGAAGAAGAAAAGGACAACTTAAAAGGACCCCGCGAGGACAGCTACAGCAAGGCCGGAGATCGGAGGTTCGAATCCCAGAGCAGACAGTGGCTATCGTGAGTGTGGTTTTTTTTTTCGTTTCTTTTTCCCACTCCCGCCAAAAAAATGCCAGGATAGCACCTTACTTCAAGTCCCGGTGGAACAGGTTACAACTTATCTGATAATGTTGATTTTTAATCTTATATGTATTGCAGCCAATGACACTATTGTCCGATAACCTGTTTTATTGTGATGGCTGTATTGGTGTGTGTATTTATAATTCAGGTGAGGAATCAATCAACGTATGATATAGAACGTTATATTTTTAGAAGCTACTACATCCAGCAATCAATTATACCCCTTGAAAAGGACAAAGAGTTATAACTATACCCATGTATTTAGGAGAAAGTGGGCTATATGTTCTTTACTGAACACCTTGTTAAAGTCTTCGGATTCTGGTGATAAAACATTTTCATTTTATATACTGTATATTTTTTATAATTTATATAATTGTTGATATTTGTTATTATTTTTGATATGTTATGTATAATTTTTGATATTTTTTATAATTTCTGGAAACGTTATATATAATTTTGTGTATTTTTATATACTTTTTGATACTTTATACATAAGTTTTGATATTTTTTATATAAGTTTTTATATTTTTGTATGATGTTTGATATCTGTTATAATTTTGATACCCGGTACCTTATATATTATTTTTTATACCCGTATTTTATATTTTGACCACGTCTGTATCTGGAGATCCAGAGAGACCCCACTAAAACTCACGGCCTCTCAAGCTAAGCTCCAAGCCGCTTATTACAATTCATAACCTGTGTGACAGAGTCCGCCATAATGGTGGACACTTTTTCGTCGTGAATCAATCAATCAGGAGGCCAAAGTCTCTCGTATGGCGGGCGCTCTTTGTCACCGCTCATAAAGACTAGATTTATGAGGATGGCCATTCATCATATAAATGAGTAATAACATTCATATTTGGTTTGTGATGGACTGGTTACAAATATTGCACACGACATCAATTCATTCTACCGTGGTCGTCCTTCGTTTGATGGGACTAGCCAAGGGCTTAGTCCTGTTGAACAACAGGCTCCCGTGAGGTCTCTGAAATTAAGCAACATCGGGCGTGGTGAGAACTTGGAAAGGTGACCCGTTCTGGTGATAACGTACGGGCACATGTCCTCCCTAATGCCCTCTTAAGGACACCACGTACTCTTACACGATGAAAAAGTCTATTTCTGTGGCATCACTTGACTAAGTATTTTCTGGGTTTATGCTAAAGGTACAGCCAAGATTCTTGTAACATATAAGACGCGGTATATTCTGAGCTGTTTTTCACCATGTAGTGCTACTTTGCTTTTATAGGATGTGTGAAATGAATACAAATTTGGACAGATACATTTCCAAACAAAATGTTGTATAAGTTGCCTCAGGTACACATTTCTCAGTTGTCTTTCAATCAAATACTCTCAAATTTTGTTCACATACTTGGAATGGATCATGGCAGAAGAGTAACTACTTTGTTTCATTATTATTGGGACAGAATGCAAGAACAAAAATCCGAACTCTTTCTTCTTAAATTTATTCAAAAATATGTATCAATTTTTCTCTTCCCAATCCATGTCTACTATGTTTTGGAATTGAAAATAGGTTAACATTCAAGTACTCCATTAGGCAAGTTAATGTAAAAAATATAGCCCTCTATATTAAATGGTTTGCTAGTTATTGGTACCTAAACATGAAAAATGAGTATTAACGGAAAACAGCTGCCCAAGTTGAAAGTTTATTATTCAGAGAATGGGACGCTAATTTTAAAAAAACGATTTTAAGGTACTTGTAGACATCAAACCCCAACAAACTATACATATTTGGATTCAGAAAAGAATGAAGAATTTTATGGCGCCAAAATAAAAAAATGATTTTTTCATCATGCAAGAGTACGCGGTGTCCTTAAGGCAATAACCAATGTATTTTATCATATCGAAATTTAATGTTTTTCAGTCCGCCGACACGATTGCACCAAATTATAATGGGTGGTTCCCTAATCCTGAAGAAAAATCACATGAGATTAAAACGGAACGTCTCATTGCGAGTGAATGCCTCTCGATGAGATACAGCCTAGAAAAATTATAAGTCCTGGAAAGGAGAATTCTAAGAAGAATCATGGGTGCAGTTGAGACTGAAGACGGATGGAAACTGCGAAGCAACAGAGAAGTCTACCAGAACATGGAAAGAATCTCAGAGACTATGCGCGAGAGGAGGCTGACATTCCTCGGACATCTATACAGAACGCACCAACATAAGGCGCGTTTGGGCGTTCCGATTGATATACTTTGGTTGATACAAAAGCTAACCAGACCGTTTTGTCGAGCTTTGGTTTTAACTCGGATATAGTTTGGTTTTAACCAGGCTCTTGAAATCAGTAACCAAGCTACTATACTGCGGTTACTGAAATTTTAATCACTCTAGAAGCGCCAATTCAAACATAATCTGAAACTACTGTTGAAAGTACGAGATATGAAATCATATTTGAACTTGAATCGCTCAGCACGCAACAAATGAAATCATACAATATCAAATTCTTAGTGGTTTTTGCAATGTTATATTTGACGATTTCGAAATCGAGCTGTTGTGACGTACCTTGCTCAGTTGATATAGGGCCTACGTTCTTCTAAGGATTATGGGGGCTCTTTTAATAACGTATGTAGCGCGCTACGAATCTCATCAGTTGTTGCTGTTGCTTATTTTTAGAAACTGCAACATTGCGGTCATATAGCTCCTTGTATTTTTGGGTGAGTGTGGAATTTGGCTCATAACATATGTTATTGTGATGGCTGTACTAGAGTGTGTTTTAATTTGTAAATTGGGGGAGGGGGGGGGGTAGGATTAGGAAGGAGGTGGCAGTGGCTAGCCCAGCATTTGCCTTGAGTAGAAGTGGGAAACCACGGAAAAACCCACATCCAGAATGGCTAAGTTAGGAATTGAACCCTCTTCTCCTCAGTTTAGCCTCACGAGGCTGAATGTACTCCGTTCCAGCCCCCACTTCACAATTCAAATTTCTTGACAGAGCCAGGAATTTAACCCGTACCTCCGCAGTTGAAGCGATCGGCTATGGTCATCATTGAGCCTTATTTTGCCAAATACTACCATATTAAATTCCAGTTTTTCTTCTTAACTACCATTTGTCCCCCTTATGAGCACACTACTGTGACTATGGAAAGTCTCGTCAATCATTCTAAAATGAATATGAAAATCAGTTTCACTGTCAACGATATCCAATATTCGCTAGGCTATAGGTCTACAGTGAAGGTCTTAAGTGCCCGTTCTCTTGACGCATTCAGAGCCATTGCGATATTTTTAAAATTAGTTTCGCCCTCTATATATTGTAGGAAACACATCTGGTCGACATCATCATCATCATCATCATCATGTATTCACCATATCAATTCCAATACCGGTACCAATATTTATTCACCATATCAATTCCAATACCGTACATCTTTCGTCTCCATACTGTAACTTTTCTTAACCAATTTCGTTTTGGCGAGTGTAACCGCAAACTGTAACCAAACCTAACTTAGGTTAAAACCAGAGGGAGCGCCAAAACATGCCTTTAGATTACCAAACAAATATTCGACTATCTCTGGAAGAAGAAGACCACTTCAACGTTGGAATAAGTGTTTTGAGGTATTGTTATGAATGCATTTCCAACTTTTTCATTCCATTATTTCTCCACCTCGCAAATACATACCCAACTATCAGTTATAACCTAACTAATTCAACTGATCTATTTTCACATCTACAGCTATTCTCTTCCACGCTGTCTTTATCAAGATTTTTTCATGTCTTTCTCAACACATTTTGTAACAGATCTGTTTTTTTATTTCAATTTTTGAGCTTTTGGAACAAGAATATTTTTAGAATCCTCTGTTATGGCAAGATTTATATTAAGTGTATGTTCTTATACATTTACATGTCCTAAATTACACTTAGGAGGTCACAGTGTGTCTGAAACCAGTACGGTTTTAATGTACAATATATGAATACTTATGGTTATAAATTTTTTATCAAAATGTGTTTTTTGTTGAGATATTGTTAGTAGTGATTGACCTCCAAGATTGCTTGCTTAGTGTGTTGATGTGATTGTTATTAAATGGTCAGGTCGGAGTGTATTGTGGACTTAGCTGTTTGAGTGATGTGCGTTCTTGTTCCGTGTAGCTCCTCTCGTCACTGCCTGTGTGTGGGCTACTCATTATCTCTTATCCCCCTTGGCATTCTCCCCCGCATTCCTGCCTGTGTTCGGCGAGCAATTATTATATATGAATTGCAGCCAATGGCTATAGCAGGGTGTTTTTGATTGACCGCCCGAGTGCTCCAAACAAGTTCAATTTCAAGTATAAGGTGCGTTCAAAAAGTAACGAGCCGGAGGCATAATTACAGAAACCAGTACCTGTGTGTTAGAAGTATTAGCCCTGGCTGTTGAGACACTTGTCCCAGTGTGACACGAAGCGGTGAATGGCTGTCTCATAAAATTCCCTGGGCTGCGATGTGAAGCAGTTCCGCACGCACAGCGGGACGTCGGTGTCCGAGGTAAATCGTTGGCCCCGAAGAGCCCTTTTCAGGGGACCAAACATGGCGTAATCAAAGGGAGAGAGGTCTATACTGTATGGAGACTGGCCGAGGACCTCCCATTTGAATTTCTGCAGGAGTGCCGCGACTGTGTTGGCCGTATGAGGTCGTGTATTGTCGTGGAGCGACCACGGCGGTTATGGCGTTCACTGTCACTCGGCGGTCCTGGGTAATGAGTGCATCAACCTGCTGGCGCTTGTGCCACGCCTTGACCCTTGCAAGGGACCTGCAGTGTTCGCCGTACACTGGTGACATTCGGCGATGAATGTCCGTTCCCCCTACTCTTTCCGCTGTCAGAAACCGAAGAACACCTTTGCTCTTCGGTTGACGCCTCCATGTCACTGTTTGCAATGCGACTGGCAGCGTTGGACGATTGATGCATGCTGCTGCTCGCTTCGTATCGTCACGTGACGTGCACGCGTGCCCTCTAGCGACGGGATGCGACCTTCCACGCTCTGGTCGGAACCACACCTCGTTACACGCGCCACGATTAGCTGATGTCGTCACCGGTTTGTGCATTCCAGCCTCCGGCTCGTTACTTTCTGAACGCACCTTATAGTTCAAACTTTGGCTACCAGATGCCACTGTTACTAACACCTAGCGGCGAACGTTGGAACTTGATAGAGCGTTTCTAAATAACCAAATATAACCTACAAATTTGCTACACACTACCAATTGTAGTGGTAGGTTCTTTTACATGACATGGGACGGGTGGCTTTACTTTCCCTCTGAAGGTAGGCATACTGAGGGATTTTAACGCTCTTAAAAATCCATCGACTTTGGCCAGCAGTTGAGCATTCTACCGACTTCGCCACCTAAGCCGTTGAGCACTGTAGCAGAATAATAATGTAACACATATTATGTGTGCTGCCATGTCAAGAGCATCCTAATTTATGGTGTATGTTACTGTAGTCTCAGAAAAGGTTACCAACACGATCATATTTTATCGAAGTGCTACGAGACTTATCAATGAGAACTTTGACATAGTCCAGCAGTGGTCTCAGGTTTGGAAGATATTTGCTCCACAGGAGTGCTGAGACATGCCATCTGTCACAACTAAAGTACATGGTTTCGATCTTCATCGTCGGATATGGTCGAAATTAAACCGGATCACGACCAATTCTGGTGTTTGTGTGGACTCTTTGTTCAAGTGGAGCAGGTTACCCTCCCCAAAGTGTGACTGTGGAGCCGATAGACAAACGGTGAAGCACATCATTCAGGACAGTCCTCTAAGATCCTATGGTGGCGACATACACTGAAGAAAATAACAAGTAGTTCCGTGAAGAACTATACAGCCTATTTTCATATATCCTACTTATATTAACTGTCACTATCAACATACAAAATTTCAGTTTGATTGCTGTAATAGATTCGTAGATATTGAGTACCGACTAAATATTTCGGATGGTCGCCATGTTGGATTTTATATATGTAGGTCCTAGAGTTATGTAATGTTACATGAAGATTATTGTGTACTTGTAGCATTCAAGCTTCAATCGCATGATTAGGACACAAGAAGTAACAAGGAGATTTTAAAATTTCGCACAGCTGCCATCTTGTGGTTATGGAATCAATTGATATAAATTAGATGCCAGTGGATTAACATTCCTATAAGGATTTACTGTACCAAGTTTCACTGCACTCGGATGGTTCAATTGCGAGAAACGTCCATGTGAATATTTATACTTCGCGTCGCCGCCATGTTGGATTTGTGATCACCAGGTTATTTAAAGTCCTATAGGTGAACTTAAGTTCATAGCCCCTATGAACATAAAAAAATCAGTTTGATTGCTATAATAGATTCGTAGATATTCAGAGTCGTTTGAATATTTCGGATAGTCGCCATGTTGGATTGTTAAATGTATAGGCCATAGAGTCATGTATCATTAAAGGAACATTATAGCATAGGTTCATTATTCAAACTTTCACTTCGATTGCTTGATTACGACACAAGAAATAAAAACTTAATTTTTAAATTCGCACAGCCGCCATCTTGAGGTTATGTAAACAATTGGACTAAATTAGATGCCAGTGCATTACAATGTGTATAAACATTTCCTGTACCAGATTTTATTGCGTTTGGAACATTAAATCACGAGAAAGTTCTATTTAAAATTTTCAAATTCGCTTGGCCGCCATGTTCGTTTTTTAGTTAACCGGTTTTTGAAAGTCTTATAGATGAACTTCCACTAGTGCCCTTTATCTCCGTACAAAATTTCAGGGTGATACAGCTAATAGTTTCAGAGATATAGAATGCCGGTGATATATTTCGTTCATCAGCCATCTTGTGGTTATGTAAACAATTGAACCAAGTTAGATGTCGGGGCATTACAATGTGTATAAACATATACTGTACCAAGCTTTATTGCGTTTGGTTGGATAAATCGCGAGAAACGTCTATTTAAAAGTCGCAAATTCGCGTGGCTGCCATATTGGTTTTGTAGATATCAGTTTTTCAAAAGTCACATAGGTGAACTTCTAGTAGTTCCCTTTATCAACCTAATAAATTCCAGGGTGATGTCGGTAATAGTTTCGGAGATATTGAATGCTGGTGAAATATTTCGCACAGCCGCCATGTTGGATTGGTGGGACGTAACAAAATTTGAAGGGCACGGTCGAGGTCGCCCGGAATAGTGCTATGAACTTACCGAGTTTCATTGAAATCGCTCCAGCCGTTTAGAATTTATTAGGGGGGGGGCACACACACACACACACTCACGGACAAAAGGTGATCTCATAAGCCTATTTTTTTCAAAATTGAAAATAGGCTAAAAATTGCAACACCATGAAGGCATTGGTCGTTTGTGTTGATTTTCAAGATATGGAACGATGCCATGTAGGTATGTAAACAATCAAAGTTTCAGACCCATCTGATTGTTGCGACAGGTCTCCCCACGTGATTGGTCACGAAGGAATCAACTCCAGTATACGGACTCTGGTGTAGCGTAGTTGACTTGCAGTCTGTGCAGTGAAGTGTTCCCCGTCAAACATGCCTCGACGACAGAGAAGAGCACGCTATCAACAACTGTCGCCGTTTGAGAGGGCTCGGATAATTGGGCTGTGTGAGGCTGGATTATCGCTAAGGACTGTCGCTGCACGTGTTGGCCGACAGGCATCTACGGTACAACGTGTATGGCAGCAGTGGTCAAATGAAGGTACCCACACTCGTAGACCTGGCACAGGCCCAGCGCGACAGACAACTGTGAGAGAGGGTCGCCGCATCATTCGAATGGCCCGGATGGAACCCCATGCAACAGCAGCGCAAATTTGAGCAGCTGTGGCACCCCACGTTACACAACAAACAGTTGGTAATCGCCTGCGTGCAGATGGCTTACGATCCTGTGTCCCTACAGAAGGTGTTCCATTGACCCCACAACAGCGACGTGTAAGGCTGGCCTGGTGTCGAGAACGATTGACGTGGGTCGACGAATGGCATAGGGTCGTCCTTAGTGATGAATCGCGCTTCTGTCTTGCCCCCAGTGATTGCCGGAATCGTGTGCGCCGACGTACCGGGGAGAGGGGCCGCCCAGACCTTATTGTCGAGAGGCTCACAGGGCCAACTCCAAGCATTATGATCTGGGGAGCTATTAACTTTAATGTGAAATCACAATTAGTGCATGTTGAGGGCACTATGACTGCTCGACAGTACGTTGATAGGGTACTCAATCCAGTGGCTGTCCCTATGATGGTAAACATTGCTAATGGGATGTTTCAGCAGGACAAGGCCCGGGTTCACACTGCACGCATCTCCAGAGAAGCTCTCCACGACATCACAACCTTAGAATGGCCCACCAGATCCCCGGACCTCAGTCCTATTGAGCATGTGTGGGACATTATGGGTCGACAACTGGCCAACCAACCTCAGTCACCCACAACTCTGGAACAACTGACCCGTGCAGTGCAGCAAGCATGGGCCACAATTCCTCAGGAAGCGATCCAGGGCCTTATTGACTCCATGCCTCGAAAATTCATCAATGTATTGCAGCTCGTGGTGGGCACATCCTGTATTGATTGTTGTCCAAACTTGCGGTCAGAGGGACCTGAAAGTGTAATCATCGAATCACAACCGAACACTCGTCCTGCATGTTCAATTGCAGCAATGTAGCACCACTCCTTCTGGGTGTTGCAATTTCCATTTTCTTCAGTGTATTGGATTTTCTCTCAGCGACTCCTGCATCAGTGGACTATATTTTGAATTTAGATATTAATTTATGATATTTTCTGTTCTCTTTTTTTTTCTTCAAAATTTCATTATGATTATGCTGTATTATTATGAATTATGATGTAAGTGTGTACTATACCATACGATAAATAAATTTATCGAAGTGATATTCACCCCTTGTCAGAGTTGGTTGGTTGGTTCCTCAGTTTTGGGGCTGTGACAACGCGGACATGTAGCCCCGTGTACTTTGGGTGTGTATAGAATTTGTCTGATAACCGGTATTAATTGTGATGGCTGTATTAGTGTGTGTTATAGTTTAGAAACCATCCCGACATTCGACTGGAGCGGAGGTGGGAAAACACGGAAAACCACTTACAGGATGGCTGAGGTGGAACTGAACCCACGTCTTCTCAGTTTAGAGTAGCTGTCTGACAGGGAGGCACCGCCCTGCTCAGAAAATTAAGACCACACGTCACGAGGCTGAGTTTAGCCCTCAGACCAGAATTAAATTTCTTGGCAGAGCCGGGAATCGAACCCGGGCCTCCGCGATAACAATGCTAGCCACAACGCATCGAGGCAGACGCACAAAACCCTGGACCACGGACAACGCTAAGACTCAAACCTCGAACGCCAGCCACTCAGTCCAGTTGTGGAGCGTGCCTTAAACAGCTCGGCTATGCTACCGAGATATACTCTCGGTAAACAAACAAGATGTTCAGTAAAGAACATATAGCCTACTTTCTCCTAAATGTATGAGTATAGTTATAACTCGTTGTTATTATCAAAGAGTATAATAGAACTATTCTTTGTTGAAGACCTTAGAAACGATTTACCTCTACCAAACGCCACAACCTAGATAAAAACTGCTACCATCATTGAAGAAAGAAAGATAAGAAGTATATCAAGAATGTTATGGATCTGGAGACATAATCGACCGGACTGGCTGCGTGGCTCAGCGGTAACGTTCTCGCTTGCTGGGCCCAAGGTTGCAGGTTCGTATCCTGGCGCAGTCAGCTGGCATTTGAGGGTGCACAAATGCGAGGGAGCCGTGTCAGTACATTTACTGGCACGTTAAAGATCCCCTTCGGGCCAAAATTCCGGCATCCCGGTGTCTCTAAAAGCAGCAGTAGTTAAAAGGGATGTAAACCAATAACATTATTATTATTATTATTATTATTATTATTATTATTATTATTATTATTATTATTACATATACGACCTGCCGTGGGCAACATCCAACTTTGAGTTGAGGCATGTCTTTACACGTCTGGTTGTGCATGGCTTTCACAACCCTAATTGAATTAACAAATCTCTCCATGACCCTACAGAGACGTGTGTATACAAACTATGTGGATATTTTCGATTGCTATTTGCCTGAAATAAAAGTAGTAATTAATAACCTAAACTAACACCAACGGCTTGAATTCAGTTACTATGTGAAATCGTTTTGTTCTTTACTTCAAATAACATTTTCAAGTAACGCAAAATAGGCTGTTACAAACCCTTTAAAATAAAAAGTAAAAATGTATCGTAGTATCATCTTGTCATTCTTCAAATTCGATGCGCATAGAATGCCAATGGTATAGTAATCAATGGAGCCCCACGTAGACTAGTCGTGACATCTAGTGGTGAAATATCGAACAATATAATCCTAACAGAGCGAGTGCATTCTAGCGGCCAGAAGAAGAAACTTTTCAATGAAATCTGGAAGTTAATAAGTAGGTCGGCGTGCAGTTACCTTTTTGGCAGCTAGATGTCTCGAGTAAATCTGCTGGCGAATTATCTTTTAATTAAATATATATTTTACACCATAATATGCACAATATAACGCTTAATTTTAAAACATCTGAGTCATTACAAAACAATAAACATATAACATTTCAAGCAAAAAACCTAGCTCTGATCGGGTTTGAACCATAGGCATTTGAGCGATAGGCTAACGCTCTACCACTGAGCTAATTGTGTCAACGAATATCGTTCTATATAAAATGACTTACATAGAACTTGTTAGAAAATAATGATTTATACTAAACGATTTCATCACTGGAGTATATTATTTATATATAAAGCATTTCATACAAAGTTTATTTATTTTGTATCAGTACGCTATATTGCATGCAATACTCAAATTAGTGAAATATAAGTCAGGCACAAGATATCCGCTGCCATCTTGTCTTATTACTGAATTGGCTCAGCTTTTTAAAATCACGTCTGCACTATAGTATTACAAAATAAACTTTTAATTTCGAACGTGCCTCTTCCTTTAGAACAGTTAAAACGATTCTCGGCTCGATAATCGGAACTGGTGGGTCCCATGATATGGATTATAAAGTTTGCATAATTCGCACGGCCGCCATCCTGAAATGGTATGGCGGACGACCTTGTAGTTTGGTCACAAGACGCATCCTATACGAAGGTATGTTGTTACCAAATTTGGTAGAGATCGGATGATTTGGTTAGTCGTTATTTGATTTTACGTTTTGAACGTTTGAGTGGCCGCCATTCAGTTTTAGTAAAGATGGCGGCGATATAAAACATGACACTGAGGTGTCCTTTGCTAGTGCTACCTTTGTACCAAATTTCGTTCAATTCGCATTCACCGTGTTCGAATTGATAGGGGGGACAGACATTCAGAGTACACACACAGACACACACACAGACTCACACACACACAGACTCACTCACACACACACACACACAGACTCACACACACACATACACACAGACAGACACACTTTTTTCGCCCTGTGTTGATCTCATAAGTCTACTTTCATTTTTTGCAAAAATCGAAAGTAGGCTAAAAATGGTGCCATTGGTAAAGCCCTGCGCGGATGCAGATATAGTTTGCACGGCTGTGGGGATAATGGATAAGCTGCGGATAATGTTTCAAGTAAATTTGCGGGTAGTTTTTAGAATACAATCCGAACTGGTTTAATATCATTATTCGGACCCGGATATTTATGACATATCATATATTTCCGTTATGTTTTTTCATGACAAATGTAAGATGACGATTTAAGGTAATCTCATTCAAATTAAGTCATTAAGCACAATTAACAGTCCGAAAAGGAAAGGGTTGCAATTGTGGCTGTGTAACATTCATTTTAAACGTAGCACATTGTAACGGCACTTTTGGCTGTGTATGTTAATTTGGAACAATATATAAGACCAAAACCTGCCAGATTATTAATTTCTGTATCCAATTTTTTTTACCTGACTTACCATTTGATATGACCCATCAGTGGTCACCGGATCTGAAGTTATATGTAAGAGTGTTGGGCGCCAAGGGTTCGATCTGAGAGCGATAACCCAATAAATCATAAATAACTTTACGTCCTAGCTCAAGTAGAACATTCACCAGACTCCATCGACTCAAGTCGTGGTATGACTTAGTCATTAACCTGAATAACATTTGCTTCGGGGAAAAGAGGATGGCCTATATCTATTTCTATCATCTAGAAAGAGACAGACTGCATTTACTTTAAATAAAAATTTAATGGCATCAAAAACAAACAAGTTAGGAAAATGCATTAATTAATGACTTAACGTAGAAAGTAAACAAAAGAATTTAAGACAGGCAAAAGTTGCAAGAAAACGGAGGCGTTATGAATTTAATTTAATCTAGATCTGAATTTATTACTTTAGGTTGATTTATTCAAGAGTGAAGAAAGAGAGCTTGTGCATAAAGTCAATGAGCTTACCAAACGATGATTTGGCTTTATTGAAGAGTCTCTCCCCAAGAGAAAGCTGCTGTTGTAGGCGGTAGAAGTCCATCTTCATACGTGGAATTTATTGTAAATAACAGGCTACTATTAATTCTGTGGTATTTAGATTACTCAGAATTAATAATGGTGGTGGATTGTAAGTCCCTTAACCACTCTTATGATGTTATGCGCATGACACTGCCAACACCATAATGTATCGGACTGGCATACGTCCTAAATACCACTCCTGCAAAACTCTCCTCCTGCGACTGTCTTCCACCAGGTCTCGTTGAGTTCTCTTTTCTTCACATAAAGGAGTCTCGTCCTAAGTCGCTCCACGACCGTCTCCATTGTTCAGGCCTCCTCTTTCCACTTCCCGCACCCTTGTCACTCGGCGCACCCTTCTCAGTACCGCTCGCTTGTCTCTTGGCTTTTGTTGTTGACTACGTGGGTAAAGTATTTCTTCACATCGTGCTGTTCTGGGAGAAGACGTAAGCTCATGAAATGACCCTTAGTGCTCAAGCGCTAGCTAATTACAAAAACAGCCTCTGACTTCTGTCAACTTAATAACTTACCGTAACAAAACCTAATCATGATAATACATTATATGGACTAAACCTACACTTAATAACTTGTGGCTAATTAACTGCCGAAATAACACATGATATAAATAACGAATGTCAAATTTTGACATAACGTCAGTGGCGTAATCGTACCCTTCAAAATAAGGTTACATTCGTCCCGGAAAATCACGCAGACTATTGTTTACTATATCCCGCGTGATCTTCCTAAGACACGTGTAAATTAACATAGAACCCTAATATAACATAATACACATAATAAATTACCCTTATAGACATTTATATATACAATCAACATTTCTTCTTTTGGTTTAACACCAATGTTTTTTGCTTAGGCTATTATGTCTCAATCGCATATAGCTTATTGTTTTCTTTTTATTGTCTTGCGGTCATTACCGCTCATTGTTTATTTTACCTATATGTGTAAGAAAAAAGACATATATGTGTTCTCTTATTTCCCCTTTGTCACATTTTCTTATTTCAAATCACACGAGTTCACTTTGTGATCTGCAGTTTGATTTCCCAAACCACCTTGTATTGCAAGTTCGTTGATTTTGGAATTCCCATTTTGAGTGCTTTGAGTGAGGTCAATCACACACACACAATCACTAGTAATTTGGTTGTGCTATATGACTCTATCACCCAAACTCTCTCTCATATGTCATTACGTGTATATCACTGAAAAAAAGAACAACACTAGAAATACATACAATCCATCATATTTCTGTCCTGTTTGTCCCTTTAGATATAACTCCCTTTAAGTACCAAACTCCATACCAGTTCTCCCTTCATCTCGATTCCCTCTCCTCTTTAACAGTTAATCTCACACAGATCAATGATACTGACCACATCTGATACCTCATTAATACCTAGGTATTTACCGTTTTGATTTACCTGCTCAACAGCATAATGTTTGCAATATTGCCTGTTTCTGGATCACTTAAGATATATACTTCCGAAGGCTATTTATGTTGTACGTGCCGTACAATCGAGTTGACGTATCGTCTTCTAGTACATAGGCAGTATTGCCTATACGTTTGGTAACCGTGTAAGGGCCTTCATATAAAAAAAGAACTTGCTCATCACTTTCTCTAATTTATTCGACTGCTTCGGTACTCTTAACAGGACTCTGTCTCCCGGATTGAATAGGTCGAATTTCGTTTGCTTTTGTTGGCGAATTCTTTTTGCAGCTGACTTTGATAAATTATGTTTCGCCAACTGGACAATGTAATCCATCTCGGGTAGTTTCCCCTCATTTAAGCCCAATACTCTAGCTAGTTCATTCTGTGGTCTTTTACCGAAGTGAACTTCGTACGGTGTCATCTTCGTGCTCTCGTGCTGGATAGAATTCAGCCAAGTCTCGACTTTGGGAAGATGTCCAACCCAAGCCGAATGTTTGTCATTCACCAGAGTGCGAAAAAGACGAGCCACTTCCCTTAACGGTCTCTCTGCAGAATTTCCTTGGGGGTAACTTACAGAGGAATGAACCTGTGTGATACCAGCTTCCTGCATACTGGTTCTCCATTTCTTTGCAGTGAACTGTGGTCCACTGTCAGATAATATCCTGAGCGGAACGCCAAACTCGGGTATATACTTGTTAATGATCAGTCGGCTACATGCGAGTCCCGTGGCTTTCCTTAGCGCATACAGTTTGATGTATTTACTGAATGCATCAATAACTATGAATATATATTCGTAGCCGTACTGACCTCGAATGACTGGGCCAAATAGGTCCACACACAGTATTTCGCCGGGACTACTTGTGAGAACTGCCTGTCTTTCCCCAACTAGATATCTTACTGGATACTTGCTCCTCTGACAGGTGTCACACTTAGCTATGGTTGTTCTAATGTCCCTTCCCATTTTCTCCCAGATAAAGTCATGAGCAATTTCATAAAGTACTTTGCTGGCTCCAAAGTGTCCCAGCTCCTTATGCATAAACCATATTAATTCCTCCCTCAAAGTGCCCGGTACGCATATTGCCCAGCGATCCTTCCTACATCTTCTTGCGAGAAGGCCGTCCTGCATTTTATATGCGAACCTTCCCACTTTCACTATGTCTGAGTTGCCCCCTTCCAACCTTGCGAGTGCCTCACCCAAGATTACATCATCACGCTGTTCCACTAGCATGTCTTTCAGTTTCTGTAACGATGCCTTATTGCCTTGATCTACACAAGCGCACAACAAAATCCCTTCTTCTGCTTTAATAATAGAATTATCCCTGCTTAGACTGGAGTCACGTGATAACATGTCGGCTAGGATATTATCTTTACCCTTAATGTGCATAACTGTGAAGTCATATTCTTGTAATGCTAGAATTCAACGGCTTACTCTATTTGAACTTAATTTGCATGTTTTCATGTACAACAATGCGTGGTGATCTGTGTGGATCTCAAATTTACTTCCGAGTAGATACATACGGAATTTCCCTAAACTAAATACTATCCCAAGTAGCTCTAATTCTGTAGCGTTTCTCAGCGGCAGAAAGTCCACGCGAGGCTAAGTATACAATCCGTAAATTTCCCTCCGTATCTCTCTGGCACAAGACTCCTGCTATACCCATATGTGAGGCATCTGTCATCACCACATATTCCTGGTCTCTTATTGGATATTTTAAAACAACTGCTTGTTCAAAACCTCGTTTCAGAGCTTGAAATGCCTCGTCATGAGTCACATCCCATCTCCATCTCCTTCCTTGCTTTAAGAGGTCCCTGAATGGTTCTACTAACTTAGAATATTTTAACACAAATCGTCTAAAAAAATTACAGATTCCAAAATACGTCTTAAGCTGTTAAACATTTTGTGGCACACTTGCATCGAGGATTTTGTTAATCCGAATTTCTTCTGGAGTTACCCCTGAACGTGACACACTATGACCCAGGAAAGTTACTTGTGACTTACAAAACGTAGATTTTGACAATTTCAGGGTGAACCCTGCCTTATCTAGTCTCTTAAAAACCGTGTCCAAGTGAACCAAATGCTCTTCAAAAGTACGCGAACTGATTACAAGATCATCAATATATATAGTTACATAATCTCCCGTGTTATCACCTAAAGCTATGTTCAGTGCTCTTATCAGCGCTGCTGAACTGCTCTTTAATCCATAGGGTACCCTGCAAAATTGGTACAGATTGTACTGATGACTAAAAGCGGTAAAGGCTCTATCTTCAACTTTAAGAGGAACTTGCCAGAAACTAGAACTTAAATCAACACACGTAAAAAATTGTTTTCCCTCAAAAGTTTGCATTAGCTCCTCTATAGACATAGATTTTAATTGGTCTGATGAAATGTGTGCATTAACTAAACGCGCGTCTAAACATATCCTGACTTTTCCATCTGCCTTAGGTACTGTAATAAGTGAATTTACATAGGGGCTGTTGTTGTTGTTGTTTGAGTCTTCAGTCATTTGACTGGTTTGATGCAGACCTCCATGCCTCCCTGTCCTGAGCTAATCGTTTCATCTCTACATAGCTACCACACCCTACATCCGAGGCAATCTGTTTAACATATTCTAACCTTGGTCTACCCCTACAGTTCTTGTCCTCGACCCTTCCTTCCATAACTAAGCTTGCTATTCCTGGGTGTCTTAGTATGTGTCCTACCAACCTATCTCTTCTCTTCATTAGCAGTCGCCAGAAACATCTCTCATCTCCCACTCGTCTTAATACCTCTTTGTTGGCAACCCTATCTACCCATCTGATCTTCATCATTCTCCTGTAACACCACATTTCAAATGCTTCAATTCTCCTCTTTTCTGCTGCACCAATAGTCCAAGTTTCACTTCCATAGAGCGCCACGCTCCAGACAAAGGCTTTCAAAAATGACTTCCTAATACCTAAATCTATATTCGATGTCAGCAGATTCCTTTTTTGTAGAAATGCTTTTCTTGCCTGAGCCAACCTACTTTTTATATCCTCTTTGCTTCGTCCATCACTGGTTATTCTGCTTCCTAAGTAACAGAAATCTCCCACTTCCTTCAGCTTTTCACCTGCCAATTTGATCTCCATAGAGGTTTCTGATTTATTTCGGCTGCATTCCAGTATTTTTGTTTTACATTTATTAATTTTCATCATCAATTCTTTCCGTAAGACGGAGTCCATACCATTCAAAAACTCATTAAAATCCTCAGGCTTGTTGGCCAAGATGACGATGTCATCAGCAAATCTCAGAGTTGAAATTATTTCTCCTTGAATCTTCACTCCTACTTTAAATTTTTCTCTAATTTCCTTCATTGCTTGTTCAATGTAAAGATTGAAAAGTATGGGTGATAAGTTGCAGCCTTGCCTTACACCTTTCTGAATACCAGCTTCTCTCTCATGTCCTTCAACTCGAATGACTGCTGTCTGGTTTCTGTATAGATTGTATATCACCCTCCTATCCCTGTACTTTATTCCAATCGATTTCAAAATGTCAAACAATTTAGTCCAATCAACGTTATCAAAAGCCTTTTCTAAGTCTACAAAAGCCATGAACGTTCTCTTATCTTTCCTTATTCTACCTTCCAAAATCAGCCTAAGACTTAGTACAGCTTCCCTTGTTCCTACATTTCTCCTGAAACCAAACTGGTCTTCACCCAACTCCGTTTCTATCTGGCTCTCAATCCTCTTGTAAATTATTCTAGACAGGATCTTTGAAGCATGAGTAATCAAGCTGATTGTACGGTAATCTTCACATCTGTCAGCTCCCACTTTCTTTGGTATAGGGATGATTACATTCTTCTTGAAATCAGGGGCTACCTCACCTGTCTCATAAATCCTACACACCAAGTGAAATAACCTGATCAGACCTTCCTCTCCTATGCAGCGTAGCAACTCAATCGGTATATCATCTATGCCTGGAGCTTTGTTCCTGCTTAAGTCTTCCAATACTCAATTATACCGTCCTGATGCATCTGATTTATCTGACTTTCTACGGCTTTCTGATAGACAAAAGGCACAGGATAGCGGTGACCGGTAAATACCGAATTGTCAACAACGTTCAATGAGTGGACATAACAATTGGCTCTACCAATTCGATCTTCAAATATCCTACTATTATTTAACAAAACATCGTAGAGAAGCATACACTTATCTTCCTCTACATCTCCAAGGAACGCAGCTTCACGTAACGAGTCATCTAGACTCTCGTTCGTAACCACACTGCCTACAAAAGTTACTGACTCTTGCTCTATAGCTTGAGACATCTCATTTAACGTACACATCACTCCTACTACACTACTCCCATATTGTTCATTGAATGGTATCACCACTTCAGCACCACCAAATTTAAATGTAATACAGCACTCTTCATAACATATGTTTCCTGACACCCTAGTCAGCCAATCAGAACCCATAATTACGTCGTACACTAGATTTGGAATTACAAGGCACACTTGCTTCTCCGTGACTGTTTATATTTATCTCTATTAACACCTGTTTTGATATAATTTTAGACTTCCTACCCACGGCTGTGATTACAAAAGTACTCTTAATTGGCAATTCTTCAAAGTTTACCCCAGTTCCCTTTAATTTATCATAATAAGCATTGCTTATGCAACTCCATACACAGCCACTGTCTATTAACACATTCGTACACGTCCCGGACACGTGTAGCTTAATGATCGGACTTATATTACCCGCCACTGGTAATATTGCTTCGTCACATAGTTCACTTAACAAATCATTCCTTACGTTTAGGTCATAGTGTTCCTGTATCAGGGTTAAAACAGGGCACGTTGCAGACTGAGATCCTGACCTTATGATGCAGTCTGGCTCGCGTTTTAATTACTATTATTGTCTCTACCTTCACTAGTGGTCGCAACGCTCGTCTGGCTATTACTATTCACATTCTGTTGGTTACTATTTTCATTATTACCTACGGGATTACCTCTCCCATATCCTCGGTTCTGATTAACATTAGGGTTATTACCGTAGTTACCCTGTCCGTGTCCGTTGCGTCCATCATTACCCCTACCTTGATTTCCTCGCGAATCATAATTCCTGCCTTGTGAGTAATTATTCCTGTTGTGATAGGGCGTCACAAAATTATTACCCCGGTTTTGGTAATTGTTTCCACTCTGACCCCTATTTTGATAATTGCCTCCTTCGCCACTGTTTCCCTGCGTTCCTTGATTTCTTGCATCCTGAGATTGATTGTTATAATTGCCCTGGTTTCTAGTGACTGTTTCTTCACTTGAACCTTTCCCTAGCGCATCAAAGGTACCTAGTAGGCTCTCTACTTGCGTGACAGTTTTTACATTTTGTATGCATGCCGCCTCTTTGATTCGGTAAGGGAAATGCCTTAACAGGAGCCTTACCACATCTTTTTCCTCTCTCAGTCCATCCAAGTATTTACAAACCAACACTTGCCCCAGGAAATACTCCGTCATATTGAGATTACCCCTTGCGTTGTATTTTCCGCACACGATTCCCTCACGATACCGTGATTCTATGCTCTCACTCCAAAACTTATCACAAAATTTATGTCTGAAGTCTGTGATATCTTCAAAACCGTCCCTATAAACTGCAAACCAGTTTTTGGTTTCCCCTACGAAGGCCTGTTCTAATATTTCAACAACATTACACCATTCGATGTTTCCGCCCTCCAATCTTTCTTTAAACCTCACTTCAATAGTATTTAGAAACTCCATGGGGCATCCTTGTCGATTGCTAAATTTCCCTAACTCTATTTCTTTATGCGTACTATTCATATATGTCGTTCGACTCTGACCTGCTTCTTGTCTTATTCTAGACTTTAATTTATTTTCAAGCTCGACAATTTTCTCCTCTGCTCGTTTCTCCATACTAATAACTTTTGCGTTTATGCTCCCATCTGTTGCTTCAACGTTATCATTCAGCCTATCCTGTGTTTCTTGAATTTTACTTATACTTTCCTTACTCTGTTTCTTCAAATTTTCAACTTCTTTACTAATTTCTGCTTGAACCTTATCGATTTTGCCGCCCAGCTGTTCTTTAATTTCCGTTGTTACTCCCTGAAGGTTTTTAATTTCTCCCCCAGCTGTTCTTTAACCTCCATAGCTGTACTCTGAACTTTTTCAATTTCTCCTCCCAATTGTTTCTTAATTTGCTTCGTCTCTAGCTGTATTAACTCTTTAGATTCCTCAGCTTGCTTACTTATTTTACTCTCAAGTTCATCTTGCACCCTCCTCAATCTACTCTCCATGTCAGCTAGGATTTCTTTCGTCTTCTCTTCCATCACACCCCTGATTTCACCCTTAATTTGCTCAAATCTCTTATCCATCTCCTTACTGTTTTGATCCAATTTACTGTTAAGTTCTTTATTACTTTCTTTAATTTCCCTACTGTTTTCCTCCAATTTATCGTTTAGTTTACTACTAATTTCTTTACTGTTTTGTTCCAATTTACTGTTAAGTTCTTTATTACTTTCATTAATTTCCCTACTGTTTTCCTCCAATTTATCGTTTAGTTTACTACTAATTTCTTTACTGTTTTGATCAAATTTCGTATTTAATACATGTATAAGACTCGCAAACATGCTCTTCATATCACCCGGACTTTCTTTCTCACCATCATTACTGGGATTTACCTCCGACATCATCCCTGTGCTGCTTTCACCTTCCTCTACTAACTTACTACGCGCTTCATCCTCTTTCTCCTTCGTCATCTTACTCCCTAGCTGTTTTTGACTACGTAGTAACATATCGTCTTCTGAATCACTCATTCTGACTCACGTTGATATATAAAATCCCCCAAAATGCAGGTACAGAAATATGTCACTTTTCCCTCCACACATGTTATCAGGTTTTCGTCCCACGTTTATGGCGACAATGTAACGGCACTTTTGGCTGTGTATGTTAATTTGGAACAATATATAAGACCAAAACCTGCCAGATTATTAATTTCTGTATCCAATTTTTTTTACCTGACTTACCATTTGATATGACCCATCAGTGGTCACCGGATCTGAAGTTATATGTAAGAGTGTTGGGCGCCAAGGGTTCGATCTGAGAGCGATAACCCAATAAATCATAAATAACTTTACGTCCTAGCTCAAGTAGAACATTCACCAGACTCCATCGACTCAAGTCGTGGTATGACTTAGTCATTAACCTGAATAACATTTGCTTCGGGGAAAAGAGGATGGCTTATATCTATTTCTATCATCTAGAAAGGAGACAGACTGCATTTACTTTAAATAAAAATTTAATGGCATCAAAAACAAACAAGTTAGGAAAATGCATTAATTAATGACTTAACGTAGAAAGTAAACAAAAGAATTTAAGACAGGCAAAAGTTGCAAGAAAACGGAGGCGTTATGAATTTAATTTAATCTAGATCTGAATTTATTACTTTAGGTTGATTTATTCAAGAGTGAAGAAAGAGAGCTTGTGCATAAAGTCAATGAGCTTACCAAACGATGATTTGGCTTTATTGAAGAGTCTCTCCCCAAGAGAAAGCTGCTGTTGTAGGCGGTAGAAGTCCATCTTCATACGTGGAATTTATTGTAAATGACAGGCTACTATTAATTCTGTGGTATTTAGATTACTCAGAATTAATAATGGTGGTAGATTGTAAGTCCCTTAACCACTCTTATGATGTTATGCGCATGACACTGCCAACACCATAATGTATCGGACTGGCATACATCCTAAATACCACTCCTGCAAAACTCTCCTCCTGCGACTGTCTTCCACCAGGTCTCGTTGAGTTCTCTTTTCTTCACATAAAGGAGTCTCGTCCTAAGTCGCTCCGCGACCGTCTCCATTGTTCAGGCCTCCTCTTTCCACTTCCCGCACCCTTGTCACTCGGCGCACCCCTTCTCAGTACCGCACGCTTGTCTCTTGGCTTTTGTTGTTGACTACGTGGGTAAAGTATTTCTTCACACCGTGCTGTTCTGGGAGAAGACGTAAGCTCATGAAATGACCCTTAGTGCTCAAGCGCTAGCTAATTACAAAAACAGCCTCTGACTTCTGTCAACTTAATAACTTACCGTAACAAAACCTAATCATGATAATACATTATATGGACTAAACCTACACTTAATAACTTGTGGCTAATTAACTGCCGAAATAACACATGATATAAATAACGAATGTCAAATTTTGACATAACGTCAGTGGCGTAATCGTACCCTTCAAAATAAGGTTACAACATGACATACAAAGCCTAGGGCAGGCTGTTCCAAACCCATGAGTTTGAGTATGCGTACACGCGAGTACTCAGCAGTGATGCTCGGAGCACGGTTGGAGAGGGACTGGGGGTGAGAGCCAATACGTTACTGGACGAAGGTCATAGCACAAGTCCATGCACTTCCAGCCAGTCTTGATGTATCCACCGCGAAGTGAGGGCAGCCCCCCCATAGCAGAGCTGTATTGCATGTTGCAGGTTTACTCACGGAAGGCGGCGAGTACTCCGCTGCTCACGAGCGAGTTGCTCGGCTGGAGCATCCTGGCCCAGGGGAACAACATTTTCCTCAAATGTCTAAATATGTCGCTTTACTAATTTAAAATATTATTGTAATGACAAACACGCGAATGAGCAATAAAAGTCGTGCAGATGCGGATAACAGTCGTGTGGATGCGGGGCGGATGCGGATAATAGTCGTGCAGATGCGGATAATAGTCGTGCGGATGCGGGGTGGATGCGGATAATAGTCGTGCAGATGCGGATAATAGTCGTGCGGATGCGGGGTGGATGCGGATAATAGTCGTGCGGATGCGGGTTGGATGCGGATAATAGTCGTGTGGATGCGGAGCGGATGCGGATAATAGTCGTGCAGATGCGGATAATAGTCGTGTGGATGCGGGGTGGATGCGGATAATAGTCTTGCGGATGCGGGGTGGATGCGGATACTAGTCGTGTGGATGCGGGGCGGATGCGGATAATAGCCGTGTGGATGCGGGGTGGATGCGGATAATAGCCGTGTGGATGCGGGGCGGATGCGGATAATAGTCGTGCGGATGCGGGCTGGATGCGGATAATAGTCGTGCGGATGCGGATAACGATTTGTTTATCTGCTTAAGGCTTGGACGTTCAGTATTGCTCTTCCTTAAACCCTTTGTTGACAGTGCATATTACAGTGTGTTGCCTGACGTAATCTGTGTACACATTAACCTAGTTTAGTTGTTCCTTAATGCGAAAATGATGGCGGGGTGCAAGCAAGAAAACTAGTTTATGCTATTTATACTGTACTCTGTGCAGTATGCGTGGAGTGTTACTAGGCAGCCGAGAGAATACGAATCCCCAGGCCATTGAGCCCCATGAAGTTGGGTGTGTATGGAATCTATCTTATAACCAATACATAAATAAATAAATACACAAATAAATAAATAAATACAAATAAATAAATGCATAAATAAATAAATAAATACACAAATAAAATAGATAAATACATACATAAATAAAATAAATACATAGATAAATAAATACATACATAAATACATAAAATAGATTAATAAATAAATACATGAATAAATATATAAATAAATAAGTAGGTATATAAATAGCAACATATATAAATAAATATAAAATACATAGATAAATAAATACAAAAAATAAGAAATAAATAAAATAGATAAATAAATACATACGTAAATACATAAAATAGATTAATAAATACATAAATAAATAAATAAATAAAATAAATACATAAATAAATTAAATAGATACGGTCACCACTTTAAATGGTACGGCACTGATGACCTTGTAGTTTGAGCACAGGACGCATCTCATATGAAGGTATTTTTTTACGAAATTTCGTCAAGATCCAACGATTAATTTAGTCGTAATTTAATGTTACGTCTTGACCATTTGAGTGGCCCCCATTAAGTTTTGGTAAAGATGGTGGCATTATAAAACATGACACTGAGGTGCCCTTTGCTAGTGATACATCTATACAAATTTCGTTCAATTCGGTTTCATCGTGTTTCAGTTGATAGGAGGGGACAGACATGGACACACACACACAGACAGATACACAGACCGACAGACATTTTTGACCCGGTGTATATCTCATAAATCTAATTTCATTTTTTGCAAACATCGAAAGTAGGCTAATACTAGTTGTCTCAAGGCTAAAAGCAAAGTTGAAATTCAAAATAAAACAGATATGTTATAAGTGTATATTAAAGTCCAAAGATATACTGTAGTTCTTGAAAAATAAATATAGCTTTAAGTTCAAAGTATCTGAAAAGTTGTAATATCAAACACATCTCGTCATTTCTTTTCACGAGTCCGCTTAGTGTACCCCCACCCCTTTCCAACCCTCGGACCTGAATTACATTTCTTGTGTGACAACCAAGAGAACTCGCCAGGATAACGCTAGTTAGCGATAAGCTATGTGCGACCCAGTGCACCTGTCTGCCTCAGGCCAGCAATCTTGTCCGCTACTCGCACCGAGACATACATACCTACAATTTATTCTGACCTGCCCACAGGCCCCGTGCTACGTCACGTAATTAACATCTGAATCGCGAGTTGCGCTGCGTACACTTGTCAGGCTTTCTTAAGGACAAGGTGCTTCATCATTCTGGGCCACCCCCACACTTCAACAAGTCTCACGAGAAGTCTCTTCAGGTCGGAGGCAATTAGCTGCAAATATTTGGGACATTGAGATATTAAAACTTAATACGAGTACTTTCTTACGACTTCTGTGCTTTCTATGAAATGTTCTGAGTTAAAACTGAGTTTAACCCTTAGCTACTGAGGTGAGAAATCAGTAACGTTGTTACTGACGTTGAGTCTGAGGGACTCCACAAAATTAATTTCAAATTATAGACTGTTAGTATTCACAATCGTTTTAACAAACACACATTGAACGAAACGGTTTACTGTAAGATTCCACAAGACGTACTCTTTGGGCTGTAATACACGACATATTTTTATGAATGAAAAAGAAATAAGTTTCATACTTTTCCCTATCAAGTAAAAAATTCAATGTGCATACATTAATAAACACTACACACTAAACCGTAAGGTATGATACAATGAAAATACTGTATACAATTATATGCCCCTTTTCATACCTGATAAGTAGGGCTCGGATTTTTAGGTGCTAAAAACGGGAAAATATTTATTTTTTATGTATTAAAAATACCTGAAATATGTGAGAAAAAAGTAAAAATATGTAATTATAATTTAGTTTATTAATGTGAATATAAGCAATATGCAGTACTCACGAATGCAATTATTATTCTATGTCTCACTGACTGTTGAAGAATTACAATACGCAACGAGATACATCTTCAGGTTGTCCATCACAAATGACCGACGATCATCGCGGAACTGCGGCAATATGTTTCTTGCCCTTGAGGTGTGGTGTAACTTGAGATCGCTATTCAGCCTTCATTGCTTTCCCACTTGGTTGGCAGAACGCCCCCATCAGAAGTAAAATTATATTTACGTTCTGCAACAGACAACAACTTGTAGTTTTTACTTGAGGCATCGTAGAACTGCCTTACACTTCAAGTGCCACTGGTTCCAGGTAGCTCTAGCACGTGGTGCAATATGGCTATGGATAAGGAAATCCCCGGCTTCCACAGTGAGTGGCACGGGGCTACAAGTTAAGAATAACACAGTTGCACGCTGACATACGCTCTGCATGAAGATTACATAGCTCACATGTTCTTTCCCGTTGAAGTAACACAGAACAATAATACAATAAACTTAAAGAACGAGCATACTGATTTTTAAAGTGTCATTTTATGTGCTAATAACTGAAAATCAGGAATTTATGAATTTATAGAAAAAATGCTTAAAATATGTATTTACATAAAAAAATATTTATTTACCTAAAAATCCGAGCCCTACTGATAAGAAACTGATACGTACTCCATCACTCACTGTTTTTCATCGCTATTCAACCCATCGTGATAACAGTCTCCTCAAATTGAGCATCGGCAACTTTTACTGTATCCTTAGATGGGCCAGATTTCGAGCCCATTTCGCTTTTACTCGCATAACATAACACGCGTAACGAGCAAGCTCTACGCACGCGCACTGATAGCTTCACAACTCACAGTAATGACGTTCCTACTGACATGGAGTCTATGAGATTCATCCACTACTTCAGATACTGTTATCTCGGTTGAACATTATTGCTCAATAATGACCAGCTGCGCTGTTGCCTAACATGTTGAAAGACGAAGGTACTAGGAAAGACAAGGAAGTTAATCTATAGTAATATAATAAAGCTGAAGAGTTTGTGTGTTTAAACGCGCTAAAATCTGGAAATACCAGTGGGATTCGAAAAATTATTTTTGTATATGATAGCCTGATTCAAAAGGAATAGTTTAGGCTGTGTAGCATTAGGCTACACCTCTCAGGTACCCTTAGAGATAGAGCGCCCCAGAACGGCTTCAATAATACCGAAGTCTATTGTTGCCATGTAATGCGGGCCGCATCACGTCGCCCCTACCAATGTTCTGGTGCAGAATTGCGAGCTGCTTATAAATTGCAGTCACGGGGAGTAATTAGTGCAGAAAGATTTCTTAGGCCCCTTAAAACAGTTATCATCATGACAATAGTATGCCTCTGTATAAGGGCGATGGTGTTGGTGCAGTATACTGAGGTTACCAGCAGCAATAAGCGTTGGTGCTTTCAAATTTACTTTCATTTATTCCGATCCTTATCCTTGAGCGCTCCAGTACTGTAAAACAAATAAATCCACCGGGCGAAGCCGGGCACTACTGCTAGTTAATAATAATAATAATAATAATAATAATATATGGCCTTGGTTGCCGGGTGCAACCTTTGTTATTTGACGCCCAGAGGCAGCTTGTATGTTGATTTTGTCATTCCTTTGAACGCTATGAAAGTCAAGGAGGTTATATATCAAAGCTCATTGACACAGCGCTTTCTAGTAGGACATAGAGGAACTTAATTCAAAAGTATGAACGGAAGCGAATGATTTATTTTCTCCCGGAGTCTCTGAGACTCCACGTCAGTTGCTAAGGGTTAAATAGACTACGGTAGGGGTACCAACCTGACGCTCCTAGGAGAGCCACGAGTGTTGCTGGTCACTTTTCTCTCTGGGCGGCCATGTTTACATTCCATGTCTACGTGGAGCAAGGGCTTCCGCAGCTCGGAGCACAACGTTGTCAACTGTCCACCCACAGTAGCCACTGAGAGCAAGCAGCGAGACTGGACAGAACTGGAGACCAGACAAGCAAGCCGGCTGCCAAGACTCCACGTGGACTGACAGAAAGCAAGCTTGCTATTGGTCATCAGACCACCTCATGGTGTAGCGGCTACCATTCTTCGTGGTTCGAGTTCGATTCCCGGCTCTGCCAAAGCAATTAATTCTGGTCCGAGGGCTGGAATGGGGTACACACACCCTCGTTATATAAAACTGAGAAGAGGTGGTCGCTTCCCACCTCAGCCATCTTGGAGGGGGGTTTCCGTGGTTTCCCACTATTACTCCAGTCAAATGCCGGTATGGTTCCAAACTTAAGATCCCTGCCGTCTCCTTTTCAAGCTTCACCTCACTTACAAATACAATTACACTCTACAACTAACACCACAATAACACTGGTTATCACGTAAATTCTACTCACACACAAGTAGACGATGCTAAGTGACCACATACGAGGGATGTTCTTTTTTTCAAGTTCCGATGGACTGTATAAAAATAACAGTTTGACACACCAAACTGAATTTACTACTAAATGTTTGTTTGTTTTATTGGTATGTCTCAACATAATCGACAAAACGATTGAAACATTTGTCGTATCGATACACCAGCTTTCAAATGCCCTCGGCAAAAATTTCTGCCGTCACTGAGGTGGGTACATCTGGACAGCCTCCTGAATTTTTTCAACTTTGTCGAGGCGTTGCAGCCCAACCATACCTTCAATTTCGAAAAAGGTGAAAATCATTCATGATCGCACTGTGCCAACGTTACGATAGAGTTTTTCAAAGAATTCAAGTGTGACGTTTTGGACGATCTGCCGTTTAGTCCAAACCAGCACTGAATGATTTTCACCTTTTTCGAGAATTGAAGGTACGGATGTGGATCAAAAGGTTAGTTGCACTAACGCTCTGCAGCAGCGTGCTGTGTGTCGCAAACGTGGTCACAGCGGAGAAAGGGACAGACACTGCCCACACATCTGCTAGGCAGGTCGCTGTAGTGTCTCGTCTTGTATGGAGTGAATAGCAGCCAAAAGCAATGGCACGTCAACTGGATGTTCACTCCAAATATGAGGTGCGTGCAACAATCCGATTCCTATGGGTCAAAAGGAAGAATTGCACGGACATTCATCGTGAAATTAGTGCTGTGTATGGGGAGCGGGCCATTTCCCGGCAAGGGTTCGTAAAGTCGTGTCAGCAATTCGAAGCCGGACGCACGGATATCGTGAGGGCAGGCCCGCAACGTCCAGGATCCGTGCTAAAGTCAACAGTGTGAAAACGATCATTAGACACAAGAGTGGTCGACATTCCCAGACCGATGTGGAGTTAAAGGCCGCTGTCTCCGTGTGGTTGCAGAACGCTGGAGGAACTTTCTATGCATCCGGCATCGACAAGTTGGTTGTGCGTTCGCAGAAATGTTTGGAGTCTCTAGGAAACTATGTGGAAAAGTAACGATACATTGTATGTCGTTGTAGGCGTGTTGCTGTTGTATAGGTGGTGTAATAAATGGCCATAACTGGGAAGTGCAACTTCTTTTTTGATCTGCCCTCGTACATTGTAGGGCGGCAACGGTGCTCCAGCAGTGCAACTACTGTACCTCTTGGAATGCTTCGCATTTCCAGTGTAGCACACTATTAAAGAACGAAACTATCAATTCTTACTCACATAGGGAGTGAAACGAGTAGTTCTGTGACGAACTAAGGAGCCTAATTTTCTTAAAATTATAGAGACAATATAGCAACACTCAGCAAATGTTCTAGGTTTGTGCCGTGTCTTGTGTGGGGTTTCGCCTAGGACACCAAGCTGGCTCATCGGCGGGGTCTTGGTGTCCCCGCCCGGACCCCCACAGGAGTGACGAACTGCGCGCCACCTCCCTTTATATTAGGTTCAACTGCACCACTTGACTGCGAGAACTAAAAGCTCAAGCAGCCTTCGTAATGTAATGAAATGTAGGCTATATGAACGCATCGTCAACACCCATTTGTTTCAACTACTCGAGCCCTATCTATTGTAAATTGGATTAACTATACCTATAACCATCCCGGAAGTGTGCACAACGACTCACCAAAATTTGATCGCAATCGGATGAATGGTTTATGAACGAATAAAAGACGAACAAATGAACATTCATTTTTATATATATTTATCTAATATATAAAAGTGAAAGTCTGTATGTATGTATGTATGTATGTATGTATGTATGTGGGTTGGTTCCGTATACAAATCTACACCGTTCCACCAATCTCAACCATATTTTGCATACACATAGTTTAGGACCCAGAAGGAACCGCTGGCTACATGAATTTTCGATAGTCTTTCTCATTCTTCTGATTTAGGCCCTTTTGCACTCAAGCACAGGCTAATCAAATCATAAAATATACTCATGAAGGAATGGCAAGGCAGATAGTTTCCATGGCAACATAGCTCAAGTCGAGACACGGCCGACTGGATGCCATTTGCGCTCTGCACTACCGGTATAGAAAATGAGGATCTTTACTTGAAATCACGTTAGTTACTCAAGTGCTCACACAGCACTGTCAACCGAGTTTAGCATAACAAAGACTTGACACTATCTTCTTTCTACTATATATTTGTCAAATATCACTCACTCACTCACTCATTTATTCATCACGAAATCTCAGAAACCACCGAACGGATTGGAATCAAATCTGGTATGCAGCTTCCTCAAGGGCCGCAAAAGCCCACTAAGAGAGGATTTTTGGATATTCAGGTTCTAAAGGGGTGTTAAGGGGGTAGACCTGCATTTCATTGAATAGCAATATCTCCCGATTGGTTTCATTGGGGGATGTGATACTCGGCATATAAACTCATCATTAAAAATAAAAAGACACGTATTTGAGGGTTTTTCTATGTGGTGTATATTATGAGGTGAAAGGGGTGAAAAGTGGGGATGGAAAGATTCCTAACGGAGCGTGTATCTCTTAAACGACATAGGCGAGGAGTTTGAAACTCAGCGCAAACAAATCAACATAAAAAAGAAGTAAATATGTGATGACCTTTTTTTTCATAAATCCAATTTAAGGGGCCCATGGGGAGGGGTGAAATTATGAGCGGGGGGGGGAGACAGGAAAGAAAGTGTCCTAACTGATTGACTGACTGACTCACTCATCAAACTCAGGGGGGGAAAACTGCTTTAAAGTAAGTAAATAGCTTTTCGACAGTTTTTTTTTTCAATTAAATTGAAGGGGTTCATCGGGAGGGGTGAAATTCTGAAGAAAAAAAATTGAAAGAAAATGTCCTGACTCATTCACTCACTCATCATCGCCCAGCCAAAAATATTAAAGTTGGAAACATGACATTTCGGGGATATTTTCGTTGTATGTCAAAACCGTACACTGAGGGAGTTTTTTTTTTTGGATATTCAGGTTCTAAAGGGGTCTTAAGGGGGTTAAACCTGCATTTCATTGAATAACAATATCTCACAAGTGGTTTCATTTGTGGATGTGATACTCGGCATATAAACTAATCATTAAAAATAAGCAGACATGTGTCTAAGGGTTTTTCGATGTGGTGTATTATTATGAGGTGAAAGGGGTGAAAAGTGGGGGTTGAAGGATTCCTAACGGAGCGTGTAGGCCTATCTCTTAAACGACATAGGCGAGAAATTTGAAACTCAGCGAAATAAAATCAGCTTAAAAAGTAAGTAAATCGGCATTCGACTGTTTTTTCATAAATTAATTTAAGGGGCCAATGAGGTGGGGTGAAATTCTGGGGGAAAAAGGAGAGAAAGTGTCCTAACTGACTGACTAACTCACTCACTCATCAAACTCAGGGGAAAAAGACAGCTTAAAAATAAGTTAATAGGTGTTCAAGCGTTTTTTCATCAATCCAATTTAAGGGGCCCATGAGGAGGGGTGAAATTCTGGTAAAAATAATTGAAAGAAAATTTCCTGTCTGACTCACTCACTCATCACGCCCAGCGAAAACTATTAAAGTTGGAAACATGAAATTTTGGGAATATGTTCGCTGTATGTGGAAAACGTCAACTAAGGAATGATTTTTGTTTATTTGGGTTTTAAAGAGGTGTTAAGGGGGTAAACGTGCATTTCATTGAATAACGATATCTCATGAGTTGTTTCTTTGGGGATGTGATATTTGGTATATAAACTAATCATTAAAAATAATCAGACATATGTCTAAGGGTTTATCGATGTGGTGTATATTATGAGGTGAAAGGGGTGAAAATTGGGGGTTGAGGGATTCTTAACGGAGCGTGTATCTCTGAAACGACATAGGCGAGAAGTTTGAAATTCGGCGGGAAAAACAGCTTAAAATACAAGAAAATAGGTGTTCGACCGTTTTTTCATAAATCCAATTTAAGGGGCCCTTGGAGAGGGGTGAAATTCTGGGGGAAAAAACAGGAAAGAAAGTGTCCTAACTGATTGACTCACTTGCTAACTCATCAAACTCAGGAGGGAAACAGCTTTAAATAAGTAAATAGGTGTTTGACCGTTTGTTTCATAAATCCAATTTAAGGGGTTCATGGGGAGGGGTGAAATTATCAAAAATAAATGAAAGAAAATGTCCTGACTGACTCACTCACTCATCATCGCCCAGCCAAAATTACTGAAGTTAGAAACATGAAATTTTGGGGATATATTCGTTGTATGTCGAAAACGTCCACTAAGGAAAGAGTTTTGGATATTCAGGTTCTAAAGAGGTATTAAGGGGGTAAACGTGCATTTCATTGAATAACAATATCTCACGAGTGGTTTCATATGGGGATGTGATACTTGGCACATATACTAATCATTAAAAATAAGCTGACACATGTCGAATGGTTTTTCGATGTAGTGTATATTATGAGGTGAAAGGGATGAAAAGTGGGGGTTGAAAGATTCCTAACGGAGCGTGTATCTCTTAAACGACAAAAGCGAGGAGTTGGAAACTCGGAGGAAATCAATCAGCTTAAAAATAAATAAATAAAATAAATAGGTGTTCGACCATTTTATCATAAATGCAATTTAAGGGGCCTATGGGGAGGGGTGAAATTCTGGAAGAAAAACGTCCACTAAGGAAGGATTTTTGGATGTTCACTCTCATCGACCAACCAAAACTATTGAAGTTAGAAGAATGATATTTTGGGGATATGTTTGTTGTGTGTCGAAAACGTCTACTAAGGAGGGATTTTTTGGGTATTCAGGTTCTAAAGGGGTGTTAACGGGGTTAAAGATGCATTTCATTGCATAACAATATGACACGACTATGACGCGAGCGAAGCGAGGCTAAAAATGAGATGGTGTGTGTCTGTGTATTACTCAATCACGCAAGTACCACTGGTCCGATTTACATGAATTTTACATGGAAGTAGCTGATTTACCCGGTTATGTAGGTTACTTTTGATTTCAATATTTTGCACTATTTAAAGATGGCGACCATTTTAGTGACATCACTACACCCTTTGGTTTCAAACTTTCATATTTCCATTTCAAATAAAAAGAGAACGCTAAGAAATAGTAAACTTTTGATGGCATATACGAGGTTTAAAATTACATTTTCTATCCGAAAGGTAGCCTATCTCCAACGATTAGCGAGTAAAACCTAAATTTGTGCTATAAAACACGGTCAACGCCGAGCGGTGTAGTTGGACAAAATGCTCCATCCTTAATCTTCCTCTGCGCAGCACTTCGCCTATCCCCTGTTTTAACTGTCATCTTCACATTTTAATTTATTTATGACGCGTAGCGAAGCACGGGTACTTCAGCTAGTGATCTATATATGTGGGGGTGAAGCTTATTCCTGCCCGTGGTGCCCCTGCATAGGTACTTGGACTCAAATTTCCAGTACTGAACTGAACGTCAGCATTCCAGGAACATAGTATATTAACATACTAGAATGGTCTATGATAAATGGAAAAGGCACTTATCAGAGCCAAAAATGACTATAATTTCTGTGAACATTGAGGGAATTTCTATAAATAAGGAAGAATTCTTACATGACATATGCCACAAACACAATTGTGACGTATTGTGCATACAAGAAACGCACAGAGACATTAACCAACGCCGACCTAAAATTCCAGGTATGAAGCTGGTAGTGGAACGTCCTCATGGCCAATATGGTAGTGCTATCTACACGAAACCAGACATCATGATCCAGGCGACATCCATTTCAGAAGAAAACGATATAGAAATCATTGCCGTAGAACTGAGCAATTTGATCATTTTCTCAACATACAAACCACCTAAGTCACAGTTTTCATTCAAAGTTCCTGACAATTTAAGTTCGCAAAAAGTGTGTGTTATCATTGGTGATTTTAATAGCCATAGTAGTTTGTGGGGATATTCCCACGATGATGAAAATGGGGAAGCAGTTTTAAAATGGGCAGAATTACTTCAGCTGTCCATCATACATGACAGTAAACTCCCTTCATCATTTAACAGTGGAAGATGGAAGCGTGGCTACAACCCAGATCTCATATTTGTAAGTGAGAGTGTCACCAGCCAATGTGTGAAATCGGTTTGTCCGCCCATCCCAAATACTCAACATCGTCCCATAATGTGCCAGCTATTTCCAGCTGTCAGACCACAGACTGTCCCTTTTCGAAGAAGATACAACTTCAAGAAGGCTAACTGGACACAGTTCACCTCATTACTAGATGAGAAGATCACCACAGTCAGTCCCATTCCAGAATCCTATGAGCAATTCATTGATGTGATTAAATTATGTTCCGATTCAGCCATCCCGAGAGGATGTAGAACAAATTACATACAAGGTCTTACTCCTAAGACATCGACTCTTTTGTCAAATTACTGCAAATCCTTTGGCAAAGATCATTTCAGCGAGGAAACTATTGCTAGCGGACAACGTGTTCTCTCTTCTATTTCAGACTCAAAACGACAACAGTGGTTAAAGCTTTTGGAAGATTTGGATATGGGAAGGAGCAGCCAGAAAGCTTGGAGGTTTCTTAGACACCTTAACAATGATCACAATAGAACTTCTTCACATTCTAATGTCTCTGCCAACCAAATTGTTAATCAACTTATTCGAAATGGTAATTCTGGAAAGACAATCCAGAAACCTAAATTGAAGTTGGTAAGGGAACATGAACAGGAAGACAACATGTTCCTTAAACCCTTTGTACTTTCAGAACTGAATATAGCTATTAATTACTGTAAGAATGGAAAGGCGGCTGGTCTGGACGGAATTTGTGTGGATCAAATCAAACATTTTGGACCTGGGGCTAAAGAATGGCTGCTAGAATTGTTTAATAACTGCATTAGTACCTGTAAAATACCCAAAATGTGGAGGAAGAGCAGAGTAATAGCGATTCTCAAACCCGGGAAAGATGCACATGATCCTAAGAATTATAGGCCTATTTCATTGCTCTCCCACCTTTTCAAGATACTAGAGCGAATGATTCTAAGTAGGCTCACAAAGGTAATTGAACCTTTCCTAATCCCTGAACAGGCTGGCTTCAGAACAGGTAAAAGCTGCACTTCACAAATCCTACATCTTACTCAGCATATTGAAGATGGATTCCAGAACCGGAAGATCACAGGGGCAGTATTCATTGACTTAACAGCTGCTTATGACACAGTCAATCATCACTTACTGTTGAATAAACTCTACTTGATGACAAAGGACTATAAATTTACTGAAATAGTCAGGTGTCTTCTTCAAAATCGTAGACTCTTTGTAGACTTTCAAGGGCATCACAGCCGTTGGAGGAATCAACGAAATGGACTGCCTCAAGGTAGTGTTCTGGCCCCTATCCTCTTTAACATATATACAAATGACCAGCCAATACCAGTAGGTACTCGAAGCTTTATTTATGCGGATGATCGTGCCATTACCGTCCAGGCGGATCAGTTTGAAGTTGTGGAAAGACGTCTATATGAAGCTCTGGGGGAACTAAGTGATTATTATAGAGGAAACCAATTGAAACCAAACCCTTTTAAAACACAAGTCTGCGCTTTCCATCTCAAGAACAGACAGGCAAAGAGGAAACTGCATGTAACGTGGGAAGGCATGCTGTTGGATCACTGTGCGAATCCCAAATACTTAGGGATTACATTGGATCGTGCACTCACGTATGAAAGACATTGTCTAAACACCAAAAATAAGGTATCCGCAAGAAACTGCCTCCTTCGAAAATTATCTGGTACCAGCTGGGGGACTCAAACTCAAACAATAAGAACCACTGCTTTAGCACTCTGTTACTCTGCAGCAGAAGATGCATGTCCTGTGTGGTATAGGTCGTGTCATACCAAGCAGGTTGATACTGCATTAAATGAAACGTGTAGACTTATCACTGGCTGCCTGAGACCCACGCCATGTGATAAACTGTATTGTTTAGCAGGCATTGCACCCCCAGATATCAGAAGAGAAATTGCAGCTAAATGTGAGAGATCTAGGGTTGATGTGTCTCAAGCACATCCATTGTTTAGCCTTCAACCAGCCCACTCTCGACTGAAGTCCAGAAGAAGCTTTCTTCACACAACTGAGTGCCTGACTGACAAACCTCAGGTTTTGAGGATTACATCTTGGTTGACCAGAAGCCCCCACATTACCCAGTGGATGGTTCCATCTGAAAGGCTCCCAGCAGGACATACAGAGGCTTGGACAACTTGGAAGTCTCTCAACAGATTGCGATCTGGTGTTGGCAGATCCAAGTCCAACCTTCATAAATGGGTTTTTTGCTGCGACCCGGTCCTTTGTGAATGCGATGAAGAACAGACTATGGGTCATCTGCTTCAGTGCAGTCTGTGTCCTATACTGTGCACCATGGAGGATCTGGTGAAGGCTACACCAAATGGACGTGACATGGCAAAATATTGGTCATGCATTATTTAGAACCTTAAATGTTCAAGTGTTGCCATTGTTTTGCCCATTTTGTACATAGTTTGTTATGTAATATTTTTGTTCCTGACACGAGTAAATAAATAAAAATCTATATATGTGCCAATTTTGAAGGAACGTCATTTATTAGTTAGATGTGATTCAACATTAAAACTATCAGCACTGTCGTATATCGGTTATTGAAAATTAACCTATATTTGCAGGTACTATATGTATGCAAAGTTTAGAACTGTTAGCCTGAATACTTTCTGATATATTGTGATAAGGATAAAAATGTATAGAGTGCATTTTTCAACAGTTGCCAGCCCTGTTGACACTTTAAAAAAATGCATTTTCATATCTTCTCCTGTGCGCAAATCACATACTAAATATGGTTGAAATCCAATAGATAGTAGGCCTATGCTATAGAAGTTACATGCATTTAAAGATTGGACCTATCAGCAGGCATCGAATCATGTTGGCAACACTCTTATGTATGGGCTCCTGTAAATTAGTCTATGTAATATTATCTATACGTGTGTCAATTTTGGAACAATTCCAAAGCTTATCCAACATAGACCTCAATTTTTAATTGTGATTTTTCAGCAGTTGGTAGCACTGATGTCATTTTCAAATATGTCCGTGCGATATTCAGGCATAGGTCTTTACTCATACAAAATTTAGTTTCGATAGCTGCAGCCGTTTAGGAGTTGATAGGGGGGGGGGGCACACAGACAGACAGACAGGCAGGCAGACAGGCAGGAAGACAGACAGAAGGACAGACAGACGGACGGACAGACAGACACACATTTGCCCGGATCGATCTCACAAGTCTACTTTTTCCTAAGTTTAAAAAAAGGTGATAACTAGGCTTGAAATATATAAAATGAATAAAAATTAGTTTATAAACGTCTATGTTTTCCGTTGAGAAAAATGTGGTTGTTGTCCAACACTGCAAACTAATACCGATCCACTGTGACGACTCTTATGAAGATAGTCGTGTCATCACGAAGGCGAGTTACTCGTCAACTTTCTTTCTTTCTTTCTTCGGCTTTTCCCAATTAATTGGGGTCGCCGGAGCCAACCAGGCTCATTTTGGTTTTGGCCGGGGATTTAAGGCCGGATGCCCTTCCTGACGCCACGTGATTTTTCAGGTAAAAATTCCACCCCGCTGTCACCGGGATTCGAACCCCGCCCGTCCGGGTGAAAGACGAGCAGCTAAGCCACTGCGCCATCACGCTCCCCGAGTTACTCGTCAACTAACGCGCCAAAAGGGTGCCATCAAAAGAGGCTGGCACATACCGACTCCTGTGCTTACCGTATCTTGATTTATGGCAGTGAGAATCTTAACAAACACAGAGTTAACTATGGTTTCTATTAACTTCCAAATATCTCGTTTATCGTGGATATTTCCTGGGCTGGTTGGTCTATCTGGAATTAGTGTAATCATTTCCCGACACCATAGTAACCCTGGCCACCAGTGTTTGGGTATACTAGATCAGTAGCGACTAATAATAAATATAATATTGTTATTGGTTTTACGTCCCTTTTAACTACACTGGCTTTTAGAGACGCCGGGGTGCCGGAATTTTGCCCCGAAGGGGATCTTTAACGTGCCTGTAAATCTACTGACACGGCTCCCTCGCATTTGCGCACCCTCAAATGCCAGCTGACTGCGCCAGGTTTTGAACCTGCAACCTTGGGCTCAGCAAGCGAGAACGTTACCCCTGAGCCACGCAGCCAGACAGTAGCGACTATTACACAATGCTATACGAACACATGCTCTTAGTTACGTGTTATTTGTTCATCTATGTATACTGCTTGCCACGGTGGGTGAGTGGTTAACGTGTCGGTCTAATAACCTCCAAGCTTGCAGGTTCGCTCCTGGCCGTGGTGAGTGGTTTTTTTTTTGAAGGGTGGCAAAAATTACGACACCATGTCATACGATGTTGGCTTGTCAAAGAACCCATTTGCATTCAGTAGGCCGTGTTCATAATGGCAAAATTAATCTCGGGAGTTTCCGCCAACACTAAGTTCCTCATTTCTCTACTAGAAAGCGCTATAGTGTTCAAGGAGCTTAGATATCTAACATCGTTGACTTTCATAGTGCTTCAAGGAACAACGAAATTCGACATGCAAGCTACCCTCTTGGTGTCAAATAACAAAGCTTGCACCCGGCATTCGAAGCCATACGATATTATCATTATTATTATTATAACTGTATTATAAGGTCTCTCACAACATACATACAAACAAGAGCCATAACAAGTACTAAATATGTAAAACCTTTATGTATAAATAGCTAAGCTTTAAAGAGACTAAATTATATTATACCATCACTACTTAATGAACTACCACCTGGATTATCCAACATGAACAGCAAACAACAAGCTATACGTCGCATTAAAAACTATTACGCAACTAAACATTAACTCATAACATAAATTTATTAATGTAACTACTATAGTGTAACTTTTTGTGTCTTTAATTATTTACATTAATGTTTTGATCAATCACCAATATCATTATTATTACAAAGAAATATTTGCATGCATTCTTGTATTGAAATATAATCTGTATATAAGTTATAAATAATAATTAATATGTCTGGAAAGCCTCCGTGGCTTAGGCGGCAGCACGCCGGCCTCTCACCGCTGGGTCCGTGGTTCAAATCCCGGTCACTCCATGTGAGATCTGTGCTGGACAAAACGGAGGCAGACAGGTTTTTCTCCGGGTACTCCGGTTTTCCCTGTCACAATTTCATTCCAGCAACACTCTCCACTATCATTTCATTTCATCTGTCATTCATTTAATCATTGCCCCAGAGGAGTGCGTCAGGCCTCGGCAGCCGGCACAGTTCATATCCTCGCCGCTAGATGGAGGCTTCATTCATTCCATTCCTGACCCGGTCGGAGACTGGAAGCAGGCTGTGGATTTTCAATTAATATGTCTCACAGATAATCTGTACTGCCGTCAGATTCGTGAGACATATCACAATAATGTAACATAAATAGTATTTAACAACCGGGTGAGTTAGCCGTGGTGGTTACGGCATGACTAATAGCAGTCGCTCACATCCGGGAGGCGAGGAGGTTCAAATCCCCCCGCCGGCAACCTTGAAGATGGTCTTCTGTGGTTTCCCATCTTCCTTCCAGGCAAATGCCGGGGTTGGTCCCTCACTATAGGCCACAGCCGCTACCTTCCAACTCCTCGCCCTTCCCTTCCAACTTTCCTCCCCAACGGTACTTGTAGATCACCCATTGGGTGTCCGTCTCGAAGCAGCTACAAAAAACTGGCGAGCCGAACATGTCCTCGGACACTCCCGGCACTAAAAGCCATACGCTAAAAAAAAGTATTTAACAAATAAATTAAATTAAATCTATGTATACTAGGTCAGTAGCGTTATCTACACACTGCTATATGAACCCAAGCTCTAAGTTGCGTGTTGCTTGTACATCCAAGCAAACTACACACATCAAAAGAAGGTTTGCCTATTGCCATAGGTCACAGTGAGGACTGACTTATTTTTTAAGCAGTGTCCACGCCTGCTCTACACAGTTGAGATCGGGGGAATAGGCAGGCCATTCCATTCTGTGAATACCATTCTCCTGAATAAAGGCCCTCTGTGCGGGCGAGCGTTATCATCCACGAAATTGTCAGCATAGCCTTTCACCAGGATAGAATCCCTGTAACGTATGCCTGTCATACGTCCTGGGAAGTACACAAGAGGGGTTCGGCGACCATACATGATGCCACCCCAATACATTGCATCACCTCCTCCCTGTTGGTATCGGTCTCTGATGTAATGGTCGTGCATACGTTCACCGGGTCGTGTTCACACTTGCACTGATCTATCCTCATTGACAAAAGCGAATGTACAAATCCGATATACACGCACGCAAGAATGACCACTACTACTCTTGGTCAGCAATATGCAAAACATTTTTGAGGTGTCTGCTGTAGTTTAGTAGCACCGCCTATAGGCTACGCTGCTATAAGAGCCCAAACTCTTAGTTACGTGATTTTTAGCCTATTTTCATTTTATGAAAAAATAGGCTTATGAGATCACCTTTTGTTCATGTGTCTGGCTGTGTGTATGCGTCTGATGGTGTGTGTGTGTGTGTCCCTAATAAATTCTAAACGGTTGGAGCGATTTCAATGAAACTCGGCAAGTTCATAGCAACATTCTGGCTGACCCCGACCGTGCCCTTCAAATTTTATTGTGTCTCACCAATCCAACATGGCGACTGTGCGAAATATTTCACCAGCATTCAGTATCTCCGAAACTATTACCGATATCACCCTGAAATTTTGTACGGTGATAAAGGGAATTACTAGAAGTTCACCTATGAGACTTTCAAAAACCTAGTAACTACAAAAACAAACTGGCGGCCAAGCGAAGTTGAGACTTTTAAATAGACTTTTCTCGCGATTTAACCGTCCAAATGTAATGAAACACGGTAGAGCAAATGTTTATAAACATTGTAATGCACTGGCGTGTAATTTAGGTTAATTGTTTACATAACCTTAAAATGGCGGCTGTGCGAAATATTTCACTGGCATTCAATATCTCCGAAACTATTTATGATATCACACTGAAATTTTGTACGGTGATAAAGGGCACTGCTACAAGTGTATCTATGTAACTTTCAAAAACCTGTAAAGTACAAAACGAACGTAACTTTTAAAAACCTGTAAAGTACAAAACGAATATGGCGTCCGAGCGAAGTTGAAACATTTTAATAGACTTTTCTCGTGATTTAACCATCTGAACGCAGTGAAATGTGGTACAGTAAATGATTATACATATTGTAATGCACTGTCATCTAATTCAGTTCAATTGTTTACATAACCTCAAGATGGCGATTGTGCGAATTTTAAAATTAAGTTTTTATTTCTCGTGTCGTAATCATGCGATCGAAGTGAAAGTTTGAAAAATGAAGCTACGCAATAATTTTCCTTTAATGTTACATAACTCTATGGCATATAACAATCCAAAATGGCGAGCATCCGAAATATTTCGACGGTTCTCAATATCTACGAATCTTTTACAGCAATCAAACTGAATTTTGTTATGTTCATAGAGGCTATGAACATTAGTTCACCTATGTGACTTTCAGTAACCTGGTGAGCACATATCGACATGGCGGCAACGCGAAGTATAAATATTTAAATGGACGTTTCTCGCGATTTAACCATCAGAGTGCAGTGAAATTTACACGTTAAATGCTTTTACAAATATTAATCCACTGGCATCTAATTGATTTCAATTGTTTTATAACCACAAGATGGCAGCTGTGCGAAATTTTAAAATCTCGCTTTTATTAACTTATTCTTTCCTAATCATGCGATTGAAGTCTGAATACCACACGTACACAATAATCTTCATGTAATAGTACATAAATACAAATCCAACCTGGCGACCATCTGAAATATTCAAACGGTTCTCAATATCTACGAATCTATCACAACAATCAAACTGAAATTTTGTATGTTGATAGAGGCAATTAACATGAGTAGGATATATGAAAATAGGCAGTATAGTTCTTCACGGAACTTGTTTCGTTACGAATTTAGTTGTTTCGTATAATGCTCAACACTAAAAATGTAACAATTATCGCGAATGGAAACGTGCGAAGGTGAATAATGAGTTTCCAACATTTATCCTCATCACGCCATTCTCTTCTACACAACTACCGATACAGAAAAGCACAAAACGTTTCAGGGATTGTAAGAAGCTCAGAAGACAGAGAGTCTATGTGTAGCTAAATTCGGTGCCTGGCCCACAGAAGATACCGAGAGGGGATGCAGTTTGTCATTTCGTCACTGAGAATAGGGCGGGCTATACACAGCCAGTATGATCCACGAGCTCCTAAAGCCTGCCATTCAGCAGCAACAATCGCCTAAGCCTGCTCAATAGCGAAGATGAAAAGCCTATTACACTGATCTGACGTTAGTCACCTTTCTGGTTGTCATGGTAACACAAATCTTGTAAACCTTATCAGTGCTTCAACATGCTTCTCAAGTTAGAAAGGGGAGATCAGAAATATTCGTGGGGATTATGTAGGAGTCCTAGTAACTACAACTGTCTCTGGTTTGGGACATTGTCATCATTAACCCTGTACTACAAAAGAGAATGAAGTAGGGGACTGTGGGGAAAAAGTACCATGTCAAACCTTACATCAGAGCCCAAGACCATTAGAATGAAATCCTTGACAGAGCCCAAGACCATCAAACCTTACATCAGAATAAAATCCTTGACAGATCCCAAGACCATCAAACCTTAGAACCTTAGATCAGAATAAATCCATTACAGAGCCCATGACCATCAAACCTTAGATCAGAATGAAATCCATGACAGAGCCAAAACCATAAAACATTACATCCTTAGATCAGAAGGAAAGCCATGATAGAGCCCATGACCATCAAACCTTAGATCTGAATGAAATCCATGACAGAGCCCATGATCATCAAAACTTAGATCAGAATGAAATCCATAACAGAGCCCAAGACCATCAAACCGTAGATCAGAATGAAATCCTTGACAGAGCTCAAGACCATCAAACCTTAGATCAGAATGAAATCCTTGACAGAGCCCAAGACCATCAAATTTTACAACCTTAGATCAGAATGAAATCCATGACAGAGCCCATGACCATCAAACCATAGATCAGAATGAAATCCATGACAGAGTCCAAGACCATCAAACCTTAGATCAGAATGAAATTAATGACAGAGCCCGCGACCATCAAACCTTAGATCAGAATGAAATCCTTGACAGAGCTCAAGACCATCAAACCTTAGATCAGAATGAAATCCTTGCCAGAGCCCAAGACCATCAAACCTTAGAACCTTAGATCAGAATGAAATCCATGACAGAGCCCATGACCATCAAACCTTAGATCAGAATGAAATCCTTGACAGAGCCCATCACCATCAAACCTTAGATCAGATTGAAATCCATGACATAGCCCAAGACCATCAAACATTAGAACCTTAGATCAGAATGAAATCCTCGACAGAGCCCAGGACCATCACACCTTAGATCAGAATGAAATCCATGACAGAGCCCATGACCATCAAACCATAGATCAGAATGAAAACCTTGACAGAGCCCAAGACCATCAACCATTACAACCTTAGATCAGAATGAAATCCATGACAGAGCCCATGACCATCAAACCATAGATCAGAATGAAATCCATGACAGAGTCCAAGACCATCAAACCTTAGATCAGAATGAAATCCATGACAGAGCCCGCGACCATCAAACCTTAGATCAGAATGAAATCCTTGACAGAGCCCAAGACCATCAAACCTTACAACCTTAGATCAGCATGAAATCCTTGATAGAGCCCAAGACCATCAAACCTTAGATCAGAATGAAATCCTTGACAGAGCCCAATACCATCAAACCTTAGAACCTTAGATCAGAATGAAATCCAAGACAGAGCCCATGACCATCAAACCTTAGATCAGAATGAAATCCTTGACAGAGCCCATGACCATCAAACCATAGATCAGAATGAAATCCTTGACAGAGCCCATCACCATCAAACCTTAGATCAGAATGAAATCCATGACATAGCCCAAGACCATCAAACCATAGATCAGAATGAAACCCATAACAGAGCCCAAGACTATCAACCATTAAAACCTTAGATCAGAATGAAATCCATGACAGAGCCCATGACCATCCAACCATAGATCAGAATGAAATCCATGACAGAGTCCAAGACCATCAAACCTTAGATCAGAATTAAATCCATGAAAGAGTCCAAGACCATCAAACCTTAGATCAGAATGAAATCCTTGACAGAGTCCAAGACCATAAAACCTTAGATCAGAATGAAATCCATGACAGAGCACATGACCATCAAACGTTATATCAGAATGAAATCCATGACAGAGCCCATGACCATCAAACCTTAGATCAGAATGAAATCCTTGACAGAGCCCAAGACCATCAAACCTTACAACCTTAGATCAGAATGAAATCCTTGATAGAGCCCAAGACCATCAAACCTTAGATCAGAATGAAATCCTTGACAGAGCCCAAGACCATCAAACCTTAGATCAGAATGAAATCCTTGACAGAGCCCATGACCATCAAACCTTACTTAGATCAGAATTAAATCCTTGACAGAGCCCAAGACCATCAAACCTTAGATGAGAATTAAATCCTTGACAGAGCCCAAGACCATCACACCTTAGATCAGAATGAAATCCATGACAGAGCACATGACCATCAAACCTTAGATCAGAATGAAATCCTTGACAGAGGCCAAGACCATCAAATCTTAGATGAGAATGAAATCCTTGACAGAGCCCATGACCATCAAACCTTAGAACCTTAGATCAGAATGAAATCCATGAGAGAGCCCAAGATCATCACACCTTAGATCAGAATGAAATCCATGACAGAGCCCAAGACCATCAAACCTTAGATGAGAATGAAATCCATGACAGAGCCCAAGACCATCAAATATTACAACCTTAGATCAGATTGAAATCCAGGACAGAGCCATGACCATCAAACCATAGATCAGAATGAAATCCATGACAGAGCCCAAGACTATCAGACAGATCAGAATGAAATCCATGACAGAGTCCAAGACCATCCAACCTTAGATCAGAATGAAATCCTTGACAGAGCCCAAGACCATCAAACATTAGAACCTTACATCAGAATGAAATCCTTGACAGAGTCCAAGACCATAAAACCTTAGATCAGAATGAAATCCTTGACAGAGTCCAAGACCATAAAACCTAGATCAGAATGAAATCCTCGACAGAGCCCAAGACCATCAAACCTTAGATCAGAATGAATCAACAACTGAATTGGCGCTGTACAGTGTTCAGGCTCCTGGTGTTACCAGACCTCGTCACTCCTCCAGTATTGATTCAGTCTGCTGCCTGAGGCGACCCACTGCCGCAGATATTGCAAGACAAGGTTACAGCTCCTTACGGAAATCGAATTCCAGTACTTCAAGTTGTCAAGGTAACATGCTCACCACTATGGAAATCCTGAGATGGCCTCCTGGCATTACCTCGCGGTGCACCTGCTAACATTCTTGGCTTTCGCTTGGAATGTCCGGGTTGGTTCCCACCTCAGCCATCCTGGAAGTGGATTTCCGTGGTTTCCTTCTTCTACCCCCAGGCAAATGCCGGTATGGTTCCTAATCTAAGGCCACGGCCACGGCCTTCCCAGTCGTCACCTGAATCGTAGATACACACACTAATACAGATTATCAGATAAAATATAGCGGCTTCGGTGGTGTAGTTGGTAGCATACTGAGCTTCTATGCCCAAGATCGCGGGTTCAAACCCGGTCAAAGTCGTCGGAATTTTTAAGAGCGTTAAATATCCCTCAGTATGCCTTCCTTCGGAGAGGATGTAAGCTGGCGGGCCCATGTCATAGATTTATGGCATGTAATAGAACTGTCCACTAACTACAATTGTGTGATGCTAAATTTCTAGGTTAGATTTGATTAATGCTCTATTACGTTCCATCTCGTAGCCAAGTTCACTTCTAGGTGTCGTTGACAGTAGAATTTGTTATCAAAAGTAGGAACTACTTGAAATTGATCGTCTGCAGTTGTTACCTGAATTACAGCCATCACAATTAGGCCAACTAATACAAGTTGCAGCTCCTAAACTGAGGAACCAACCATCAGAAGAAATTTCGCACTCACCCAAGTACACGAGGATAGATAAATAAATGCATTTCTTATGTGATGACATTATTCAGAGCGCCAGACTGATCATTGTTCGTCAAAAAGTTAACAGACCATTAAAGGCCGTTAACGGACGATTATCGAAATGTTGTGGTTCACCAAACTATAAACAATCCATTAGCATTCCTAACGAGCCATTAAAGCTAATTCCTGTGTCTACATACAGTTAACAGCTGACGGTCGATTAACGTAGCATTCCAATCCAAAATGGAGCATGCATTAATCTTTATTCTCAACGATGACGATGTTCTTAAAGACTTGCTAGAGACAGGGGTGGCCATAATGAGGCTCGCGAGCCAAATGCGGCTCTTGAGTAAATCTCGTGCGGCTACTTAAAAAAACAGCTCAGATTTAAAAAAATAAATAGCATATTCTAGAATATAAATGGACTGGCGTTTGTGAAGAAAGTTCCAGAAAAGTAATACTTACCAACAAAAGAGTGTGCTTATCTCAATACTTGGGACTACTTAGTGTATGTGTGAAGCACTGTACTCAACGCTCAAGTTCATTAAATCTTAATATCGAACTGAGCTAACTGATGAACCTTGAAGTGAACGCTTGCGAACTGAGCTTACCAATTATCATCAGTCAGATTTCAAACAACTAACAGCATAAGTTAACCATCAAAAAAGCACTTCTCAAAAGTAAAATCCTTTATCTTGTTGGGTAATTGAACAATAATGTTGTGTAATGTAAACTATATAAACGTTTCTTCATTTTTTATGAAATAAAAAAGGGGTCTTTATTTTATAAATCATTAATTTTTAACAAACCGGTTCGCTTTGAAACAGCTTCATAAATTTGCCGCTCCCAAAGTTAGTGTTATTGGCCACCCCTGTGCTGGATATTTGTCAACCTCGAATTTATAAAGAACGGAGGAATTATTTTGATGAATGCGACGACGCAGAATTTATTATGATATTTCTGTCCCTAACGGAAGATTAAGTAATGAAGACAGTTTTGAAGCCATTCTTCAGTGTTGCCTTAGTCGGTCAACTCAACAATCATCAAAATTACTAGAATATGTGAAAATGATATCTGATTTATTTCAGGTTATTATTGACATATACCAGTAATTGGACTGATTTTTGTGTTGACAAAGCTACAATGTTAGATTAAGTAATGAAAGATTAAGATGATGATGCTGATGATAATTGTTGTTTTAAGGGGCCTAACATCTAGGTTATCGGCCCCTAATGGTCTGTGTGATTGCGAAAATGAGAATTAAATTGAAACCATAATAAAAATTAAGTCAGTCTGAAAATAATTAAGTACAAGTTTTTCAGGCTTGTAGGCCGTGGTCCAGACAGGATATCTCCCGACGTTTCACCGGAAACTGCGTCCGGCATTATCAAGGGTTCCGCTCCTTTCCTTGGTCAGCTGACCAGGGGAACCCTTGATAATGCCGGACGCAGTTTCCGGTGAAACGTCGGGAGATATCCTGTCTGGACCACGGCCTACAAGCCTGAAAAACTTGTACTTAATTACGAACGCCGGCCGTGAAAGCCTAAGCTGTTATATTAGACTGAAGATACTTACAAAATGGAACTCAGATTGAAACGACTCACAGAATGTAGAGTGGAAATACTGACAAACGGTAATTTAGAAGGAAAATACTCACAAAAGGAATAGATTGAAAAATACGCACAAAATGTAGTTTAGGTTCACAATACGTACAAAATGCAATGTAGATTCGAAATACTCACAAAATGCACTTGCAATTCAAAATTGAGATTGAAAACGCGTACAAAATGCAATTGAGGTTCACTTAAAACATGCAATTAAATTGAAAATACACAATGCAATTTAGATTGAAAAATGCCATTTCAGATTCAAAATACTCACAAACTGCAATTGAAATTCAAAATACTATACTTACAAAATTTAATTTAGATTCAAAATATTCAATTGGATTGACAATACTTACAAAATGCAATTTAGATCGAAAATACTTACAAAATGTAATTGAGATTCAAATTACTTACAAAATCCCCAAGCTACAAAATGCATTTTAGACTGAAAATACTTGAAAAATGCGGTTTAGGTTGAAAATACTTACAAATTGAAATTGAAATTCAAAAAATGCCACCCCTACATTCATATACTTACTAAAAAGCAATTTAGATTGTCAATCATTACAAAATGCAATTGAGGTTGAAAATACTCGCAATATGCAATTTTTGATTGATAATACTTACAAAATGCAATTTAGATTGACAATACGTACTAAATGTAGTGTAGATTCAAAAAAATCACAAAATTTAATTTAGATACACGGGGAGGCAATTTACAAAAACAGTGCGGGAATTTTAAAGAGAAAAGGAAATATAATGGAAAGAAAACGAAGGCTCATACCTAGAAGAATGAGGGATCAGTAAAGACGATAGAAGGGCCAATTAAGGCGGGAAAGGAAGAGACTCCCTAGGCCTCAGATACCCTAATACCGTCGGGTTCAGAAGAGAACAAGAGTTGACCAAGAGAGGTCGACAGGAAAGAAGACAGAGAGGAACCCGTCACAAGTAAGTGGAAGCAATGCCGGACTCAGCTGGCGTCCGGTGGTCGCCAACCTGTGTCCCACTAGATGAGACCCTCTGGGGGGGGGGGGGTATTAAATTTGATATACGTACTAATTTACAAGAAGTTCTTCTGACTTTTAGAGGGGTGGAGGGTGGAGGGTGGAGGGGGTGGGGGGGGGGGGGGTGCTTTAAATAGAAATGCAAACTTGATACGGTCAGGACGAATAACGATGAAAGGGCCGGTTGTTCAAGCCGTAGGTCTCTACGTCACTCCCTATGGCCCTGGAGGAACAGCAGTAAAATGGCAACTACTCAAAACGCGCCATTTGATTAGAGTACAGCAGTGTCAACCAATCAAAATACCCGGTGATGGACGAAGCAAAGAGGATATAGAAGTAGGTTGGCCCAGGCAAGGAAAGCATTTCTACAAAAAAAAAAGGAATCTGTTGAGATCGACTAAAGATTGAAAGCCTTTGTCTGTAGCGTGGCGCTCTATGGAAGTGAAACTTGGACTATCGGTGCAGTAGAAAAGTGGAGAATTGATGCGTTTGAAATGTGGTGTTACTGGAGAACGATGAAGATCAGATGGGTAGACAGGGTTCCAGACGAATAGGTATTAAGACGAGTGGGAGAGGAGAGATGTTTCTGGCGACTGCTAATGAAGAGAAGAGATAGGTAGGTAGGACATATACTAAGACACCCAGGAATACCAAGCTTAGTTATAGAAGGAAGGGTCGAGGACAAGAACTGTAGGGGTAGACCAAGGTTAGAATAGTGTTAAACAGATTATCTCAGATGTAGGGTGTGGTAGCTATGTATAAGGTGCGTTCAAAAAGTAACGAACTGGAGGCATAATTACAGAAACCAGTACCTGTATGTTAGAAGTATTGGCCCTGGCTGTTGAGGCACTTGTCCCACTGTGACACGAGGCGGTGAATGGCTGTCTCATAAAATTCCCTGGGCTGCGATGTGAACCAGTTCCGCACGTACAGCTGGACGTCGGCGTCCGAGGTGAATCGTTGGCCCCGCAGAGCCCTCTCAGGGGACCAAACATGGCGTAATCACAGGGAGAGAGGTCAGGACTGTATGGAGGGTGGCGACTGTGTTGGCCTTATGAGGTCGTGCATTGTCGTGGAGCAGAATGACCCCACGGGTGACATTGCCTGGTCGTTTTGTTTTGATCGCTTGGCGAAGGGTGGACAAGGTTTGCGAGTAAGACTGGGCATTCACTGTTGTCCCGTGCGGCATGAAGTGTATCAGAAGGGGGCCATCTTGGTCAAAGAAGAACATCAGTATTTCTGGCAGCGTTGGACGATTGATGCATGTTGCTGCTCGCTTTGTATCGTCACGTGACGTGCACGCGTGCCCTCTTGTGACGGGCTGTGACCTTCTTCGCACTGGTAAGAACCACACCTCGTTACACACACCACGATTAGCCGATGTCGTCACCGGTTTGCGCATTCCAGCCTCCAGCTCGTTACTTTTTGACCGCACCTTATAGAAATGAAACGATTAGCTTAGGGCAGGGATGCATCGAGAGCCGCATCAAACCAGTCAAAAGACTGAAGACTCAAAAAACAACAACAACAACAACAACAACAACAACAACAACAGTGTGAACCAGCGAGATACTTTAAGACAGTGACTTGCTGTATCGGTCGCTCCTCGCACGTCCATGCAACTTTAATCAAAACTTGGCCTTCTGTTATGGAAAAGGTCTTGTGGGTCGAACGTTAAGCGACATCATGTTAGTGCCAGGAAAAGTTTTTCAATTTACTACGTAATCATGGCCTAGAGCCTTTGGGCATAGATGCGCATGCCCTGCTCTAATCCTCCCCGTGACACAAACCTGTACTAATATGATCACAAGAGGTACAGTAGATGATACGTGCGTAGCCAAATGTTTACCGACTTGTTGCGCAATGAGCGAGCCTAATCCTCGGCTTAAAGTTGCTGACGCCTCAACCAAGGAGTAATAAGCAGGGTTCGGAAGTTTAAGACCTAAAGAAGTACAAAATATGCAAGCAAATATGCCCTAAAACTAGCTAAATATGACCTAAAAACTATAAATTATGACCTAAAAACTACGTCTCTTCACCGAACTCTTTCACATACTTTCTGAACTTTACAGCTTCACTACACTTCACTTTCGGCACAATGGGGTTCACTGCAGCACTACAAGTGTGACCAACCTGTTGAAATCCGTTGGTAGTGAAAGAGCAAGGGAGCTGTCACTCGGCCCTGCAAGGAAGAACTGGGCGAGATATAACATGGCATTTCCTAGTTTGCTAGCTAATTGCTTCTGTGCTAAATATATCAACTGGAGTGACATTCTATTGAAAGGTGGAAGCACACTATCATCACGTTCCGTGACGTCATGCGTACAGTGTCGCAATCTAATTTGTCCAGAAATATGAGCTATAAGACGTCCGTAGAGGAGCACCTTCTTGGAATCACGTCTTCTAAACCTGCTATCTGCCTGTTCCGGGAAAAGAAAGAAAAATATATCTACTACACTATTCGGAAATCCTGTGTTTGGAACTCGACGCAGATAACACGTGCCTTGTTGACGTCGCCTCAATTTAGACAAAAATGCTGAAATTAATACCAAATATGACCTTATATCACTAAAATATAACCAAATATGACCAAAACAATAAAAATGGCCGTAATATGCATTTATCGGCAACATCAAATTGCTTTAAACGTGGTCAGGGACCCATCATTCAAACTTATTTTTCAGATTTCGGGTAAAATTAGCTCAGGAAAAAATAATGACTTTTCCTTAACATCCGAACCATAGTAATAAGTAATAGTGTATCGTGACATGGCAAATAAAATATACGAAGGGCTTACCATATTGTTTTGCAATTTATTTATTTCTACCCAAATGAAATACATTACACATAGGCCTAAGTTGTTACGTCCACCTTCTCAACATAATCTCCTTGTAGTTTTATGCACATTTGCCATCGATGTGTCAGTCTCTCCAGACCTTCCTGAAACCATTTTTTCAAAGTTCTGCGTACCCATGCAATGGAAGCCTAGGGACAGTCCACCGCCAAAGAAATGTCGAACAGTGCCATCAGTTGACAAGTGAATGGCGACAGTGTTCTGGGACACAAAGGGCATCATCCTCATTGACTGGCTGGAATTGGGGGCCACGGTTAACAGTGCAGCATATGTGGCAATCCTAAGCTCGACGTCGTGCCATTCAAACTAAGCAGCCAGGAAAATGGGCTAAAGGTGTGCTTCTGCAACATGACAATGCCCGCCCCCACAATAGCCGAGAGACCACCACTGCTGCCACATCCACCATACTCTCTCGACTTGGCACCTCTTCGGGAACATGAAGAAACCTCTGGACACAGGTGCCAAGGCATGGGTACGCACCACTCTGAAAGAATGGTTTCAGGAAGGTCTGGAGAGACTGACTCATCGATGGCAAAAGTGCATAAAGTTACAAGGAGATTATGTTGAGAAGGTGGACGTAACAACTGATGTGTAATGTAGGCCTACTTCATTTGGGTAGAAACAAATAAAGTGTAAAACAATATGGTAGTACGCCCTTCGTATATTTATTAGCCATGTCATGTCAGGATACACTATTAATTCGTATTTTGCCAGTACTCAACTACAACAATACCATTGCCTTTGGCTGTAGACGCTATATATTGATTACATTGTATTTGTGCATTTTTACTTTCGAGCTGAAAATACATTTTCTATTCAACTTCGATGTTTCTTTTTAAGAATAACATTTCCTGGAAGTCTCCTTGATGAACAATGTTGTATAACAGATTCCATTTAATATTGGTTGGTTAGTTCCTAAGTTTAGGGGCTGCGACAACGCGGTCATGTAGCCCCGTGTACTTTGGGTGTGTGTAGAATCTGTCTGATAACCGGTGTTAATTTTGATGACTGTATTAGTGTGTGTATCTGTTTTTTAAATTCAAGTATGGACTGCAACTTTGAACTTTTCAAATAGTTCCTACTTTTGCCACCAAACGCCACCGTCAACGACTACTGGGCCTAGTTCAGAACTTAGCTACTAGACGCCATCGCAGTCGGCTCATGGCAACGAACGTAACAACCTAAGAGCGTTGTTTACATTCTTAACCTATACAATTTAGTTTCACACAGGTGTAATTAGTGGAAAGTTTTTTATCATGCCATAAATCTATGACATGGGACCGCCGGCTTTTCGTCCTCTCCGAAGGAAGGCATACTGAGGGATTTTTAACGCTCTTAAAAATCCGACGGCTTCGGCCGGGTTTGAACCCGCTATCTTGGGCATAGAAGCTCAGCATGCTACCGACTACGCCACCGAAGCCGCCTTCCATTTAATATTGACGGATCCAATAGTAATAAATAAACAGTAAATTATACTTTCTTAATTCCTGCGCTGAGAATAGGATGCAGTAATGTGAAACAGACAGACAGGCATACAGAGAGATAAGACAAATAAATAAATAAATAAATGAAATATAAAAATAAAGAAAAGACTTAAAATAAATCAATAAATAAATAAGCAATAGGTGAATATACAGGGTCTTTCATATAAAGTAAGAACGGCGAGCGGCGGACTTGTTATCCGCTTCTACAGTGGCCTTGGCCGAGCTTGTGGCGCGCCACGGCCCCCCGCTGTAGTATTGAAAGAGCACGCATAGTACATAGGCCTACTGGACCTTGCAATAAGCGTGCAGGTCGCCAGTCTGAACCTCAGGTGCTAACATGGTGAGACAGTTATCATTACATCATCATATTTTTGTATATAAAACTTATTTTAAGTACGAGTCGGCTCGGCGGGTACGTGAAACATTTGTTCAGCAATTTCCTAATGAAGTGCCACCTTCACCATCACAGATTCACGTAACTGAAAATAAGTTTGACACTACTGGCTCAGTGATCAATCAATGATATAAAATAAAAGATCAGAAACATTACAGTGGCAGAACTTACTCGCTTCAGCCAGAATGTGGTTACCAGATACAATACCTGTATAACCCAGGAAGGACGACACTTCCAGCATCTTTTATAAGGTAATATTTCGTATAGGATTGTACACACGCTTAAAGCAGGGGGCCGTGGCACGCCACAAGCTAGGCCAAGGCCACCGCAGCATCGGATAACAAAACTGCCGCTTGGCGTTCTTACTTTATATGAAAGACCCTGTATAAATATAGTACATTATGCAACGAGCCTATAATGGCTATAATTAAGACACGAGTATTTTTATAAAACGAGCGTATGCGAGTTTTATAATTTCCATACGAGTGTCTTAATTACCATTATGGGCGAGTTTTAACATAAATATTCATAAATATCTGTTCAGTCACTAGAATGTTGTTATCGGGTGCTGCGGTGGGTAGTATCTCTCTGTTTGCCACGCTCTCTGGACAACCGACGCATGCGCTCTGTGTGCTTCAATGCCATATGTTCAGATTGTGCTCCAGTATTCAGTAAAACTGTCACCGAAGTCGTTTCAAAACCACGCGCTGTGTAGAAATTGATTTTGGGGATATTAAGGTACAGTGCCATTTCTTGTCTCATATTCACCAGTCTATTTACGCGAACATATGGACGGTGCAATTTCGGTAATTTATATAGACATGTTGGATTTTGAGCGCATACGCGAAGGTATCCTTATCTAATTGGTCACACAATTGTTTCTTGAGCTCTGATTGGTGGGAGAAACTGTTTCATAATGAAAAATAGTGTTATAATGAGCCTCATTACGATACAGTTTTCTGACACATAATAGTCAAGGTCGAACATAAAATAATTTAAGAAAGAAAGAAAGTAAAAAGAAAGAACGAAAGAAATTAGTAAATAAATACATAAATACATAAATAAATAAATAAAATAAAAAAACAAAATTAACAATTTCACAGTCACTTTACGAACAATAAGGTTTCTTAGAAACAGATATTATTTATTAATCTTGTTTAAGCTCAAATCAATTGAAGAGTTCATTATAGGAACCAGACAAGTCCAAAAATTAAATTGTTTAGTAACTAAACGAAAAAACTAGAATAGCTTCATTTGTGCTGAATGAAAAAGAATTGCCTTTACACCTAATATTGTCCTCACTAACAGTTCTACATTGGACATAACGGAAAGATGTCGTTTATGACGATAGTTTAGAAAACCTTTGGACTAGTCTGGTTTTTGCCGAAATCTTAGTTGAATATATAAATGAAAAATATTTTAATGCTCAAATGCGATCTTTTATTATGTAAATTCTAATATAGTAGAATCATTATTGAATCCAAAATATTCCAGGTAATTCATTATCTTGTAAAAGCATTGGACTTGTCTTAATTTCGTAGAATCCCCAATATTTCACACTCGTATATAACCCGACCTGTCTCCAGCAATAATATCTATAGAGCTGGCCTTGAAGAGGAGAAGATGTATTTATCTCAAAGAGTCAATTTCTGGACTAGTCTGGTTTTTGGAATGAACCCTGCAATTGTTTCTTTAAAAAAAGACTATGAATTGTAAAATACCTGAAACAGCTCATAACATGCTTCTTGCCTTCATATACTGTATGTAATGTCTATTCGCCGAGTCGAGACAGTAGAAGTAAACACAACTGTGCTCGTGATTGCAGGACTGCCCGCAAGAGGTGCGTAGATTTGTGCCTGTGAACGTACGCTTACATGTGGAGCGGTCGAGTGCGATTTCTATTTTCATTCGGATTTATTATTTTATTATTGCTTGCCACGGTGGGTGAGTGGTCAACGTGTCGGTCTACTAACCCCAAGCTTGCAGGTTCGCTCCTGGCCGTGGTAAGTGATCTTTGAAAGGCGGAAAAAATACGACACCTTGTCATACGATGTTGGCATGTCAAAGAACCCATTTGAATACAGTAGGCCGAGTTTATAATGGCAAAATTAATCTCGGGAGTTTCCGCCAACACAAAGTTCCTCATTTCTCTACTAAAAAGAGCTATAGTGTTCAAGGAGCTTAGATATCTAACCTCCTTGACTTTCATAGTGCTTCAAGGAACAACGAAAATCTACATGCAAGCTACCCTTTGGGTGGCAAATAACAAAGCATGCACCCGGCAGCCGAGGCCATACGATATTAATATTATTAATATTATTAATATTATTATTATTTTATTATTTATTGTTAGTTTTTGTATTTGATTAATTAATTAATTTTAATTAATTTGGCCTGTTTGCCATCTCTTGGTGAATGCAGTACATTTGCATTTGTCTGTTGGCACAGGCTAGAGTAAAATGTGGCTTTTCACCGCTGTCTCAGTCTCATTCATGGTTGTGATTATATGGAAGCTACTGAGGTATGGGTGGTGCTTAGTAATGACATTCAGAGCACAGTCAGTGCCTGTGGATGCTGTGAAAGGTTCTACGCATAGGGTTAGTACTGCTGTTCTGACTCAGTAAGGAAAGCAATGGCAAACTACCTCACTCCTCTTCTTGCCTAGTACGCCTCAATTTAGCACTGCCTTTGGTTTTTGTGGGTATCTACCCACGTAACCTAACGGCGGTACTTTTGGAGGACACAATCAGCCTTCGGGCTGACTACCTAACAGACAGAATTATTAATTAGTTCTTAACTGCTTACGATAGGCAACAACTATTTTTGATCGTGTGTACGCCTATTTTATACTGTTGATGTTCCGTCGTAGACTCAGCAGGGGACAATGCGAGTGTTATTACTCCACCAAAGAAACAGCTTTAGCGGAAAGCGCTGAGTAGATCTGAAAAGCATATGGTGCTACACACGTATAAGGTCGAGTTAGAAATGCATCCCACTGCACTTATTTCTGCCGTAGTAAGGAAAGCAAGTCATTCCACGGGTGTTGACATTTCTGTGTATCGAATAGATCGAGAATATAAAGCTACTCTCTGTTCACAGTCGCCCCAGAAAGAGAAACTAATGGCAAAGATTGTGAAAAGAGTTTGATAAGAATGCTATAAGAAGAAAGGCTCACCAGTTACCTTTTCACAATGAGCTGCCTACGATCGCTAAAATACTTTTTTTTTCTTTTTTTTTTTTTTTAGCGTATTGCTTTTAGTGCCGGGAGTGTCCGAGGACATGTTCGGCTCGCCAGTTTTGTAGCTGCTTCGAGACGGACACCCAATGGGTGAGCTACAAGTACCGTTGGGGAGGAAAGTTGGAAGGGAGGGTCGAGGAGTTGGAAGGTAGCGGCTGTGGCCTATAGTTAAGGACCAACCCCGGCATTTGCCTGGAAGGAAGATGGGAAACCACAGAAGACCATCTTCAAGGTTGCCGGCGGGGGGATTCGAACCTCCTCGCCTCCCGGATGTGAGCGACTGCCAACAGTCATGCCGCAACGACCTCGGCTAACTCACCCGGTGCTAAAGTACTTATCGCTGTGAATGAAGATACCGATTTGCCGGATTTTTGTTGAACGACATTTTATAATTTATTGCAGGAATTACATTTCAAACATGTTTGACGAGGACGAGACAGTATGCTCATAGAGAGGGACGAAACAGTTGTAAGGAGACGTAGGTATTTGCAAACAACACGACGAATGATACAAAAAGGGAGAAAAGACTATTTTTAGCCTATTTTCAATTAAAAAATAGGCTTATGAGATCACCTTTTGTCCGGGTGCGTGTGCGTGCGTGCGTGTGTGTGTGTGAGGTGTGTGTGAGAGAGAGAGAGAGAGAGAGAGAGAGAGCGGTGTGTGTGTGTGTCCCTAATAACTTCTAAACGGCTGGAGCGATTTCAATGAAACTCGGTAAGTTCATAGCACTATTCCGGACGACTCCGACCGTGCCCTTCAAAGTTTCTTACTTCTCACCAATCCAACATGGCGGCTGTGCGAAATATTTCACCAGCATTCAATATCTCCGAAACTATTCCCGATATCACCCTGGAATTTTTTACGATGATGAAGGGAACTACTAGAAGTTCACCTATGTGACTTTTGAAAAACTGGTAACTACAATACCAACATGGCGTCCACGCGAAATTGTGACTTTTAAATAGATGTTTCTCGCGATTTAACCAACCAAACGCAATACAAGTTGGTACAATATAAGTTTATACACATTGTAATGCACCGACATCTAACTTCGTTCAATTGTTTCCATAACCTCAAGATGGCGGCTGTGCGATTTTTAAAATTAAGTTCTTATTTCTTGTGTCATAATCATGCGATCGAAGTGGAAGTTTGAATAATGAATCGACGCAATAATTTTCCTTTAATGGTACATGACTCTATGGCCTAAACATTTAGCAATCCAACATGGCGACCATCCGAAATATTTAGACGGCTCTGAATATCTACGAATCTATTATAGCAATCAAACTGATTCTTTTATGTTCCTAGGGGCTATGAACTTAAGTTCACCTATAGGACTTTGAATAACCTGGTGATCACAAATCCAACATGGTGACGACGCGAATTATAAATATTCACATGGACGTTTCTCGCAATTTAACCATCCAAGTGCAGTGAAACTTGGTACAGTAAATCCTGATACGAATGTTAATCCACTGGCATCTAATTTATTTCAATTGTTTTCATAATCACAAGATGGCAGCTGTGCTAAATTTTAAAATCTCCTTGTTACTTCTTGTGTCCTAATCATGCGATTGAAGTTTGAATGCTATACGTACACAATAATCTTCATGTAACAGTACATAACTCTAGTACCTACATATATAAAATCCAACATGGCGACCATCCGAAATATTTAGTCGGTTCTCAATATCTACGAATCTATTACAGCAATCAAACTGAAATTTTGTATATTGATAGAGGCAATTAACATAAGTAGGATATATGAAAATAGGCTGTTTAGTTCTTCACGGAACTACGTGTTTTAGATGAAACATGGCAAAATACAGAGCCAGAGTACAGCGCTCGTGTTTACTAGAGCTACGGCAAGACTAACTATCTCGGATCATCTTGGCTACCCCTGTTCGGCTGAGCCGATGACGTGAACTGGGCATGTTTCCCTGTCCGGGAATCCAAGGGCACTGTCTCGACTCGGAGAATACAGTAGACTTTAGACCTGTATGAGCAGCGTGTATTCGCTCTCACCGTACAGTTGTGCACCAGGGGCACTGTCTCGACACGGAGAATAGACTTTAGACACACCTGTTTGAGCAGCGTGTATTCGCTCACACCGTACAGTTGTGCACTCAACACTCTCCAATGTTTATCAATATTTGCTTTGAGCCAGCCGCTACCACAAGCCACTGCGATATTAAATTGTACTTTACATTCACTTAAGCCCTCTTTACTTCCTGGCGGTACTCACTGTGTCCTTAAACTCGACTTGATGGACCGTAAACTTTAAACGGCTCATATCTGCCAATTTAAACTATTCTTTCCTGAGTTACAGGCAAGTGCTGAGCAATCTTATGTCCAGTCCTTTATAAAGGATGGTCGGGAACAACGTGAACCGGGCATATTAGCATTAGATGATTGATAATGATGAATAATTTTAGAACTTAAAAGGTTCATTCTGGTTCCCTATTGATAAACTAATTAGTATAAACAGGTTAAATGTTCCACCTGATCAATCTATATATTTAAAACACTAAGCTGTTTTTTGTACACACGAGATTGTGAAAACGACTTAACCGATTGGCTTCGTAAGACATTCTAACGAAAGCTCTTGGCATGCAGATTTGCAGAGTTTCTTTAAAAGGAAAATATATGTTACGGTATATTTTTAAATGATTAAAGAAATATGTAATATTTGACACTCCCGCGCATGCGCACAATGGCCTTTCTCAACAAGGAAAATGGCGATTCCGGTCGCGTCTAACTGAGATCTTTGTTTATGAGAATTAAAAAGGGTCTCCAATAATGTTCATTATGTTTTTACAATATGCATTGAAATAGAATTATATTAAATAAACCACAAATTGAAGGACTTAAACTGCAGGTTGAGTGTGTATACTGGTTAGATAGCTTAATACTGAAGTGTCCCCTAGTTGTCTGGTTGGCCAAGGGGATAAGGTTACTGCCTACGAATATGTATTATGCATGATCGAGAGGGTTCGATTCCCACCTCGGATATGTTTTTTTTATTTTGTTACAAGTGCATCGCGTTTCAATTTGATAGTTATTTGCAAGAAGTATAAAGGAAGGGAACATTATTTATGATGTTCCCACGATATATACAGGAATACAATTATACACAACGGAAAATGTCGAAACACGTAGTCGAGTGTTTAGGGCCTATGTAGTTAAAGTATCTTAATATTGCGTATCATAACAAGTTGTTCGGTAGCTCAGGTCGTAAAGGCAAGAAATCTTAATTTATGCATCGCGCAATGGATGCTGTTCGAGTCCCACCTCCGACATGTTTTTTTATTTCTGTATTTTTATTTCTTGGTATTGCTATTCCATTGTCAAAACATATTTAAATCTTAGCATTCCCGTAAACTAAGGAATTCGTATATATTTTAAATTAATATAGAAAATTGCAGAATTCTTTCCCCTCACGCATGCGTACAATCACCTTGCCTCATGACAGTCATGGCGGTTACAAGTGCATCGCGTTTCAATTTGATAGTTATTTATAAGAAATATAGAAGAAGTGAACATTATTTGTGACGTTCCCACGATGTATAGGCTACTGGAATACATTTATACACGACGGAAAATGTTGAAACACGTAAACTGACAGTCGAGTGTGTAGGGCCTATGTCATCAAACTGTCTTGATATTGCGCACTATTACAAGCGGTTCGGTAGCTCAGGTCGTAGAAGCGAGAAATCTTAATTTATGCATCGCGCAATGGAAGCAGTTCGAGTCCCACCTCCGACATGTTTTTTTTATTTCCGTATTTTTATTCCTTGGTATTGCTATTCCATTGTCAAAAATATTTAACTCTTGGCATTCCCCTTAACTAAGGAATTCGTATATTTTTAAATTAATATAGAATTCTCGCCCCTCACGCATGCGTACAATCGCGTTTGATAGTTATTTGTCTGTCACGTCTGTTAGGTAGTCAGCCCGAAGGCTGGTTGGATCCTCAAAAAGCACCGCCGTTACGTTATGTGAGTAGATACCCACAAAAACCCAAGGCAGCGCTATATTGAGAAATTCTAGGCAAGAAGAGGAGTGAGGTAGCTTGCCATTGCTTTCCTCACCGAGTCAGAACAGTAGTCCTAACCCTATGAGTAGAACCTTTCACAGCATCCACAGGCACTGACTGTGCCCTGAAGGCCATTACTAAGCACCACCCATACCTCAGTAGCTTCCATATAATCACAGCCATGAGTGAGACTGAGATATCGGTGAAAAGCCACCTTTTACTCTAGCCTGTGCCAACTGACAAATGCAAATGTACTGTATTCATCAAGAGATGGCAAACAGGCCATGATAGTTATTTATTAGAAGTATAAAAGAAGTGAACATTATTTATGACGTTCCCACGATATATACTGGAATACAATTATACACGACGGAAAATGTTGAAATATGTATACTGACAGTTAAGTGTGTAGGGCCTATGTTGTTTAACTAACTTAATATTGAGTGGTATTACCATAGTTCGGTAGCTCAGGTCGTTGCGTCAGACACTTAATTTATGCATCGCGCAATGGGAGCTGTTCGAGTCCCACCTCCGTCACCTTTTTTTCCGAATTGTTATTTCTTGGTATTGCTATTCCATTGAGAAAACATATTTTACTCTTAGCATTCCCGTAAACTAAGAAATTCGGCGCGATTGACATTGCCATATATATATTTAAAATCCTAAGGTAACAAAAGCATACACCACTGTTACAGATTAAATAATGAATATGAAAGCCAGATACTTCTTACCGAATTCTTGAATTCCTCGGAATTTTGCTTCCACATATTCATACTCCTAATGTTCGAGCCACAGTTATGCTCCTTAGGAATCTGGACATTTCTCAAAAGCTCCTAATTGGTGCCAGATTAATTGTAAGAATTATGCATGAGAATTGCTTGGATTTGGAAATAATAAGTGCAGATAATATTGGGCAGAGAGTTCTAATCCTTCGACTTTATTTAACACCATCCGATGAAACACTTCCATTTTCGTTTAGAGCACCAATTTGCAATCGCTTGCCATACCTTATCACAATCAATAAAGCTGAAGGGGGAACTCTCGAACGTGTAGGTCACTATTTACCTCATCAAGTTTTCAGTCGTTGCCTCCGTAGCTCGCCTCTGTAGCGTAGTGGTCAGCATGGTTAGCTGCCGCCCCGTCCTGAGTTCAATTTCCGGCTCTGCCACGAACTTTGAAAAGTGGTATGAGGACTGGAACGGGGTATACTCTGCCTCGGGTGGTCCAAATGAGTAGAGGGGTTTCAATTCCCACCTCAGCCATCCTCGAAGTAGTTTTCCGTGGTTTCCCATTTTGTCTTCGGGAAAATGTCGGGATGGTACCTACCGTAAGGCCACGGCCGCCTCCTTCCCACTTCCTTGCCTAACCCTCCCGCTCTTACCATCCCTTCATCAGGTCCCTGATCGTTTTGCAAGTGAGGCCGCCTGGGCGTAGTGCTGGTCACACACCCGAGTTGTATCCCCGACTCAGAGTCACAAGCTCCAGGACACTGCCTTTAGAGGCGGTAGAGGTGGGACCCCTCGCTTAATCCGTTGGAAAAGACAACCCTGGAGGAGAAAAAGGTTAACGCAAACGTAACGTAACGCAAGTTTTCAGTAATGGCCAGTTATATGTTGCAAAGTCGATCTTTCTCTGTAATCATAAAGAGAATGCATATAAGAAAGTCCTACAGTAAATATTTTCCCAATGACCGTTATGTTTTGCACATCATCGCATTTCTTCGTTATATTCCAAAATTATAAGCGACGGTTTGCGGCCAGTTGTATTAGACCCCTCAGAGTTCTTGAATTCCTTGGAATTATAAGATTTGCCTCCACATACTCTAAACGCTTGACCCATAGTTATGCTGCTTAGAAATCTGAAGGTTTCCCAAGGGCTCCTAAATGCAACCATATTGCTTGGATTTGGAAATAATAAGTGCAGTAAAAATTAGGCCAAGAGGTCTAATCCTTCGACTTGATTTAATACCATCCGATATAACACTATAATAATTATTTTAAGAGGCAATATTTTCCAATTCGTTTGGCATACTCTATCAAAATCAATTAAGCTCAAGGGGAAACTCTGGAACGTACAGGTCTCAATTTGTCTCATCAATTTTTCAGTCATTGCCAGCAGTATTTTGCAATGTTAAGAGTGCAATCTTTTGACGCCCTTATAGTTTCAATAGAGCCAAAAAATAATCGTACAAAGAATGTACATTAGGCCTATATAAGGAGATTCTTCAGTAAATATTTTCCCTTTGACCGTCATGTTTTGACGTGTTTCAACTAGTACTTTTATTAAATATGATCACGGTCGAACATCAATTCCCCTTGATTTTCCTTAATTCCACTCGGTCCTCCAAGGGACCCAAAAATAAGTTCCTCAACTCCGCTCAGGCAAAGGAGTTATCCCCAATGACGTAAACAAAATGTCATAACCCTCATGCTCGCATACCAAGGGCCGGGTCAAAATATTTAGGGGATGAAAAGAGTTTATCTAATGTTTTTTGTATAGTTTGAAATGAAGTAAATATTTATGTGATTTTAAGATGCTGATTTTTCTTATTTTATTAAATTTCCTGTCCATATTCTTATTTAACAACAGTGATTAATATCTAGTTCTTTATGTATTATGTTTATGTCTGATTTAACGAATGAGCGGACTTGACTTCAGAGCGCATGACCGATGGCGTGGTGGTGTTCGCAAGACATTGTTGTGCCATTGGTCGACCGCTCTGATGACAAGTCCGCACATTCGTTAAATCAGGCATAAAGTGTTTGGCACATTATTACTTTTATGACAGAAAATACAAGTGATTTAAAATTAATCATAATATTCTTTTAAATAAGTCTGCCAAGTTTTCTATTTTTTCTACAAATGTGATGCATTGTTTTTAACATGTGCATAATTAAATGTTTGTATGTTTTGTTAACCTAGTCACAGGCATTATAAAATTAAATTTAGATAATAATAGGAGAGTAATTCGTACCTAAAAGAATACTTTCGATATCAGCTGTGGATGCTGAAAATACTGCTTTCCAGCCTAGAAAGGAAAAATCAGCTGCATTCAAGAATGACATTTGTTTACGTCATTGGGGATAACCCCTTTGGCTGAGTGAAGTTGAGGAACTCATTTTTGGGTCCCTTGGAGGACCGAGTGGAATTGAGGAAAAATCTTGGGGAATTTATGTTCGACCGACTGGAATTGATGCCCGCCCATGATAGCTGTGTGGTCATTAGTGGGGCATGTTTCGATGCCTAATTAATAGTTTTGGCCCCTTCATCAGCCGATATGACAGAAAACGATACAAGATAATTGTTTGGCGTAACACTAAAAATACCCTTAAAATTGAATCTTGTATGGTGCACCATAAAGAGAGATTGAAAATGTTTTTACGCCTTAAGTATTATAAATGATGTCAAAAGTCTTATGAACTATGCACACTTTCAATACACGCCTCACTGTAGTCTGTGGATGCTAATCAAAACACAAATATACTGGTTCAGTACGGCAGCAGCAGTTGAGAACACCATGGAAACAACATTACTGTTTGTTTCCAACATGTTTTCATGGTGTTCTCAACTGCTGCTGCCGTACTGAACCAGTATATTTGTGTTTTCATTAGCATCCACAGACCACAGTGAGGCGTGTATTGAAAGTGTGCATAGTTCATAAGACTTTTGACATCATTTATATTACTTTAGGCGTTAAAATTTTTTCAATCTCTCTTTATGGTGCGCCATACACGATTCAATTTTAAGGGAATTTTTAGTGTTACGCCAAACAATTATCATTTATCGTTTTCTGTCATATCGGCTGATGAAGGGGCCAAAACTATTAATTAGGTCTCGAAACATGTCCCATTAATGACCACACAGTGATCATATTTAATAAAAGTATTGATCAGGCGGTACTTTAACCTGTTTATACTAATGATAAATAATTTGAAAAAAATAAGACCACATCTCGCACTGGTGTCATTTTATCAGCTGCTGAAGTTAACCAAACAGATCACTTCGCGGGCTATGCGGGGCAATGTTGCCAATATTGTCCGTGACTCAAGATGGGTTTGACAGTGGCAATTAAAGACATAAGTTCTCTAGTGAATGAATTTGAACACGCACCTCTGGCCTGAGAGAATCCCACCGTAGTAACTACGCTATTGTACTCAGTTTGAAAAGTTTGGGAACCTCTGATCTAGACAGTCCAGGCCATTAATTAGAAAGTGACCCAAAACTCCAGACACTGCCAATACAATTGTTTATGTTCGACTATGGCAAAATGTAAATATTATATGTCAGAAAACTGTATCATAATGAGGGTCATTATAGTACTATTCTTCATTATGAGAAGTTTCTCCAGCTAATCAGAGCTCATTCATTGACCAATTAGGTGGGGATAGCTTCGTGCGTGTGCTCAAAATCCAACATGTCGGACATGAATTATATGATTTGAAAGTTCAAATTGGATATCGGATCAACCATTGTAGTCACAAGCCCATACACAAAGACAAAATCAGCACGAACCTTTACGGTAACAAGAAAATACTATGACATATGCAAGAAATTTATGAATCTACGTCCAGAAGTTAGGAACACATAAATTACCGACATGGAAAGTGCACCGTCCCATATGTTCGGGTAAATAAACTGGCGAATATGAGGTAAGACATAGCACTGTACCTTAATATCCCCAACGCCAATTTCTACACAGGGCATTGCTTTCAAACGACTTCGGTGACAATATTAGTGAATGCTAGAGCTGCACGGCACTTGTCATCATGCAGGCTGTAAACAATAGCATTGCCAAGCAAAGTAAATGGTCTCTGCTTTCAAAATTCTTTGACCCACGCATGCGCTCTGTTTAGTCAGCAAACCACCCAGCGCGCTCCGTTCACTAACTGAAGTTACTGGATCCCACAGATATTTATGAATATTTCTGTTAAAACATATAATAACGTTATTTTTTTAGCGTATGGATTTTTAAGTGCCTGGAGTGTCCGAGGACATGTTCGTCTCGCCAGTTGTGTAGCTGCTTCGAGACGGACATTCAATGGGTGAGCTACAAGTACCGTTGGGGAGGAAAGTTGGAATGTAAGGACGAGGAGTTGGAAGGTAGTGGCTGTGGCCTATAGTTAGGGACCAACCCCGGCATTTGCCTGGAAGGAAGATGGGAAACCACAGAAGACCATCTTCAAGGTTGCCGGCGATAGGATTCCAACCTCCTCACCTCCCGGATGTGAGAGACTGCCAGCAGTCATGCCGTAACGACCACGGCTAACTCACCCGGTATAATAACGTTATAATTATCGTCGAACATAAACAGTCGTATGCAACTTGCCTATAATGGTAATTAAGACACTCGTAAGGAAATTATGAAACTCGCTAGGCTCGTTTTATAAACATACTCGTGTCTTAATTATTGCCATTATAGGCTCGTTGCATAATGTACTATTACGGGCCCAGTTCGGTATCTCCAAGTTTGTTGGATGCGACAGTACACTAAAATTCACACTATTCCGCAACTACATCCAGAATGTCCTCCCATGAGAAACTTTGGAGCTCATCTGGCCGCATTGTGCCATTGCTTCATTAAGGAAGGGACAAAGAAATGTGGTAAGGATTGCCTCCAGCTAGACGCAAGACACCACAGCACCTGAACTCTAATGGAGGCGCTCCTCTATTGTCCTCAAGTGACGTCACCCTCGCGGTAATTAAAATGTCGACCCTGGGATTCCCCGCGCGCCACGTATTGAGCGGCGGGTCTGCGGGGCCATGACGAGTCTACAGCGCACTAACGAGCCGGCGAATCTGTTGGTAGACTTCTATTAGGCTGTGCCATCATTATACAGAATTATATTCAAATAGAACATTGATTTTTGTATCGGCATGCCTCAAAAGGAATGACTCAACGGATAATAATCCAAGTAGCCGCATTTTTAAAGTCCTATACAAGCTAATGGGTGTGAGAGAGGTTTAGGATGTAACCAGGAAGTCCCAGAGAAATGCAAGAAAGTTCTATTCTCAATGTATTACATACCAATTTTGACATATGCAGCAGGTACTTTGTCCACAACAAAATGCGATGAAAGCCGAATCCAAGCAGCCGAGATGAAGTTCCTTAGAGAAATAATTGGGAAGACACGGGGGGATAAAATCAGAAATGTGGACATTAGGGAGAGAACTGGGTTATCAAAACTACAAGACAAGATAGAGACAAGTAAGCTGAAGTGGTACGGACATACGATGAGAATGGAAGAATATAGAGTACCAAAAAGAATATTTATGGTGATAATACCAGGAAGAAGACCACGAGGAAGGCCCAGAAAGAGGTGGATAGATACGGTGATGGAAAAGCATAGAGAAGAGAGGAATAAAAGAAAAAGAAGTATTGAAAGAAGGAAATTAATGGTGGAGGGATAGACAACTGTGGAGGTCCTTGATTCACAACCCGACCCAGGGAACTGGAAACGGGAAATGAAGAAGATGAAGAAGAAGGCAGAGATGTGCAAATCATTAGACTCGATGGCAGTTTTACAACATTTACTTTGTTCATTTTGTGACTTCATACAGTAGAAATGTTTTGCAAGGCGCTGACATTATTTCAAATGTTTAATCAAGTCTTAATAACATTTGTTTAAACAGTCTGTCAGTAAACTAATTGTTTACAGTTTCCACTGAAAGACGAGCCACACGTTTTGTTTAGTAATTTATTCTAATTCTCGTGTGAATTTAGATGAGAGAGATTAGAAGTCTCTTAGTTACTGATTGTTCACTCTTGAGCCATTCAAGATTTGTGGACAATTGATTGAAATCTCCCGATTTAGAATACATTCCAAAGACAATGAAATAAAGAAAAACGGACCCACTTCAAGTGTCCCTAAGAAGCAACAATTTCGAAAATTTCCAGATGCAAATCCTGATGGGAAATAAGTCCACAGGGGAGGAAATATTACTAAGTAGGGTAATAAAATTTAAAACAAGTAGTTCCGTGAAGAACTATACAGCCTATTTTCATATATCCTGAACTCGGATGGTTAAATCGCGGGAAACATCCATTTAAATATTCATACATCGCGTCGCCGCCATGTTGGATTTGTGCTCACCAGGTTACTGAAAGTCCTATAGGTGAACTTATGTTCATAGCCTCTATGAACATAAAAATATCAGTTTGATTGCTGTAAAAGATTCGTAGATAATGAGAATCGTCAACATATTTCGGATGCTCGCCATTTTGGATAGTTATATGTATAGGCCGTAGGGTTATGTACCATTAAAGAAAAATTATAGCGTAGCTTCACTATTCAAACTTTCACTTCGATCGCATGATTACGACACAAGAAATAATAACTTAATTTTAAAATTTCGCACAGCTGCCATCTTGAGGTTATGTAAACAATTGAACTAAATTTGATGCCAGTGCATTACAATATGTATAATCATTTACTGTGCCACATTTCACAGCGCTCTGAGGGTTAAATCACGAGAAAAGTCTATTAAAATATTTCAACTTCGCTTGGCCGCCATGTTCGTTTTGTACTTAACAGGTTTTGAATGTTACATAGATAAACTTGTAGAAGAGCTCTTTATCATCGTACAAAATTTCAGGGTGATATCTTTAATAGTTTCGGAGATATAGAATGCCAGTGAAATATTTCGCACTGCCGCCATTTTGAGGTTATGTAAACAATTGAACTAAATTAGACGCCAGTGCATTATAATGTGTATAAATATTTTCTGTACCAAGTTTCATTACGTTTGGATGGTTAAATCGCGAGAAAAGTCTATTTAAAAGTCTCAACCTCGCTTGGCAGCCATGTTGGTTTTGTAGTTACCAGGTTTTTGAACGTTTCTTAGGTGAACGTCGAATAGTGCCCTTTATCGCCGTACAAAATTTCAGGGTGATATCTGTAATAGTTTCGGAGATACACAATGCTGGTGAAATAATTCGCACAGCCGCCATGTTGGATTGGTGAGACAAAATAAAATTTGAAGGAAACGGTCGAGGTCGGACAGAATGGGGCTATGATCTTATCGAGTTTCATTGAAATCACTCCAGCCGTTCAAAAGTTATTAGGGGGGTCACACACACACCTCACACACACACACACACACACGGACAAAAGGTGATCTCATAAGCCTATTTTTTCAAAATTGAAAATAGGCTAAAAAATGAATAAGAAAGTGTGACTGATTTGGATTCTTTATTTGATTCTAATAATTTGCACTGCTCTGTGCCTGAAATAATAACTCGAGGGCCAGTGCGAGAAATCTCCCAAGAGTTACACCACCCGCCTGAGTTTACTGTTATGCGGGAGGGAGGCGATACAGTTCTGGCAAGGGCGAACGTCTTTTTTATTTGTTTAAACGCACGTTATAACCTAATAAATATATTTCCGTTGACTATTCAATAAATGCAAGATTTTTTTCTGTACTATAAAGACAATTAGGAAAATTATGGCAGAAACCACACCTTCTAATTACCTCTGGTTTAAGAGGTCGAGTTTTGTGAAATATACACCTTAGCGTTTTATACATATATAATAATAATAATAATAATAATAATAATAATAATAATAATAATAATAATAATAATAATAATAATAATAAGGATAGAAGAGGAATGAGTTATGGTCACATAGAGAATGAGCCCAGCTAAATTCACAAAAGGATCTTCGTCTAGAAAATAAACTCAACGGGTTCTGGTAACTGAGGTGGAAAGAGACTTACAAGAAGTGGCGATTACACCCTTACTATCGGATTTTTTATTATGGATACTCGAGTTTAGGCCTTAATTACAACCAAACCAAGAGACCTATTGGAAAGCGAGTTATACCAATATTTTCCTTGTTTAATTTTGCGTTAGACTATATAAGCCAATTATTTTAAAGTTTATTAATTATTTATTTATTTGTGGTTGTATGAAAAATTGACCGTGTTTTTGACGTCTTTTCTAGGAACCGCTCACTTAAAACTATATACATGGAAAACTACTTGGCTGAGGGTAATGCAATTTTTATATGTGATAGGCACAAGTATTGGTAGTGCAAATCTCAAGTTTCATTTTATTTCAACTACCCAATAAAAAGTTCTTATACTTTTTCTGACGTAACGTTTTCTCAGCCCAGGATAAACGTACAGCAGGAAACTTGGTCTCATTTTGAAGCTCTCATTCGTGATTATCGGAAACTACGACCACTGTAAACGTACAGTGTGATGACGAATTTATGAAGAGTAATATTAATGGGAGGTTTTGTGCGTTGTAGCCCGTGCGAGTAAAAGCGAGCGGGCTTGTGAAATCCGATGCAGCGTTGCCGCGTTAAGTGCAGTGTCGCGGCTGGCAACGAACGAACACTGCTTTAAGTTTACTTTCAACCTTGGATTTTCTTTCCTCGTACAAATTTCATTTTCCATCACCTTTTTCACATAAGGGCATTGGACCTTCAATGACAGGTTTAAAAATGGTTTGCTTCCTGATTTGGAAATGTCATACTAGGCCTACACAATTTTACATGGATTATTTACATTATTTACATATCTATACAATATTAAATTCAATCAGTATTCTTCGTCTGAAGAATCACTCTGTTCCGATTAATCAGAACTGCTGTCATTCATGTTAATTATGACTGGCTCGAAATGAGGGACATTTTCAGACATTTTCAGACAGTCCATCTTTCTCCCAGTAGTGGTCTTCAATTCTTTTAGCGTGTTTAATACATTGTTTCCAGAGTTCGGGAGTAACGGTACGCAAGGCTTCTCGGCATAAAACATTCATTGCTTCCATACTTCTACCATTTTATATGTTAGCCATATTTGTTTTGCTATTTTTCCTTTAACGTAAGCCCAAATAAGTTCCATTGGATTGAGCTCGCAATGAGCCACAGGTAACCAAACAAGCTTTACATCCGGTCGAAGTCGTTTCGTCAGTTGTTCCAGCTTCTTCACTGGTGTTTGAAAATAAGGCCTGGCAAGGACAATTAGCTCTGATTTAGTCAGCTTGTTGTAATTGACAACTCCAAGTGGTAGCGATATATTCTTTGATGTTATCCAGGTTATAATGTCAGCCACGACATGTTCGGGTTTTTAGTTGCAGGATCGAACATCGTATGATATGGGGCTTGATCTATAATAACTGCCGACCTTTGAGGCAATAAACTCAGCACTTTCGTGAACCATTCTTCGTAATGAGTCGAGTTAATTTCGTTGTGGTAATCACCGCTCCCTTTCTTGCCGATAAAACAAAGTTCTGCACCGTCAAGAAATCCTTCTTCACTTCCTATATGTAAAATTATGATGCGTTTCCCAGCTCCAGACGGTGTTTTCAAACCTCCACGCCATCCATAAATTTCCTGAATGTACCCTCTGTATTGATCAAAACTGTCGAAGTTCTTTTCCAAAGCATCAACCACGTTTTCTTACCACCCATATTTCATAGTGTGGTTCTGTCCGCACCAGGTCTCGTCTGTAAAGAAGATCTTGTAGCCCTGTGCTCGAAGTTCTCTCATTCTTCTCAGGAATGTATGTCGGGATGCAGCAACCGTCACGGATTCCATTAGCACTGGTTTTCAGTTCAGTTTTTTGAATCGGAATCTCAAGCCTTTGACTACTTTCAAAAGCGTAGAAATTGACATATCAGGAAAATCGTTTATATTTTCGGACAGTTTCTCGCGGAGGGTTTTAATTGTGGGAAATACCTTATTCATGTAATAATCATGTATAGTTCTTCTTATTGTGCCCAAAGTAAAATAATCGAGTTGGATTTTCGGACGACCTGGCCCGGGCCTCACACACTGCTTCTTTCTGAACCAGGATGACATATTTTCATCATTCTCCCTTGAAGTGGCTCCTATTCTCTTCACTGATGACTCTGATAATCCAAGACAATCTGCCACTTTCCGATACAAAGGAAACCCCTTGTCCCCTAATTTTCCCCCTCATTTCGAAAGAAACAAATAGCACTGAGAACTAGCGCAAGTTCGCCCTTAGACAATGGTGGTCTCGGAGGCATCTGGAAGTGATGTGGCCAATATTCAGTAAACAGGAAGACTGAAATAGCAAGAGGACATAGCCAGCCAGGTCACTCGCATTCCATTCACAACTGCCCGGGGCGAGGGTAGCCGGCAACGCTGCACTCGAATTGACCACTTCGCCCGCTTATAATCGCACGGGCTACAACGCACAAAACCTCCCATTAATATTACTCTTCATAAATTCGTCATCACAATGTACGTTTACAGTGGTCGTAGGTGAAACTTAAAGCACACCGGGGTCTCCAAGAGAATCCTTAGCTTAAAACAGACACATCGACTGAAGACAGGAAGCACAAACATCGAGAACGAACACAACAATACTGGGCAAATGTTAATGTCCGACGAAGAGAATATTTCCTATAATATGGTTCATAGTCATACAAAAAATGTCCTTAAAAACTGAAGAATTCTGGAAATTAAGAAGTAATGATGAAACATATCTAAAATAGAAATATCAGAAACAATACGGAAGAGGAGATTGCTATTTTTTTGGACATTTGCACAGGATTGATGACAGTAGGTTAACCAAGCAGATCTTCACATTCCTGTGGAACAAGAAGTCAACAACAACCTGAGTACAAGAAGTCAAAAAGGATTTGGAAAGAAACAATATTAGAGAAGCAGATAGACCACTGAGAGATATTTTTAGGCAAAAAGTGCTAAAAATGGAAGGATTCCAAGGGAGGAAGGGAAACAAAACCGGCTCGAAATGGTCCGAGGAAAGGAAGAGAAAACATAGTGAGATGATGAAGGAATATTGGAGGAAGTAGAAGGAACAGCAAAGGACAAAGTATTGAAATTGGCTCGTGGTCTCCAGACGATCGAAACTAAAATAATAAATAGTAATAATAATAAATAATAATAATAATAATAATAATAATAATAATAACAATAATAACTAGATGAAACCCGTCAAAACATGACGGACAATGGAAAACAAATTTACTGAAGAAGCTTCTTATATAAGTTACATTCTTTGTACGATTACTTTTTAGCACTATTGCAACTTTAAGGGCGTCAAAAGATAGCACTCTCAGCATTGCAACATATTGCTGGTCATGACTGAAAACGTGATGAGGTCATCATCATCTTGCACAGTTTCCAGCCACTGGCCGGGTCTGTTTGGAACACAAGCCTCTCCAACGTCTTCTGTCTTCCCACCATCTCTCAGCCTCCACCCTTGTCCAGTCTTCTCCTCTCATCTTCACGCTTTCTTCCACCCCCTTCAGCCACCTGTCTCTCGGTCTGCCTCTTGGTCTCTTTCCTTCCCACTTCGTCTCGTGTATCCTCCTGGGTATCCTCTTCTCCTCCATTCGTTTTACATGTCCATACCATCTAAGTCTAGATTTCTCTATACCATCCTGTAATGGTTCCTCCTTCATTAATCTCTGGTCCTCTCATTTCTTATTCTGTCCCTCTTTGTAGCTCCAATACTGCTTCTCAAGAACCTCATCTCACTGGCCTGTATTTTGCTCTTCTCCCTTCCTTTCATAACCCAGGTCTCCGAGGCATACGTCAGGATAGGGACATAGTACGATATATGATCTACTTGCTGTTCTGAGGGACATCCCCGCTCCATAACATGCTTCTCACACTCCTCCGGAATGCTTCTGCCTGTCTCCCCCGCTCATTTATTTCTCTACCGTTTCTTCCATTCTCTTGTATCAGGCTTCCCAGATACTTGAAACTCTCCACTTTCTTCAGCTGTTCCCCACCAATTGTTATTCCCGTTGTGGTCCTTTCCTTCTTCCTTGTTGTGATCACCATCTCACTCTTATTTATGCTAAATTTCATCCCATATCCTTGCATTATTCCTTCCCACACGTCCAACTGTTCCTGTACCTCCTCCTCCTTGTTTCCACAATCATCAAATCATCCGCAAACACCATTGCTTTCATCTTTCCTTCCCCAATTACTTGTGCCGCTCGGGTCATTATGTCATCCATCACCACAATGAAAAGTAACGGTGACAGTGCACTTCTTTGTTTCAGGCCGTTTCTCTGTTCCACCCAGTCCGATCTCTCTCCTCCCACTTTCACACAGCTCACGCTTCCCTTGTACATCTCTTTTATCCTCCTTATAGTCCATTTTTCTACTCCTCTATCCTCCAGGGACTTCCATACTTTGTTTCTGCATACACTGTCATATGCTTTCTCAATGTCCAGGAAGGCCATCAGTAGATCTGTTCCATACTCATAGTGCTGTTCTTGTAACTGACTTACAGCAAAAATCAAATCCACTGTGGACCTTCCTGCTCTGAAGCCATGTTGTTCTTCCCTCATCCCTCCTTCTATCCTTGTCCTAATTCTCCTTTCTAAAACTTTCTCAAACATCTTTGCACAATGACTCATCAGTGTTATTCCCCGATAGTTTCTGCATTCTGTTCTACTACCTTTCTTGAAGATCGGGACAATTATTCCCTTTTTCCAGTCCTCTGGGGTCTTCCTTTCCTTCCATGCTGCCTTCATCACTCGGTACAACCATTGTATCCCCACCTCTCCTGCTGCTCTCACCATCTCCACACTCAACTCATCCACACCCGGTGCCTTCCCTCCTTACATCTTCCTCACTGCATCTTCCACTTCTTTCCATGTTAAGTCCTTTTCTGTTTGCAGTTCATCTACTGTACCTCTTCCCCGATTTCTTCTTCCTCGCCGTGGTTTCCATTTGGGTTCAGGAGTTCTTCAAAATATTCTTTCCACATTTTCTTCAGTTCTTCCCTATTTTCTATCCCTTGTCCCCTTTTGTTCACCATTCTGACATAATCCGTAGGATCCTTTGGCCTCTTATTCTTTACCATCCCATACAGGACCTTTTTTGTACCTTCACTATCCTGCTGGTCATGACTTAAAACGTGATGAGGTAAATAGCCCAATACGTTCAAGAGTTTCTCCTTGAGCTTGATTGATTGTGATAAAGTAGGCCGAGCGAATAGGACATTGTTGCCTATTAAAAGAAAATGTACTGTACCTGCAAGTGTTTTATCGGAAGGTGTTAAATCAAGTCGTAGGATTTGAGCTCTCTGCCTAATATTACTGCACCTATTATATCCGAATCCAAGCAATTACTTACATATTTCTTACAATTAATATATTACCATATATGAGTCCTTGGGAAACGTTCAGATTTCTAAGGAGCATAACTATGGCTCAAACGTTCGGAGTATGTGGAGGCGAATCACTTAATTCCAAGGAATTGAAAAATTCAATAATAGGGAAATGAAGTAGCTGGCTTTCATCTTCAGTATCCAATCTGTTAACGCTGATGTATGTGTTTGAACTACTGGATATAAGTTCAATGACTTTTAAATTAATATCATTACATTGTTGCAGCTTGGCAAATATTTTATATTCCAGCAGATCAATTTTACCCTCACAACAGTAAAGACCAAAGTAACCACGCATAGATTTTACGCAAGAGAAGTTTGAACAATGTTTACATTTGATCGTCAAAGACCTTACAGTACACTGTACTGCATAATATCTGGAATTGTTTCTGAAATGGCCTATTTATATTGGATTTTAAATGTGGCTACGTATTATTCGATAACACTCTAGTGTCCTGCAATAACGGAGCCGCTAAATATTACATGGCAAATAATACTTCCATTGCCGAAATCAACTGCGTAGTTATACTCAGTACTCTAAACAAATAATCATTAAACAATTGTCTTATACAATGAAGTTCAACATGACCGTCCAGAGACTTTCATACTCAAGTTGGTTGGTGAGGAGAATGCGATGAGACTGATCGCTTAAAATAAATTCCTTATAATTGTTCCTGCCAGCAATTTTTTTTGCGATAGCTTGAAAACGCAGCTCAGAATGACGTTCTTCATTTTGTTATAAACAGTACGAAACTGCTCTAAATAAGCAATTTCCATCACCTGTTATAGGTTATGACAGTACATTTTGCAGGGGAACATAGAATCACTTCGCCAACTACTGGAACGACCATAGGCCTATACTCAATACTCACTTCGGCAGTCACCCTAATGGAGGCAGTTTTTGAATTATATGTCCCGTGCATGTCAAAAATCGTATTAACACATGGAGGCCCACCTATTCTTGTCTATCGCCCCGGAGACCCGGGTTACATTTCCTGCTCTGCCAAGAAATTGAATTCTGGTCTGAGGGCAAAAACGGGGCACATTCAGTCTCTTGAGGTATAACTAAGAAGAGGAAGGTTTAATTCCCATCTCGACAATCTTGGATGTGGTTTTCCGTGGTTTCCCACTTCCACTTAAGGCAAATACCGGGATGGTTCCTAACTTAAGGCCTTGGCCGTCTCCTTGCCATTTACCACCTTAATTACAAATACACACAGTAATGCAGCCATCACAATAACACAGGTTATGAGAGAAAATTTCACACATACACACCCAAGTACACGGGGCTGAGTGACCACAATGTCGGAGCCCTTCAAACGAATTATGTTTGCCTAGTGTCTCTTATGGCGAAAGCAATTGTGGACACGCGCGAGTGCCTGGAAAACTACTTTTTTCTTTAATAATTTAAGAGTATATCGACGATGCATTATTATAACTTTTAGTCTAGGACGCTAATAACTTGACCACCGAAGCATTGGGAAGAAATTTGCAATATTAAGGTACATAAACAACATAGCCTACACATTCAACTGTCGGTTAATGTTCCTCAAAATTTCCCTTCTTAAATATTCCCCTCCTTTATAATTCTCCATCACGTGAAAACATGCCATGTCTTGTGTTTTAAATATATCGATGCAATGGTGCTGCCATCTGCTGTCAGTTACTGGAACTATATGGGCGATGTACTGCCATCTGTTGTCAGTTATAGGAACTGATTACAGATATTTAAACGGCGTAGTGCGGCGTACTGAGGACAACAGTTTGCTCTTTTGATCACATGCTGTAATGCAACGGTAAAACGGAAATAAAACGTATTGAGAGGGAATGTAGAAATATGTATCTTTTACAGACATAAAACCTTACTAATACTCCTTGATTAAACAATATTTCAATGAAAAAAAAAAAAAAAGCATATATCTGCGAGGGCTGGGATCGAACCGGCGAACCTAGGAACCACAGTCTGTCGCCTTAACCACATAGGTACTCGAGCAATCCTGTCCAGCAGCAGACGCAGCCATTCATTATCTTCAAAAGCTGCTGTCTGACGGAAATAATCCATTTCATTATCCAAATAAATCAATGTTGCACATTCGTATACGTTCATACTGTTATTATATTTTATTGCCAGAACTTGGTTAATGTATGTTTTCAATTACATGGAAGCTTATTAAATAACTTACATTTTAATGGAATTCTCACCGCCATTTTGTCATGACCTCAGGCGGATTGTGCGCATGCGTGAGGGGCTAGAATTCTGCTATATTCTATATTAATTCAAAAATATACCGAGAGGGAATGTAGAAATATGTATCTTTAACAGACATAAAACCTTACTAATACTCCTTGATTAAACAATATTTCAGTGGTAAAAAAAAAAAAATAACGGCGAGGGCTGGGATCGAACCGGTGAAACTTAGAACCACAGTCTATCGCCTTAACCACATAGCTACTTGCGCACACTTGGTCAGCAGCAGACGCAGCAGTTCTTCATCATTAAAAGCCGCTGTCTGAAGGAAATAATCCATTTCATTATCCAAATAAATCAATGTTGCACATTCGTATACGTTCATACTGTTATTATATTTTATTGTCAGAACTTGGTTAATGTATGTTTTCAATTACATGCAAGCTTATTAAATAACTTACATTTTAATGGACTTCTCACCGCCATTTTGTCATGACCCCAGGCGGATTGTGCGCATGCGTGAGGGAAAAGAATTTTGCTATTTTCTATATTAATTCAAAAATATACCGTAATATATTTGTTTATTTTATAGACACTCTGCAAATCTAGAGGCCAAGAGCTTTCGTCAGAGTGCTCTACGAAGTAAATCAGTTCTGTCGTTCTCTCAATCTCGTGGTAACAAAAATCACCTTACTGTTTTAAATATATAGATAATAATAATAATAATAATAATAATAATAATAATAATAATAATAATAATAATAATAATAAAGCATAGATATCTCTACCCTATGACAGCTGTTGAGCTAATGATAATCTCTCGTCAAAGAGGTGGACGATGGCTTGCAGCCATTATCCAGTTACATGCAAAGAAAGTGAGGAACTTTCAGAGGTACTCTGTAGGCAGATGGCAAGTGCACACCGCTGGATCTTCTTCACGTAAGGGATATACAGTTAGCCACCGATGAGGAATGTACAGCCGTCAAGCTTCAACAGTGGACGCAAGAAGCTCTGCACGGTCGTCATCCGTATTATCTCAACCAGAAATATGTCGGCATTGTTACGTCGAACAGCTGATTGACCCATCCGGATCTATTCACCGAGATCAAAGGATTAATGGTTGCAATCCAGGATCAGCTTGCGGCTGCCAAAAACTTAAACAAAGTGAAGAACTTTCAGGGGTACTTTCTAGGCAGATGACAAGTGCACACCGACTACTGTATTGCAGCCAATGGCCATAGCAGGGTATTTTAATTGAACGCCAGGAAGGTTCCCCATCAAGTTCAATTTCAAGTAGTTCCAACTTTGGCTACTAGAGATGCCACTGTCACTGACACCTATCGGTGAACGTTGGTTTTATTCCCCTCCGAAGGAAGGCATACAGCAGTACATCATGCAACGAGCCTATAATGGCAATGATAATTATAGGAGAGTTTCATACGACTGTTTATGTTCGACGATAAGTATAACTTTATTTTATTTAATTTTATGTTCGAACAGAAATATTCATAAATATCTGTCGAGATTCAGTGATCGGAGTGCAAGCGCCGAGTTTGTTCTCTTTGTTTTCCAAGTGCGCTGACCCACACATGCGCTCTATCTGATTGGCAATGCCATATGTTTACTGGTCGGGTCTGAGCTCTGTGAACTTGCGGGATGAAGGCCAGAGGCAGGGAAGGAGCAGGCGAGAATTGAGAAGCATGTCGACAGCCCGCCGTGTTACCTGACATTCTCGTCTATTCCAATACTGCTAACATAGGGTCTTTTCTGAAACCAGTGTGGCCCTACGAATGAGTGAGTGATTCACCGACTAATGTATTTGCTTCTGTTACTACGCAAGGACCGAGAAACCTCATCACTCGTCACCACTACGTCTCATAGTCGCGACGCACATTACTCTCAGGTTCACGCAGCTTAGACCCGAGCAGTACAGCCAGCCGACAGCACCAGCATTCACTCAAACTGTCTTCGAAGTTGTATGAAAGAATGCTCTGTGTAGAAATTGGAGTTGTGGGTATTAAGGTACAGTGCTATTTCTTTTCTCATATTCGCCAGTTTATTAACGCGAAGATATGGGACCGTGCACTTTCCATGTCGGTGATTGTCTTTGTGTTTGCCATTATAACTACTATGGTTGATCGGATATCTTTTACATTGTCAACTTTCAAATCATGTAATTCATGTCCGACATGTTGGATTCTGTGTTCAAGTGCGATGCTATCAAGTACCTAATTGGTCACACATCATACATCTTGAGCTCTGATTGGTTGGATAAACTGTACCATAATGAAAACTTGTATATAATGAGCCTCATTATAGTACAGTTTTCTGACATAACATTTGCATTTGGCCATAGTCGAACATAAAAGGATTTTAACGCTCTTAAAAAATCTGACTACTTCGGCCGAGTGTGAACCCGCGATCTTGGCCATAGCAGTTCAGGATGCTACTTCAATAAATTGAATGACTCAGACAAGCGGTTAAGAGCATTAAAGCGCTCTATCACAACACAAATCAAAGGAAAATTGAAATACGGTGGGAGATGTTTGGTGTAGTCGAACAATGTAGTAGGGCGGCTGGAGTGATAAATGGCTACGAGGATTGTAGCTCACTCGTAAATCTTCCCCTTGGAACAACACCGCACCGGTGTCAAACACCGGCCCGGGCTCCCTGAAATATGAGGAGTGACCGGAAGTGATCCCACTATACTTCTCTGTGGCTCAGCAAAAACAAGTGATGACAACCACAAACATTTCACGGGCATTCAAAAGAAATCTAGGTTCTTATCGTACAATATACCGTGCGAACAGGTTGTTTTGAAATTTTTCACCTAATAATAATAATAATAGTCTAATAATAATAATAATAATAATAATAATAATAATAGTAATATCGTATGGCCTCGGGTGCTGGGTGCAAGCTTAGTGATTTGACACCCAAAGGGTAGCTTGCATGTTGAATTTCGTTGTTCCTTGAAGCACTCTGAAAGTCAAGGAGGTTAGATATCTAAGCTCTTTGAACACTATAGCGCTTTCTAGTAGAGAAATGAGGAACTTTGTGTTGGCGATAAATCCCGAGATTAATGTTGCCATTATGAACACGGCCTACTGAATTCAAATGGGTTCTTTGACATGCCAACATCGTATGACATGCGTGTCGTATTTTTGCCACCTTTCAAAAATCACTTGCCACGGCCAGGAGCGAACCTGCAATCTTGGGGTTGGTAGACCGACACGCTATCCACTCACCCACCGTGGAAAGCTAATAATAATAATAATAATAATAATAATAATAATAATAATAATAATAATAATAATAATAATAATAATAATACGTAGTAGTGAGCGTTCCATCATGCCTTAGTTACAAGTTGAATACACAACTAGTGGTGATCTTAAGATAAGATCACGAAATGCAAAACTACGGCACTACCAGACAGTTGTTCTTCCGGAAGCATTGTACGCCTCCGAAACTATATCTCTAGGAGGCCACTCTCAAATAGGTGAAATCGAAATCCAGGAACGTAAAATTCTCAGGAAAAAATATGGACTTGTTTATGTCAATGGTATATGGATTAAAAGGAAAACCACAGACTTGTGCACAGTAATCAATAAGTTCACTGATACCGTGCGTAAGAGACGACTGAAATTTTATGGTCACATCTGCAGAATGGACAACACCAGATATACAACAAAAAAAACCTCCTCGATATAATTATTTCAAAGAAGGTCAAAATTAGTTGGTTAGAAGCTTGCCATGGTGGGTGAGTGGATAGCATGTCGGTCGACTGACCCCAAGATTGCAGGTTCACTCGTGGCCGTGGTAAGTGATTTTTGAAAGGCGGCAAAATACGACACGCATGTCATAAGATTTGTTTGCATGTCAAAGAACCCATTTGGATTCAGTAGGCCGTGATCATAATGGCAAAATTAATCCCGGAAGTTTCCGCCAACACAAAGTTCCTCATTTCTCTACTAGAAAGCGCTATAGCCTAGTGTTCAAGGAGCTTAGATATCTAACCTCCTTGATTTTCATAGTGATTCGAGGAACAACGAAATTCGGCATGCAAGCTACCCTCTGGGTATCAAATTACAAAGCTTGCACCCGGCCCCCGAGGCCATACGATATTATTAATATTAGTTGGTTAGAAGAAATCAAGCAGGACTTAAAGGAAATAAGCATTACAGGAGATATCATCAAGAATCGCAAGACTTTTGGAACTCTAGTTACAAATAATCACTTTTTCACCGAAAAAGCTAAAAAGACCACTGGAAAAAAAAATGGACGGAGGAACGTAATAAGGGGCAGCGAGTTCATGAGGAGATTTTGGGAGGAGAAGAAGAGGAAAACACCATCAACGCGAGTCAACAAGTTCAAACGCGACGCGCTCCCTAAGTGGGCAAAACGAAGAAAGAATAATAATAATAATAATAATTAGGGCTCGGATGTTTAGGAAATATGATATGTTTTCTTTGCCACTATTTGCATGCCCGATTGGTTTCTGATGCAAATCAGGGGATTATCGTTACAATACAGTGGTTTTTATTTGTCATATAAATGCATATTATGCAACGAGCCTATAATGGCAATAATTAAGACACGAGTGTGTTTATAAAACGAGCGTAACATATGAGTGTTATAATTTCCATAAGAGTGTCTTAATTACCATTATAGGCGAGTTGCATACGACTGTTTATGTTCGACGATAATTATTATAACTATTTTATGTTCGAACATAAATATTCATAAATATCTGTCGAGATTTTGCCAGTTTTATGTACTGAACAGAGTGCATGAGGCTCAGGGAATGCCTTGTATTTGACCATGGCCTCCTCGATTACTCTACTATGACACTAGGCCAGGCAGTGTGATTTACATTAGAAGGCCGTGGAACTCAGCGCATCTAATTATCTAATTGGGCAAACAACTGTTTCTTGAGCTCTGATTGGTGGGAGAAACTGTTTCATAATGAAAAATAGTGTTATAATGAGTTTTCTGACAGATAATAGTCAGGGTCGAACATAAATGCATATTTCGAACATTTTTTACCATTAGGTCATATTTTGAGCATTTATTGTAAGAACGTCAAATTTCGGTAGTTTGACGGTAGCTTACCAAACGGGAACTAGTGTTTACAGAAATACACTGTAAATAACCACATAAATGCAAGTATATTCAGAAAATTAATATGATAATAAGAATAAAGAATTTAGTTAACAGTTTAATCTCAAGGGGATTGTCGCTTGGATTTATAGTTAAAAGAAACGGCCATATTTAAATCAGTCATTATCAGGCCATATTTTGTCTTTTTTTTGTCTATTTCATCATATGTAAGGTCATATTTGCTTGCATATTCGGGCTAATTTTAGATCTTAAACATTGAAGCCCTAATAATAATGAAAGCGGCTTCGGTGGCGTAGTTGGTAGCATGCTGAGCTTCTATGCCCAAGATCGCGGGTTCAAATCCAACCCAAGTCATCGCTTTTTTAAAGAACATTAAAAATCCCTCAGTATACCTTCCTTCGGAGGGGAAGTAAAGCCGGCGGTCCCATGTCATAGATTTATGACATGTTAAAGAACCTTCCACTAATTACACCTGTGTGAAGCTAAATTATAGGTTAAACATTTGACTAACGCTCTTAGGTTCCAACGTACGTCGTCAGGACCCAACTGCGGTGGCATCTGGTAACCAAGTTCTGAACTAGTAGTCGTTGACGGTGGCGTTTGGCGGCAAAAGTAGGAACTACTTGTAAAAATTCAATGTCTGCAGTCCTTACTTGAATTAAAAGAGTTACATACACTAATACAGTCATCACAATTAACACCGGTTATCATACAGATTCTACACACACCCAAAGTACACGGGGCTACATGACCGCGTTGTCGCAGCCCCTAAACTGAGGAACCAACCAATAATAATGAATTATTTAAACCATTAGTTTTCCAGCTATGTAGACAGAATTTAGAGACTTAAAATCTCAGAACCCTGCGGGACTCTAACCCACAACATCCGGCATTGTGAGAAAAAAGTTCACCGAGAAGTTTGTTGTTGTTGTTGTTGTTAACTCGTTTTAGGGGTTTGGGACAACTTGGTTATTAGCTCCATATACTTCGGTGTGTGTTGGATTTGTCTGATAAGCTGTGCTTTTATGGTTCTATTATTCAAGTCAGCATTGGGATAGGTGCCCCGGGATTTGAAGTAAGGTACTGGCATTTTCCAGGAGTGAGTGTGGATAGCCGCTGTCAAAGCCGAATTCCAAACCTCCGACCTCCAGCCTTGTTGGAGCTTTCCATCGCGCACAAAGATGTCGTAAGTCCTTAAAATAAAGACAAAACAAGACTAGTCTTTTGTTCCTAAGAAATTTCCTTGACGACAGAAGCCAAGAACATGAGGGAGGGTTTCAATCTCATTGCAATGAAGGAAAGTGGTTTCTTCACTCCTTAATTATAAGACATGAAATAACTATATGTTTTCAGATCCCGTATTGAGTTATCAATATATTCAAAGACAAAAGGATATATTTAACCACCTGGTCAATACTTAAATGTATGTAGGAATATATCCCATTACGTATCTTAGTACAATATATTAAACGCTACTCATTAGTGAAATACTAGCTTTAATTGGTTATGCCTATTGTACAGTAATTTATAACATGACGTTTTTCTATCATAAACAATTGAGAGTCTTCATCATATACGAGACCGGGTGAGTTAGCCGAGGTCGTTGCGGCATGACTGTTGGCAGTCACTCGCATCCGGGAGGCGAGGTGGTTCGAATCCCCCCGCCGGCAACCTTGAAGATGGTCTTCTGTGGTTTCCCATCTTCCTTCCAGGCAAATGCCGGGGTTGGTCCCTACCTATAGGCCACAGCCGCTACCTTCCAACTCCTCGACCCTCCCTTCCAACTTTCCTCCCCAACAGTACTTGTAGCTCACCCATTGGGTGTCCATCTCGAAGCAGCTACAAAAAAAACTGGCGAGCCGAACATGTCCTCGGACACTCCCGGCGCTAAAAGCCATACGATAAAAAAAATAAAAAAAATTAAAAAAATCATATACGAGATCATCTGCCTGGTCATCCACAGATAAAAACAGTTTCTCTTGTCTCATGGCCTTCCCCATACTGCCTCCCTAGGTATGTTCGCCGCTGGATGACAATGGCGTCTGGTAGCCAACGTTGAAACTACTTGAAATTGAACTTTCATTCACCTTCATTCATTTCTTCTCTAACTCCTCTCGTGAGGTGTGCGTCAGGCAGGGCAACCATACAGCCATCACAATAACACAGGTTATTAGACAATATTCATCACACATGGTCAATGAACACGATGTCGAAGCCCCTCAAATTAAACAACAGCAACAACCACTTCTAAGATGGCTGGGGTGAACATAGAAGCCACGTCTCCTCAGTTCTACCTCCCAAGGCGACATAAGAATACCCAGAAATTATGATGAAGTTAATTTTGTCAAATCAATGTTTTATGTATTCTCCTCGGAGTTTGAATTAAAGAGACCACTCTACTTTCCTGATGCCGCAGAACTCTAGTGAGTTACTGCCGCCGGAGATCATTTCGATTGAAGCATGCTGATGACATCCGATGGTGTAATTTTATCTAGTGACGTCACGTCCTCTTCCGTTATTAAACAATAACACGAACGACAACAATTGTGCTCCTTCCCTCGACTGTTTTATTTGCACTATTGACAGCTTTCATGCTATCTTAGCCAGTTACTTGATTACACTCAACCCTTACGTTATGCGATTCCGATAAATTGCTTCGATTGAATTCGCTGGCTGTTATTAAATAAACGTATTTTCCAAAGCCATAAAAATATACTGTAAAGTCTTGGTAGTCTGCTGCGTTTCTGGCAGGAGTCAGGGATATATTCATTGACAAAGCTATTTATTTTAACCAGACCAACCACATAGAGCTGATGACCAAGATGTCCCAATCCCCTCGAATTAACAACATCAAAAGTTTTTCTATACCCTAACAAGTAGTTCCGTGGAGAACTATACAGCCTATTTTCATACATCCTACTCAAGTTAATTGCCTCTATCAACATACAAAATTTCAGTTTGAAGGTTGTGATAGTCTCGAAGATATTGAGAACCGTCTAAATATTTCAGATGGTTCGCAGGTTAGATTTTTATTTATGTACTATTACATGAAGATTATTGTGTACGTGTGATATTCAATCTTTAATCGCATGATTAGAACACAAGAAGTAAAAACGAGATTTAAAAATTTCGCACCGCTGCCATCTTGTGGTTATGAAAACAATCAAAATAAATTAGATGCCAGTGCATTACAATATGTATAATCATTTACTGTACCACATTTTCACTGCGCTCAGAGAGTTAAATCACGAGAAAAGTCTATTAAAATGTTTCAACTTCGCTTGTCCGCCATGTTCGTCTTGTACTTAAGAGGGTTATGAAAGTTATATACATAAACTTGTAGCAGTACCCTTTATCACCGTACTAAATTTCAGGGTGATATCTGTAATAGTTTCGGAGATACTGAATGCTGGTGAAATATTTCGCACAGCCGTCATGTTGGATTGGTGAGAGATAATAAAATTTGAAGTACACGGTCGGGGTCGGCCAGAATGGTGCTATGATCTTACCGAGTTTCATTGAAATTTCTCCAACCGTTTAGAAGTTATTAGGGAGGGACACACACACACCATCAATCACACACAGACACACGGACAAAAGGTGATCTCATAAGCCTATTTTTTTTCATAAAATGAAAATATGCTAAAAATAGGCTTAATTTAGGTTTTATTTATGGGTTATTATTACTAATACCGATAATGTTTATGTTCTTTTTTTTTTGCGTGCCACTGTGGGTGAGTAGTTAACGTGTCGGTCTACTAACCCCAAGCTTGCAGGTTCGCTCCTGGCCGTGGTAGTGATTTTTGAAAGGTGGCAAAAATTTACGACACGCATGTCGTACGATGTTGGCATGTCAAAGAACCCATTTGAATTCAGTAGGCCGTGTTCATAATGGCAAAATTAATGTCGGGAGTTTCCGCCAACACAAAGTTCCTCATTTCTCTACTAGAAAGCGCTATAGTGTCCAAGGAGCTTCGATATCTAACCTCCTTGACTTTCATAGTGCTTCAAGGAACAACGAAATTCGACATGCCTGCTAACGTATGGGTGTCAAATAACAAAGCTTGCACCAGGCACCCGAGGCCATACGATATTATTATTATTATTATTATTATTATTATTATTATTATTATTATCTTTGTAATTTTGTAACATTATTTACAGACTAATTTCACAAAATTACACCTTATCAGTAACCATCACACAGAATATATTTCCCATATTTCTCAAGAGTTTACCCTATCAAAAACTACTTACGAGAAAACGCACAGTAAATGTTGCATTGCTGTAGATAACTACATACATGCCCAGAAAAAAAGTTTTCTTATATTCGGGTAAAGCACATATTTTTCATCTGAAGAAGTGAAAACAGCGATTTAGGACATTTAAAATCGCAATCCATCATTTACGCCTTTTTATGTCCTGTGAAATTCATATCTTTAGTCCTAGGAAGTGTCAAAACATATCTTGAAATGGTTCATTAAATGGTTAAAACATAAGAATCCAGGCCCTACTTATGTGTGATTTATCCCAGGCAAGGCTAGCATTGTTATTATTTTCAGAGACCATTCACAAAAAAGCTCATGTTTTCTTGATCAGAATCGAAATTGTTCTCTGGCGAGTATATCGCTTTAGATAAATCCAATGCTTCCAGAAATATTACTCTTCAAAACTCTTGAGATCAAGCAGTGGATTTAACCAATTGAAAAAGGTCAATCAAGTATCTTTTACAGATTATATGAGTAAGACCTAATGCTTTTATATGCGTAATTACTGCTTCGGCTTCAATCGCCTTTACGCCCATAATTACTCAAGATTATGTACAACATGTTTAATTATCTGTGAGTAGGTGGATGTTGAGGGTGCCAGGAACGTTCTGTGTTTACAATGTTAAATCATGCTTATACAATGAACTTTGTTCTCAAAATCTGTTCAAGGTACCCACTTAATAATTTCACAAGGTTGACTTTTTACAGAAACAAACATTTTGAAATGATGTATTTAGTGTTTTATAGGATACAAGCTGTACCCGGCATGCGTTGCAATGCCAATCAAAGAAAGTGTTGGCGTTGAAATTCTGTTTCTTGAAGTGCTTTTGGATACACAACATGTTAACTGCCTCTAAGCTATCGTAAAATGGATTTTCTAATTTAGAACCATTCGTGGAAGCGTGCACAACAACTTTCAAAAGTTTCATCGCTGTCACTCATTTGTTGAATCTACTCGTACGCTACCTGTTGTGAAATGGATTTACTAAGTCGAAACCCTTCCCTGGCGTGTACACAATAACTCATCAATGATTCATCGCAATCGGATGAATTGTATATGCACGTATACGGGGTTTTGTTTAAACGATTCGTGCGCTGTCACTCATTTGTTGAATCTACTCGTGCGCTACCTATTGAGAAATGTATTACTAAGTCGAAGCCCTTCCCTGGCGTGTACACAATAACTCATCAAGGTTTCATCGCAATCGAAGAATGTTATATGAACGCAATAGGGGATTTTGTTGAAACGCTTCGCGCGTCGTCACCCATTTGTTGCATCTACTCTTGCGCTACTTATTGTGAAATGGATTTACTAAGTCCCCTTCCCTGGTGGGTACACAATAACTGATCAATGTTTCATCGCAATCGGATGAATAGTATATGATCGCATACCTGATTTTGTTTAAACGATTCGCGCTCAGTCACTCATTTGTTGAATCTACTCGTGCGCTACCTACTGTAAAATGTATTTACTAAGTTAGAAACCGTCACGTAAGTGTCCACAACATCTCACCCAAGTTTTATCGCTATCGGACTAATGGGATATGAAGACATAGGGGACTGTATTGAAACGCTCCGCAAGTCGTCGTTCATTTGTCGAATCTACTCGTGTGCTACCTACTGTGAAATGTATTTACTAAGCCAGAAACCTTCCTTGGAGTGTCCACCATATTTCACCCAAGTTTCACCGCTAACGGCAGAATGGTATATGACCTTATACGGGACTTTGTTGAAACGCTTCGCGCGTCGTCACTCATTTGTTGAATCAACTTGTGCGCTGCATATTGTATAGTGGATTTACTAAGCCAGAAATTTTCCATGACGTGTACACAACATCTCACCCAAGTTTCATAGCTACGGACGAATGGTACATGAATGCATACGGGACCTGGTTGAAACGCTTCGCATGTCGTCGCTCATTTGTTGATTCTACTCTTGCGCTACATATTTTAATATGGATATACTCAGCCAGAAACCTTCCCTGGAGTGTACACAACATCTCACCCAAGTTTCATCGCAATCGGATGAATGGTATGTGAACGTATACGGGACGTTGTCGAAACGCTTCGCGCGTAGTCACTCATTTGTTGAATATAAACGTGCGCTTCGTATTTTAAAAAGGATTTACTTAGCCAGAAACCTTTCCTGGAGTGTACACAACAATTCACCAAACATTTATCACTATCAGACGAATGGTATATGACTTTATACGGGACTTTGTTGAAACGCTTCGCGTGTCATCCCTCATTTGTTGAATATACTGGTGCGCTACCTATTGTAAAATGTATGTACTAAGGCAGAAACCTTCCCTGGAGTGTACACAACATCTCACCCAAGTTTCATCGCTATCGGATGAATGGTATATGAAATTATATGGGACTTTGTTGAAACGCTTCGCGCGTCGTCGCTCATTTGTTGATTCTACTCGTGCTCTACCTATTTTTAAAGGGATTTACTAAGCTAGAAACCTTCCCTGGAGTGCATACAAAATCTCAGCCTAGTTTCATCGCTATCGGACGAATGGTATATGAACGCAAACGTGACTTTGTTGAAATGCATCGCGTGTCGTAGCTCATTTGTTGAATCTACTCGTGCGCTGCCTATTGTAAAGTGGATGTACTAAGCCAGAAAATTTCCCTGCAGTGTACACAACATTTTACGCAAGTTTCATAGCTATCGGACGAATGGTATATGAATGCATACGGGACTTTGTTGAAACGCTTTGCGTGTCGTCGCTCATTTGTTGAATCTACTCGTGCGCTATCTACTGTGAAATGTATTCACTAATTTTGAAACCTTCACGTATGTTTACACAACATCTCACCCAAGTTTCATCGCTATCGGACGAATGGTATATGAACACATAAGGGACTTTGTTGAAATGCTTCGCGCGTCGTCGCTCATTTGTTGAATCTACGCGTGCGCTACCTATTGTAAAATGGATTTACTAAGTCAGAAACCTTCCTTGGAGTGTACTCAACATCTCACCCAAGTTTCATCGCAATCGGACGAATGGTATATGAACGCATAGGAGACATACCCACAGACATACAGACAAACTATCACGTAACATTGATTTTTATATATATACGAGGCACGTCCAGAAAGTAAGTTCCGTTTGCTAATAAAATTAAATTGTGTACAGATACAGAAAAAATATTTATTGCACAACATTCTATACCTTTTAAACTACTTTTTCACATAACTGCCGAACTTTTGCAGGCATTTGTCATAGCATGGCACAAGTTTATGGATACCTTCTTCATAGAAGTTTGCCGCCGACCCGTAAACGAGAGTGAAGACTCCCCTTAAGATATCCTACTGTTTGGCCATCACTGTTAGGCAAATTGCGTATGTGGTCAGGAGAACTCCTAAACATACGCAGTTCTCCTGGTAAGTACGCAATTTGCCTAACAGTAGTGGCCAAACAGCAGGGTATCTTACAGGGGAGTTTTCTCTCTCGTTTACGGGTCGGCGGCAAACTTCTATGAAGAAGGTATCCAAAAACTTGTGCCACGCTATGACAAATGCCTGCAAAAGTTCGGCAGTTATGTAGAAAAGTAGTTTAAGAGGTGTAGAATGTTGTGCAATAAATATTTTTTCTGTATCTGTACACAATTTAATTTTATTACCAAACGGAACTTACTTTCTGGACGTGCCTCGTAGATAGATGAAATATTTCAATAACCCAAAATGTTGAGTGCAGTTTCGCTAGATATTTGGATTATAAAAGCACAAATATGTTACAAACCACCAAAATACTATATTATAAAGTAATCTGAGAGTTTCCAGACCCTACATTCAATACAAACTGAGAAAATTTCTTAACCCCAGGAATACCAACCTATTTTTATTTCGTTTTATACTAACGGGGGATTCTTTCTGACCATCACTTTCAGTCAAGCTTCTGAGAATCTATGAATTTTATTAAATGAGGTATTTATACAAAACATTCCACAAACATTCCCTTACAATCAACTAAAGATCATTTCAACAATGACAAAGTTTATTTCAACTTCGTCATATTATCAACTGTAAATCTTTCAAAGACTTGCCAGCAAAGAAACAGCTGACTGGTCTGTTTATTTTAAATGCAAATATTTCTAATGATCTACTTTCAGTCTAATGAATCATCACATTCGTTGTGAATTGGTCAAGTTTGGCTCGGACAATACATCAGCATCACTTTATATCCAGCCTGGCAATCATTAACATTGGGTTCCACAACAAAGAATCTATGTAGGGTACTGTAGTTTTATTCAATGTGGCCAACTATAAGTACGCTTTATTTCGAAGGAAGGAACGTGAAGGATATAATGGATTTTGGAACAGCTGAGCTGTGTTGCCAGGTTTTATTGTTGTTATAAATCAGTTGATTCGAATAATACACAGGACATTACAGTATATCGGTACTGTTATGCGCAATATACTTTAAAAGTCGATCTTGAGCCAATGCCGAGTACATCCAAATAGAGAAATACGGGAAATAAATAAATCAATAAATGACACACCAAAGCCTTCTCACATTTATCACCTGTATTCAATTCAATAAATACAACGAAGAGGGCAAACACTTCTACATCTAATACAAAGTAATCTGATGAGTATAAACACTCGCTGTGCAATGATTATCTTTCAAGATAAAACAAGAGTCTGAGTGGAGGTTGTTCACAATATAGCACCCTCACTGTATCGCATCCATTCACGGTTAATAACAGATTTTTATTAAAGATTTCCTTTATATATACACCGCGGACAGGCCAACAAGGACCACGCAAATATCACTTCTTTATAGGTCTAGTTTCCTTCTTTCTCTTCCAGAAGTCTTTCATCCTGGTCGACTGCGCGACTCTTCTTTCAGCAGTCCATTCTCCTCTGTTGAGATTCTTCTTCTCTCCGACAAGAATTTTGAGGCCAATTTTTTTTCTGTACTCTGTTCGATTTAGACAATCTTCTTCAGTAATTTTGAATTTTTGAAGTTCTTCTTTCATTTGTTTTACATAGCCTCCTTGCCCTTTATAGTTCTAGATTTTATCAGAAATGTGTTTAACCTTGAGCAATCCATGCGAACCATATGTCCGTAGAACTGAAGTCGCCGTTTTCTGATCATCACTTCAAGGTTGTCGATTTTACTATAAATTTCTACATTGGATCTCAGTCTATAACCTTCCTGTGTTTTCCTAGGACCATAAATCCTTCTTAAAATTCTTCTTTCTATCTTGAGCAAATTCTCCATTCCGGTTATATTTGTAGTTTCCATGCCGTACAAGATGACTGGTCTAACAACTGTATTAAAATGTCGTAATTTGCATTGATAGACAGGTTCTTTTTATTGTATATATTTTTTGTACAAAAATTTAATCTTTCAAATTTCCCTTTTTTGTTCTCAATTGCCAATTTATCCGTCCCATTGCTACTAATTATTTCTCCAAGATATTTAAATCGGTCAGTGACCCTGATGCTCCCATAATTTGTTTTTATAATTTTTTTAGTGTATTTCTGATCACTTGTTATCATCTCTGTTTTTACCAACGAAATCTGTAAGCCCGCTTTTTCCTTTATTGAAACAAAAAAACTGTACATCGTAACTTAAAACACAAGAAAGGAAGAAGGATCGCCCGAATGGGCATTAATTTTTACTATAATCACTTAATGATTTTAAACCTTTGCAGCACGTCGTAATATGGTATCTGGTACACCTTTCGTTGCATAAAATGCAAACACAATTTACATTCGGACTATGGAAAGCAACGGCTGAAAGCAACGGGAAACTACAGCCGTATGCTATTCCCGAGGATATGCACCTCTCTATGCATAATTACATGTGATGATGGCCTCCTCCCTTGTAAAATTTCAATCCGGGGGTAAACTTGTCCCCCGTTCGGATCTCCGGGTGGGGACTACTCGAGAGGGGGTTAACATCACAGAAGTGACAAAGATGAAATCTGACATTCTACGGATCGGAGCGTGGAATGTTAGAAGTCTGCTAGGAAGTGGAAGGTTAGAAAACTTAGATAGGGAAATGGATAGGTTGAGGTTGGATTTGGTTAGGGTTAGTGAAATGCGCTGGCAGGAAGAACAGTACTTTTGGTCAGGAGACTATAGGGTCATTAGCACTAAATCAAACAATGGCCAAGCAGGGGTTGGTCTCATATTGGGTAGGAAACTTGGACAGCGGGTGGAATATTATGAGCAATATAGTGAACGGATTATTGTAGCAAAAATCAATACTAAACCTACGTGCACCACAGTGGTACAAGTCTACATGCCTACCAGTCAAGCTGATGATGAGGATGTTGAAAAGGTCTACGAAGAAATAGACGAAATTCTGAGGTATATCAAAGGTGATGAAAATTTTATAGTAATGGGAGATTGGAATGCTGTGGTAGGAAAAGGGAGAGAAGGGAAGATAGTAGGAGATTTCGGATTAGGTGAAAGGAATTATCGAGGAAGCAGGCTGATGGAATTGTGCACCGAGCATGAGTTGGTCATAGCTAACACCTTATTGAATAACCACAATAGAAGAATATACACATGGATGAGACCAGGAGATACAGGGCGGTACCCAATCGACTTCATTATGGTCAAGCAGAGGTTTCGAAACCAGATTTTGGATTGTAAAACATATCCTGGTGCTGACATAAACTCTGACCACAATCTGGTTGTAATGAAATGCAGATTAAAGTTGAAGAAACTGAAGAAAAGTCAAAAGCCAAAAAAGTGGGCAATAGACAGACTAAAAGTAAAGGATGTAAACGAAAGATTCAAGAAGAGTATAAAGGAAGGACTAATGAAAAACCCTAAACAAACTTCAATTGCAGACGAATGGGCACTTTTGAAGAATGAAATAACAAAATCCGCAGAAGAAAACATTGGTAGGAAAGAAAGAATAGGTAGAAAACCGTGGATCACTCAGGATATACTAGAATTGATGGATGAAAGGCGGAAACTCAAGAATCTAAGAGATGATGATGATGATAATTGTTGTTTTAAGGGGCCTAACATCTAGGTTATCGGCCCCTGATGGTTTGGGTGATCGTGAAGATGAAAATGAAAAGCGAACTTAAAACTAAAAATACCTACTAACCTACATACTAGAAGAAGAAATGGAAAACTAAAGGAGAATAAGGCAAATAAAGGACAGGAGGGAAAGAAATGCCCTCAACCCTCGAAGAAGGCGGATTGAGGGACTTGGAAGGAAGGAGAGCCATGAAAAGCAGATAGGAAAGTGAAAGAGGAGAGGGTCCGCCCCCAAAGGTAAGGGACAAAAGGGGAAAACGGACCCAGCTCAGGAATCCCTCGGGGTCGCCAACTCCCGAACTCACCAGCCGTGAGTCCCTGAGGGTGTAGCATTATCTAGGGTGCACCAAAAGTGGTGGGGCTACATACACCCGGCCTCCTTGAGGGCCTTAAGCAGAAGGCAGGAGAGAACATGAAAAGAAAAAGAAGGCTGACCCCTCGCAGAAGGAGGGAATCAGAAAAGATGAGACCAGGGCCAATTAAAGCGGGAAAGGAAGAGACTCCCTAGGCCTCGGATACCCTAATACCGTCGGGGTCGGAAGAGAACAAGAGTTGACCAAGTGAGGTCGACAGGAAAGAAGACAGAGAGGAGCCCGGCACAAGTAAGTGGAAGCAATGCCGGACTCAGCTGGGGCCCCGTGGTCGCCAACCCACAACTCACTAGATGTGAGCCCCTGGGGGACTAAGAGATGAAAAGGGGAAAGCAGAATACAGACGTCTGAGAAATGAGGTTAACAAGAAGTGCAAGGAAGCGAAAGAAGAATGGTTGAAAGAGAAATGTGCAGGTATAGAAAATTGTCTGAAATTAGGAAAAGTAGGCGCAGCTTATCGAAGGATTAAGAATACTTTTGGGGAAAAGAAGACTAAGTGCTGTAATATTAAGGACACAAATGGAAAGCCTCTAACAGATAGGGAAGAAAAGGTTGAGAGATGGAAAGCTTACATAGAGAGTTTGTATAAGGGAAAGGAGATTGAGAATCATGTAATGGAAAGGGAGGAGGAAATTGATGAGGATGCGAAAGGAGATTTAATATTGAGATCAGAATTTGATAGAGCTTTGGAAGAATTAAGCAGGAACAAAGCACCGGTCATAGATGATATACCGATTGAGTTGCTACGCTGCATAGGAGATGAAGGTCTGATCAGGTTATTTCACTTGGTGTGTAGGATTTATGAGACAGGTGAGATACCCCCTGATTTCAAGAAGAATGTAATCATCCCTATACCAAAGAAAGTGGGAGCTGACAGATGTGAAGATTACCGTACAATCAGCTTGATTACTCATGCTTCAAAGATCCTGTCTAGAATAATTTACAAGAGGATTGATAGCCAGATAGAAACGGAGTTGGGTGAAGACCAGTTTGGTTTCAGGAGAAATGTAGGAACAAGGGAAGCTGTACTAAGTCTTAGGCTGATTTTGGAAGGTAGAATAAGGAAAGATAAGAGAACGTTCATGGCATTTGTAGACTTAGAAAAGGCTTTTGATAACGTTGATTGTACTAAATTGTTTGACATTTTGAAATCTATTGGAATAAAGTACAGGGATAGGAGGGTAATCTACAATCTAATCAGAAACCAGACAGCAGTCATTCGAGCTGAAGGACATGAGAGAGAAGCTGATATTCAGAAAGGTGTTAGACAAGGCTGCAACTTATCATCCATACTTTTCAATCATTACATTGAACAAGCAATGAAGGAAATTAGAGAAAAATTTAAAGTGGGAGTGAAGATTCAAGGAGAAATAATTTCAACTCTGAGATTTGCTGATGACATCGTAATCTTGGCCGACAAGCCTGAGGATTTGAATGAGTTTTTGAATGGTATGGACTCCGTCTTACGGAAAGAATTCATGATGAAAATTAATAAATGTAAAACAAAAATACTGGAATGCAGCCGAAATAAATCAGAAAACTCTATGGAGATCAAATTGGCAGGTGAAAAGCTGAAGCAAGTAGGAGACTTCTGTTACTTAGTAAGCAGAATAACCAGTGATGGACGAAGCAAAGAGGATATAAAAAGTAGCTTGGCACAGGCAAGGAAAGCATTTCTACAGAAAAGGAACCTGTTGACATCGAATACAGATTTAGGTGTTAGGAAGTCATTTTTGAAAGCCTTTGTCTGGAGCGTGGCGCTCTATGGAAGTGAAACTTGGACTATTGGTGCAGCAGAAAAGAGGAGAATTGAAGCATTTGAAATGTGGTGTTACAGGAGAATGATGAAGATCAGATGGGTAGATAGGGTGACAAACAAAGAGGTATTAAGACGAGTGGGAGAGGAGAGATGTTTCTGGTGAGTGCTAATGAAGAGAAGAGATAGGTTGGTAGGACACATACTAAGACACCCAGGAATAGCAAGCTTAGTTATGGAAGGAAGGGTCGAGGACAAGAACTGTAGGGGTAGACCAAGGTTAGAATATGTTAAACAGATTGCCTCGGATGTAGGGTGTGATAGCTATGTAGAGATGAAACGATTAGCTCAGGACAGGGAGGCATGGAGAGCTGCATCAAACCAGTCAAAAGACCGAAGACTCAAACAACAACTATGGAATGATCTGTTGGAGCATATCTTATGATGGAATCCGTGAATGGCGAGTCTCGTCATTATGTGTCTTTGATCCTGATTCTCGTTAGACCACGTTCTGTCCATCATGGCATCAGTAATATAAAAGTCTGGATCTATCGCTTGTCTCTTTGCTCTTCTAGCCTCCAAAAAGTCAGTAGAGGATCTTGTAGCCGGCAAAGGTACTTTCAGTCTGAGGTCTTCGATGAAGAAGGTTTCCTTTGATAACTCACAGACTAATCTTGTGGGAGCCATATATCCAACTCTTAGTATATATTTTAAAAATCTCGACTTAACATTCACTGTTCTGTTCATTCTAGATCGTTAAATGTGAGAAAATCCCATCTTATTTCAAGACCATACGTAACAACTGGTGAGATGGTCGTATGGAAAAGGGTCAGAGCTGTAACTAGCTTTTGTAATAAACAAAAGTAATGTTAAGGTACAAAAATATTCAGCATTGAGCACTCAAACAAGCCGCTAGGTGAAGAGATTATTGCCGTATAGATTTGTAGGCTATTGGATAACTGGCGATAATATTTGACAGGATTCAATAGAAACGACAACAGATAATATTAAAACTCATTGTTATAAGTAAAGGTAGCAGTGGCAATGAAAATAACACTGTTACAGACGGTTAGTTAACAACCGACTCGCAAATGGCAAGAAAATGTTTGGGATTTTTTCATTTACCAAAACGTTTGTATACATTTTTCAATACATATAAAATAATTAATAAGGTAACCCCATTAGTTTAGTGTCCACAAATCAATTTGTGGTTGAAATTTGCGTTTATCTTCGATACACCACTTGTATTTAAAAAAATTGAAACTCAAAAACCGAAAGCCATATTACAATGTTGTTCGTACAGGTGGAGGTCTATTAGATCAAAGGATTTTCATAAAATATTTGGGTAAATGTGAATCAAACATATACGACCAGGAAGCTTTTGTTGAAAATAAGCTGGTGGTCTTAAACATTTGGTTGGAACTGTATAAAAACTTTCAACTTTGTATGTACACATTCCGCTTCCCCATGTTTTCTTTTCTCATGGTTACAGACACGAAGCAATACAAACCAAGTTGAAAAGTGGTTGTTTCCAGCTTCTGCGGGGATAATCGGTTGATTCAATTATCGCAGGAAGTTAGAAGAAACTGTGAAAGCTTTGGGGCACGCTTCGACACGGCAACACCCGTCTTGCTTTCTTAATATCTGTTGCATAATTGTCTATAAGAAAGAAAATAAAAAGTTATTGTCCCATCCACACTTACTAACAATAAACACGGTTGTCGAAAGTAGTCTTAGGTATGAGCTTTTAACAAAATAAAGGTACTGTTAGGAAGCTGTAAGTCCATAGAATTATGTCCCATGAGAACGAAATTTCGAAAGTTTTGAAAATGTTCTTCATCCCGTCTGCCCCTGGACACTTTGATGATGATGATGATGATGATAATTGTTGTTTTAAGGGGCCTAACATCTAGGTTATCTGCCCCTACAAACTTACAGACTAGAAGAAGAAATGGTAAACAAATAAAGGATAAGGTAAATGAAGGATAGGAAGAAAGGAAATGCCCGCAACCCTCGAAAAATGAGGATTGAGGGACTTGGAAGAAGGAGAGCCAAGAAAGGCAGATAGGAAAGGTAAAGAGGAGAGGTCTCGCCCCAAAGGCAATGAAAAAGGGAGAAAAACGGACCCAGCTCAGGAATCCCTCGGGATCTCCAACTCCCGAACTCACCAGCCGTGAGCCCATGAGGTTGTAGCAATATCCAGGGTGCACCAGAAGTGGTGGGGCTACATACACCCTGCCTCCTTGAGGTCCTTGTGCAGAAGACAGGAGATAACATGAAAAGAAAAAGAAGGCCGACCCCTCACAGAAGGAGGGTATCAGGAAAGATGAGACAAGGGCTAATTAAGACGGGAAAGGAAGGGACTCCCTAGGCCTCAGATACCCTAATACCGTCGGGGTCGGAAACGAACAAGAGTTGACCAAGGGAGGTTGACAGGAAAGGCAACAGATAGGAGCCCGGCACAAGTAAGTGGAATCAATGCTGGACTCAGCTGGGGTCCCATGGTCGCCAACCCACGTCCTAGTAGATGTGAGCCCCTGGGGGGAGCTTTAGAGGATTGGTTATACTGATAATATGGAAAAATAAGTCGATATCTCGCACCGGTATCATTTTATCAGCTGTTGAGATTATCCAAACAGATCGCTTCGCGGGCGAATTGAAATGGGCATGGGCTTTGTTGGGCGACGTTAGACGGATGTCTTTTGTACATATCCCTGCCTGACACTAAGATGTAGTTAAGTTTATTTCAGATCTTCAATTAATAACAATATCTGATATTAGAAAAGTTATTCACTGATATTTCAGATCCCTGCTTTGTATGTGTAGTTATTGCGAAACGTGTTGAAGCACCAGTGTTTACAAGATTACGGTTGCCATGACAGGCAGAAAGGTGCCCATGTAATAGGATTTTCTCCTTCATTATTGAGCAGGCTTAGGCGATTGTTGGGGCTGAAAGACAGGCTTAGAGGGCTTAAGGATCATACTGGCCGTGGATAACCCGCCCTGTTTTCAATGGAATAATAAGCAGCATCCCCTTGTGCTCGGTATCTCCTGACGACTATTAGGTCATGGATTGTTCCTCACGGCGTGCCGTGCCGTGACTACTTACAGCTGTTGATTGAGTCTGGGAATTGGCAAGTCCGAGGGTTAATTTCAGTGACTTTGAGGCGATTCGTTTGACTGGCGAGTCTACGTTCCACACCTCTCCCTCAGTAATCAGGGGTGACAGCCAAGATTGCTAATCACTACCTCGCAAGGTGGTAACTGGCTGTGTCTTGCGGTAAACTTGTGAATCTAGATCATATAAGGTGCGTTCAAAAAGTAACGAGCCGTAGGCTGGAATACGCCAACTGGTAACGACATCGGCAAATCGTGGCGTGTGTAACGAGGTGTGGTCCCGACCAGAGCGTGGAAGGTCACAGCCCATCGCTAGAGGGCACGCGTGCACGTCACGTGACGGTACAAAGCGAGCAGCAGCATGCTTCAATCGTCCAACGCTGCCAGTGGAATTGAAAACAGTGACATGGAGGCGTCAAACGAAGAGCAAAGAGGTGCTGTTCGGTTTCTGACAGCGAAAGGAGTAGGGGGAACGGGCATTCATCGCCGAATGTCACAAGTGTACGGCGAACACTGCATGTCCCTTGCAAGGGTCAAGGCGTGGCACAAGAACTTCAGGGAAGGACGGGTGCCGTTAGCCGATGATGCCCGGTCTGGGGTACCCCCCTGCATTACCGATGACAACGTCCAGCTGGTTAATGCACTCATTACCCAGGACCGCCGAGTGACAGTGAACGCCATAGCCGCCGTGGTCGGATTGAGCGTCGGAAGTGTCCACACCATCATGAAGGAACGACTACACTTGCGGAAAGTGTGTGCCCAATGGGTGCCCCACAGTCTTCAACCACACCAGGAAGCATGCCGAATGTCCTACTGTCTTGGTCTTGGTTGGACGATTGATGCATGCTGCTGCTCGCTTTGTATCGTCACGTGACGTGCATGCGTGCCCTCTAGCGACGGGCTGTGACCTTCCACGCTCTGGTCGGAACTACACCTCGTTACACACGCCACGATTAGCGATGTCGTCACCGGTTTGCGCATTCCAGCCTCCAGCTCGTTACTTTTTGAAAGCACCTTTTAGTTATGTCTAGACGCAGGTGACCTCATGAGGATAAGGTTAGACGGATTTGAGAAACATGTGATCGTGGGACACCGGAGTGGTCAGGGCGTAACAATTTTGAACTTTGTCAAGGAATTCATTCTTGGACTATATGTGGACCTGTCTGATAAACTGTGTCATTGAGAGGTCTGCACTACTGTGTGTAGGCCTATTTGCATTTACGGATGGGGTTTGTAACCGAAATTATTCAGTTTCATAGCTCACCCTCGGGTTTTGGCCTTGAGCGATTAATTTGAGGGTATTTATTCATATCATATATATTATTTCAGTAGTATAGATCCCTCCTGCGGCGCTCACAAGAGACCGTTCGTGACAAATGAGCATTCAAATAAAAGAGAATAGACATTAACAGTGACGAATTGTACTCTAATTTCATAAATATCTATAATTTCTTAAATAAATCACTTTTAAAAAATGTACGAAGTGTGCGATTTGCAGTTACCGTTGCTGTTGTAAAATACGCTCCATAATTGCTGTCCACGGGCCACGGTGACGCCTGTTTCATGTAATTTTAACAATCTGAGGCCTTTCCTTTATCCTGAAATATAAATAGTGTTCTATAATTATTTGGATGAAATAGAAACATAGCACTTTCTTCTTAAGCCTCTCATTGTAAACCGATTGGGGAGAGTGTGGTTTATGAACATAGGAGATTTCTCACACGGGTCCGCTAGTATATATTATTTCAGTAGTATAGATCCCTCCTGAGGCGCTCACAAGCGACCGATCGTGACAAATGAGCATTCAAATGAAAGAGAATAGACATTAGCAGTGACGAATTGTACTCTAATTTCATAAATATCTATAATTTCTTTAAAAATTACTTTAAAAAATGAACGAAGTGTGCGATTTGCAGATACTCTTGCTGTAGAGAACTTCGCTCCATAATTGCTGTCCACTTCACATTTTGGCCGCTGTGACGCCTGAATCATGTCATTTTAACATTCTGAGGTCTTTCCTTTATCATTTTGCACGGATTTCAGAAACAGTAAATCAAATGAAGGAGTACTCAAATCGCATAGTTCCATAAATATCGAATAACCGGTAAGTGTTATAATGATCCAATTTTCAGTGACTGCCTTCTTATGTTAGGGAACGTAGAACTTAGAATTCTAACTGAAATGTAAATAGTGTTCTATAATCATTTGGTTGAAATAAAAACATAACCTTTCTCCTTAAGTCTCCCATTATAAACCTATTGGGGAAAGTGTGGTTCATGAACATGTGAGATTTCTCGCACGGGTCCTCTAGTTAAATTATATTGCGGAAAAATCCGTGAGTTTGTGTTGTATTATTATTATTATCAATATTGTGGCGTGATCACATTTTGGATGATTCGCACTGTAGATGCAATGTCATTATTAATTATCGGTTTTGGATATTTGATATTACAGTTAAGTGGAATATTTCTGGTATTATTGTTAATTTGAGGACAGGAATAATTATTGTATAATTATTACCTGATAAATTCACTATTTTATTTTGGATATGGGTATCAACTTTATTTATTTAGTAATTCTGAAAGTATGTGTTAGCGCTGTGGTGTGTGAAGTGGGAAAATTAGGTTGCAAAATGGCCGCCTTATTGCCTGGGCTAAACATCTTATATAGTTCCGTAAGTTGGAAAACTTCCATGGACATCTAACCAACAATAGGTGGTAGAAGGCTTTGTAATGTTTAGGAACGCTTGTTTTGGAATGACGTGAGCAGATTATCAAACACTGAAGAAGATTGTAGCATGATCAGAGCAGATTAACAAAGATTGAAGAAGATTTTAACAAGATCTTAGTAGATCATCGAGTATTGAAGAACGGAGTTTCACAAACCAGAGCCGTTTTTCCCAGGGATGTATTGATTGATTGTTTGCTGGTATAAATTGAATGTATTACCAGTATCTCATTCATGTCAGAGCTACATATAGATCTTTTCATACGGATCACAATATCAACACGGCTGGAAGATATTAATAAATCAACTATCTTTTAGTCAAATTACTTTCCTTTTGTGATTCATTTAGCGAGTACATCGCCCTGCTACCCTGAGGTGGCAAGCAAAAATCTAGGTAGTAAAAAAATACAGGTTCGGTTATAGATGGTCGTGGGCTTAAAGATTCCTGTCCACCGTACAACTAAATACAATAAATCATTCCTTTGCACAGCTTCAAGGCTCTTACATTACACCTTCACTCATCTACAAACTCTGTTAACACCATACAACTCAATAAATACCTAATATCAAGATTCCTGAAGGAATACAAATCATAAATATAAATATTCCATACGAAAGTATTGAAATATATCCGTGCCATAAAGCTTTCGATAATATTTTTAGTATCCAAGACACAACTTCTGTGGAATTGATAGTAGTTCTAGCAATCATGTCACTCATGTACTTGTTAACCGACAGTAGTGGGCTACGCTGGCTAAAGCGCTGCGTTAGGTCAAGGGGCCAAGCTCTCTGCTGACTCGGTAGACGCGTGGGTTCGAGCCCCACCGTCGGCTGTCCTTGAAATGGTTTTCCGTGGTTTCCCATTTTCAACACCAGGCAAATGCTGGGACAGTACCTTCTGACATGCCACGGACTCTTCCTTCCACATTCTTGCCCAGTTTCATTCATCTTCATCCATTCCATCTCTCATCCCGACTCGCAGGTCGCCCACGGGCGTCGACTAGAAAGACCTGCACTCGGCCTCTCAGGAGGCTACACGACAAAAAAATGTACTTGTTTTAATAATAGATCATATTATAATTACATAAATATTGTAGTCCTTTTTTATAACGTACTAATAATTTGTTTTCTTTCGTATAACAATACATTAAGTAGGTTATTTATTTAATTATTATATTCTAACTTGTATAATTATTCATCTTGTATAAAATGTTTGCTAATTGGCTTGTTTAGTTATAAGTTATAAGCTAACAAAGAACTGTCACGCACGTCTGATACGTGCACTCAGTTTGTTTTATTAGTTGTTGACCTAGGGATAGTATTTTATTACATAATTTCAAGCCAGAACATTGCATACGCTACATAAAGGGGCTCTTTAGCCTCAATGGCAGTTATCTATGAATAAATTCAAATTCAAATTCTTGGCATTTGTCTGGAGTATAATCTGAAAACCACGGTAAACCACTTTTAAGATACTGAAGTCATAAACGAACTCAGTTCTCCCTCAAAACGCTGTGTGTATCCCGTCCGAACTTTGACCATTACATTTCTTATGAGAGCCAGACATGAGGGGTGATGGCCAAGAATGATAGGCTCAACTACACAATGAGATGGTCTAATGGACGGACAGCAATATTACAAAAATATCAGCGTGACAGGAATCGGCCGTATTTTTCCATCACTCTATGAAAATTCACCTGTCGCATTTAGAAGGAAAGCTAACAAAGAACTGTCACGCACGTGCGATGTGGTCTGATACGTGCACTCAGTTTATTGTGCGGGTATTTTTACACCAAGAGCCTTGACCGGTTGACATGACAGACACGCTTAGTGAAATAGACGAGACAAAATATTGCTTCCATGCTAACTTAAGGTATACAGGGCCTGGATTGTTTCTTGGGTTTCACGAATGTATCATATTCCAGGACTTACGTAGGTTGGTTGGTTCCTCAGTTTAGGGGCTGTGACAACGCGGTCATGTAGCCCCGTGTACTTTGGGTGTGTGTAGAATCTGTCTGATAACCGGTGTAAATTCTGATGGCTCTATTAGTGTGTGTTATCTGGCTTTTCTAATTCAAGTAAGGACTGCAGGCATTCAATTTTTAAGTAGTTCCTACTTTCGCTACCAATCGCCACCGTCAACGACCAACTAGTTCTGAACTTGGTTACTAGATGCCACCGCAGTTTGCTCCTGGCGACGAACGTTGGAACCTAAGAGCGTTAGTCAAATGTAACTTATAATTTAGCTTCACACAAATGTAATTAGTGAAAGGTTCTTTATCATGCCATAAATCTATGACATGGACCCACCGGCTTTACTTCCCCTCCGAAGGAAGGCATACTGAGGGATTTTTAATGCTCTTAAAGAATCCGACGACTTCGGTCGGTTTTGAACTACGATCTTGGGCATAGCAGTTCAACATGCTACCAACTAAGCCACAGAAGCTGATTACTTTATAATTAATGTCATAAGGTTTGTTCAACGTTATTCATTCGTCAATACTCACCATACAGCATGGCCAATACCATGAGGAAATAACTAGAGAGTGAGAGATCATCTTCGGTTTTATTTGCCGACAGTAATACTACTACTACTACTAATAATAATAATAATATCGTATGGCCTAAGATGCCGGGTGCAACCTTTGGAATTTGACACCCAGAGGGTAGCTTGCATGTCGAATTTCGTAGTTCGTTGAATCACTATGAAAGTCAAGGAGGTTAGATATCTAATCTCCTTGAACACCATAGCGCTTTCTAGTAGAGAAATGAGGAACTTTGTGTTGGCGGAAACTCCCGAGATTAATTTTGCCATTATGAACACGTCCTACTGAATTCAAATGGGTTCTTTGACATGCCAACATCGTATGACATGCGTGTCGTATTATTGCCGCCTTTCAAAAATCACTTACCACGGCCAGGAACGAACCTGCAATCTTGGGGTTAGTAGACCGACACGCTATCCACTCACCCACCGTGGCAAGCTATTTGCCGACAGTTAATACCTTCCTCATAGCCATCTTTCCCAACCTCAGCTAGATACCATTTAATTTCATTTACAATTGATATACAATTCGTATTGGCCATTGATTTCATATTCTTCATATTTTAAGATTGTGCCTGTTCACAGCGCCTGGTTCTCGAAGTATTTTCGAAAAGAGAGGTGGACAAAACCACAGTGTGACCATCGAACACAGGGGCTGGCTATATGGGGCGGTAGATACTGTAGATCCTACAGGCTGCAGTACGATTTATGATCAACCGTATCATACAAAGCTGATTTAGGAATTAGAAATAAATAGTAATCAATAATCAATATATTAGAATTTTATAGGTTCTTGTGTGTTCAATTTAGGAATTTATAGTATTTTTGGAATATTTATTTGTATAAATCACTGGGCATGCCATGTTAATTGTTGGAACTCCCTATATTGAAAGATTCAATAATCCATACTTATCATAATGTTTGACTCGAGTTTTAACCTATTGTTGCGACATGTGTGCCTCTGACAACCACATTAAACAATAACCTAGGTTAGTAAAATGATATAAACTGAACGCGAACCTTTTAATTACAGTTTATTATTGCAAGTATTGTGCCAGAAAATTACGCAAGGTTTCATAAGATCATAATTATTTAACATTTTCCTTATTCACCTTTCGCTTTGAAAATATTTATAAATACTAGGTGAATCAGCTGCCCCTAAAAATATTCCTCTATGCAGCCCAACTAGCATTGTTGTCAAAAAGGTGGATGTTGCATACAGTACGGTACTTATGCACTCGAGCATGTCCTGCAAACGATACTGACAAGTGAACACTATTATTTTTCCCTCGATGTAACTACAGGGGTACAGACTAATGAAAAATAAAAGGCAATAGTGTTCAGTATCGTTTGCAGGGTATGCTTGCAGTGTATTAGCACCATACGGAATGCAAGCAGAGAAATATCGACCTTCCTGACAACATGTGTTAGTTGGGCTGCATAAAACAATATTATTAGGGGCAGCTGATTCACCTGGTATATAAAAGGTGCTGTATTTGCTTAAATAACCGAATTAGATTTTTAGGCTCTGTCACGAAAAATAGTCCTCCTTAGATCCTAACGTATAATTAGTTAACTTTAGGCTCTATAAAACTTGAAGTAGCCTGTATCACTCGTTGGTACCTACGAGTGAAAAATACACTGAAATATGAAGAGTAAGAAGTCATCTTAGTGTAGGGTTTCCAGATTTGAAGTATGCAAAAACGGACCACACGTCCCAAAACATTTTTTTAAAATTGAAGTTGTTAAAGGTTGTAATAAATAATAAATAAATACATAAGCATTACTTAATCAAATACACAAAATTAAAACTAGACATTGCTGACATATCATATAGGTCAATGACACCAGCAACTTACAAATACTATTCATTTGAACGACCCTTTGCAAGGATCTTATTTGTTTGTACCTTCTGATAAAATTCACCACAATTTTCGTCATAATTGTAATATTTGAACAATTCTTGTTTCATCGAACTAATGGAGCTTCTGTTTCTATCATCTCTTCATTTGATATTCATGACAGAAAAAAACTCTCTCCGTAAAAGCATTGGAGGGGAAAATGCTGAGTATTAAATTCACAAGGGCTAAGATATTCCTTAATGTTGTTGCCCCTAATAAATCTATAACTTGTACCCATCTACCTGACACAGACATAGAAATCATTTTCTCTATCAAACTTGCATTTGTATCAGCAGAAAACAAGCTAGATATTACAATCAATTCTGAAGCAGGAGATTTGAAAATGCGTGCGAAATTCAATGTATTATCAAATAAACAAAAAAAAAACGAAATATTTGGCGTTCCGTTAAAGATTAAAACGGAACGCGGAACAAAACAATAAAAAACGGAATTGTTTCGGGTAAAACAGAACGTCTGGCAACCCTAGGCCTTGAATGGTATGGCCTCAATCATGAGGAAAGAATTCATGAAGAAAATAAATAAATGTAAAACAAAAATAATGGAATGCTGCCGAAAGAAATGAGAAACCCCTATTGAAGTCAACTTGGCAGGTGAAAAGCATAGAAAGAAGTAGACTTCTGTAACTTAGGAAGCAAAATAACCAGTGATGGACGAAGCAAAGAGGATATAAAAAGTAGGTTGGCTCAGGCAAGGGAAACATTTCTGCAGAAAAGAAATCTGTGGACATCAAATATGGATTTAGGTGTTAGGAAGTCATTGTTGAAAGCCTTCGTCTGGAGCTTGGCGCTCAATGGAAGTGAAACTTGGACTGTTGACGCAGAAGATAGGACGAGAATAGAAGCGTTTGAAATGTGGTGTTACAGAAGAATGATGATCAGATGGGTATATATGGTTACAAATTTAGAAGCATTAAATGAGTAGCAGAGGAGAGATATTTCTGGCGACTGAAAATGAAGAGAAGAGATAGGTTGGTAGGACACAAACTCTTAAGAACCAAGAATAGCAAACATAGTTATGGAAGAAAGGGTTGAGGACAAGATGATGATAATTCTCGTTTTAGGGGGCCTAACATCTATGTTATGGGTCCCTATTTAGGACAAGAACTGTAGGGGTAGACCAAGGTTAGTATATCTTAAATACAGGGTCTTTATTTTTGCTTGGCAAGGTGATTCGACCTTGGCCGCCGGTCCACGGCCTATAGCCGGATGTTACAGGTTAGCGCGCGCGGTCCACGGCCTATAGCCGGCTGTTACAGGTTAGCGCGCGCGGTCCACGGCCTATAGTCAGCTGTTACAGGTTGGCGCGCGCGGTCCACGGCCTATAGCCGGCTGTAACAGGTTAGCGCGCGCGGTCCATGGCCTATAGCCGGCTGTTACAGGTTAGCGCGCGCGGTCCACGGCCTATAGCCGGCTGTTACAGGTTGGCGCGAGCGGGCCACGGCCTATAGCCGGCTGTTACAGGTTGGCGCCCGCGGTCCACGGGACTATAGCCGGCTGTTACAGGCTAGCGCGCGCGGTCCACGGCTTATAGCCGGCTGTTACAGGTTGGCGCGCGCGGTCCCCGGCCTATAGCCGGCTGTTACAGGTTGGCGCGCGCGGTCCCCGGCCTATAGCCGGCTGTTACAGGTTGGCGCGCGGGGTCCCCGGCCTATAGCCGGCTGTTACAGGTTGGCGCGCGCGGTCCCCGGCCTATAGCCGGCTGTTACAGGTTAGCGCGCGCGGTCCCCGGCCTATAGCCGACTGTTACAGGTTAGCGCGCGCGGTCCCCGGCCCATAGCCGGCTGTTACAGGTTGGCGCGCGCGGTCCCCGGCCTATAGCCGACTGTTACAGGTTAGCGCGCGCGGTCCCCGGCCTATAGCCGGCTGTTACAGGTTAGCGCGCGCGGTCCCCGGCCTATAGCCGGCTGTTACATGTTAGCGCGCGCGGTCCCCGGCCCATAGCCGGCTGTTACAGGTTGGCGCGCGCGGTCCACGGCCTATAGCCGGCTGTTACAGCTTAGAGCGCGCGGTCCACGGCCTATAGCCGGCTGTTACAGGTTGGCGCGCGCGGTCCACGGCCTATAGCCGGCTGCTACAGGTTGGCGCGCGCGGTCCACGGCCTATAGCCGGCTGTTACAGGTTGGCGCGCGCGGTCACTGGCCTATAGCCGGCTGTTACAGGTTAGCGCGCGCGGTCCCCGGCCTATAGCCGGCTGTTACAGGTTGGCGCGCGCGGTCCACGGCCTATAGCCAGCTGTTACAGGTTGGCGCGCGCGGTCCACGGCCTATAGCCGGCTGTTACATGTTGGCGCGCGTGGTCCCCGGCCTATAGCCGGCTGTTACAGGTTGGCGCGCGCGGTCCCCGGCCTATTGCCGGCTGTTACAGGTTGGCGCGCGCGGTCCCCGGCCCATAGCCGGCTGTTACAGGTAAGCGCGCGCGGTCCCCGGCTCATAGCCGGCTGTTACAGGTTAGTGCGCGCGGTCCCCGGCCTATAGCCGGCTGTTACAGGTTGGCGCGCGCGGTCCCCGGCCTATAGCCGGCTGTTACAGGTTAGCGCGCGCGGTCCCCGGCCTATAGCCGGCTGTTACAGGTTGGCGCGCGCGGTTCCCGGCCTATAGCCGGCTGTTACAGGTTAGCGCGCGCGGTTCCCGGCCTATAGCCGGCTGTTACAGGTTGGCGCGCGCGGTCCCCGGCCTATAGCCGGCTGTTACAGGTTAGCGCGCGCGGTCCCCGGGCTATAGCCGGCTGTTACAGGTTAGCGCGCGCGGTCCCCGGCCTATAGCCGGCTGTTACAGGTAAGCGCGTGCGGTCCCCGGCCTATAGCCGGCTGTTACAGGTTGGCGCGCGCGGTCCACGGCCTATAGCCTGCTGTTACAGCTTAGCGCGCGCGGTCCACGGCATATAGCCGGCTGTTACAGGTTGGCGCGCACGGTCCACGGCCTATAGCCGGCTGCTACAGGTTGGCGCGCGCGGTCCACGGCCTATAGCCGGCTGTTACAGGTTGGCGCGCGCGGTCCCCGGCCTATAGCCGGCTGTTACAGGTTGGCGCGCGCGGTCCACGGCCTATAGCCGGCTGTTACAGGTTAGCGCGCGCGGTCCCCGGCCTATAGCCGGCTGTTACAGGTTGGCGCGTGCGGTCCCCGGCCTATAGTCAGCTGTTACAGGTTGGCGCGCGCGGTCCACGGCCTATAGCCGGCTGTAACAGGTTAGCGCGCGCGGTCCATGGCCTATAGCCGGCTGTTACAGGTTAGCGCGCGCGGTCCACGGCCTATAGCCGGCTGTTACAGGTTGGCGCGAGCGGGCCACGGCCTATAGCCGGCTGTTACAGGTTGGCGCCCGCGGTCCACGGGACTATAGCCGGCTGTTACAGGCTAGCGCGCGCGGTCCACGGCTTATAGCCGGCTGTTACAGGTTGGCGCGCGCGGTCCCCGGCCTATAGCCGGCTGTTACAGGTTGGCGCGCGCGGTCCCCGGCCTATAGCCGGCTGTTACAGGTTGGCGCGCGGGGTCCCCGGCCTATAGCCGGCTGTTACAGGTTAGCGCGCGCGGTCCACGGCCTATAGCCGGCTGTTACAGGTTAGCGCGCGCGGTCCACGGCCTATAATCAGCTGTTACAGGTTGGCGCGCGCGGTCCACGGCCTATAGCCGGCTGTAACAGGTTAGCGCGCGCGGTCCATGGCCTATAGCCGGCTGTTACAGGTTAGCGCGCGCGGTCCACGGCCTATAGCCGGCTGTTACAGGTTGGCGCGAGCGGGCCACGGCCTATAGCCGGCTGTTACAGGTTGGCGCCCGCGGTCCACGGGACTATAGCCGGCTGTTACAGGCTAGCGCGCGCGGTCCACGGCTTATAGCCGGCTGTTACAGGTTGGCGCGCGCGGTCCCCGGCCTATAGCCGGCTGTTACAGGTTGGCGCGCGCGGTCCCCGGCCTATAGCCGGCTGTTACAGGTTGGCGCGCGGGGTCCCCGGCCTATAGCCGGCTGTTACAGGTTGGCGCGCGCGGTCCCCGGCCTATAGCCGGCTGTTACAGGTTAGCGCGCGCGGTCCCCGGCCTATAGCCGACTGTTACAGGTTAGCGCGCGCGGTCCCCGGCCCATAGCCGGCTGTTACAGGTTGGCGCGCGCGGTCCCCGGCCTATAGCCGACTGTTACAGGTTAGCGCGCGCGGTCCCCGGCCTATAGCCGGCTGTTACAGGTTAGCGCGCGCGGTCCCCGGCCTATAGCCGGCTGTTACATGTTAGCGCGCGCGGTCCCCGGCCCATAGCCGGCTGTTACAGGTTGGCGCGCGCGGTCCACGGCCTATAGCCGGCTGTTACAGCTTAGAGCGCGCGGTCCACGGCCTATAGCCGGCTGTTACAGGTTGGCGCGCGCGGTCCACGGCCTATAGCCGGCTGCTACAGGTTGGCGCGCGCGGTCCACGGCCTATAGCCGGCTGTTACAGGTTGGCGCGCGCGGTCACTGGCCTATAGCCGGCTGTTACAGGTTAGCGCGCGCGGTCCCCGGCCTATAGCCGGCTGTTACAGGTTGGCGCGCGCGGTCCACGGCCTATAGCCAGCTGTTACAGGTTGGCGCGCGCGGTCCACGGCCTATAGCCGGCTGTTACATGTTGGCGCGCGTGGTCCCCGGCCTATAGCCGGCTGTTACAGGTTGGCGCGCGCGGTCCCCGGCCTATTGCCGGCTGTTACAGGTTGGCGCGCGCGGTCCCCGGCCCATAGCCGGCTGTTACAGGTAAGCGCGCGCGGTCCCCGGCCCATAGCCGGCTGTTACAGGTTAGTGCGCGCGGTCCCCGGCCTATAGCCGGCTGTTACAGGTTGGCGCGCGCGGTCCCCGGCCTATAGCCGGCTGTTACAGGTTAGCGCGCGCGGTCCCCGGCCTATAGCCGGCTGTTACAGGTTGGCGCGCGCGGTTCCCGGCCTATAGCCGGCTGTTACAGGTTAGCGCGCGCGGTCCCCGGCCTATAGCCGGCTGTTACAGGTTGGCGCGCGCGGTCCCCGGCCTATAGCCGGCTGTTACAGGTTAGCGCGCGCGGTCCCCGGGCTATAGCCGGCTGTTACAGGTTAGCGCGCGCGGTCCCCGGCCTATAGCCGGCTGTTACAGGTAAGCGCGTGCGGTCCCCGGCCTATAGCCGGCTGTTACAGGTTGGCGCGCGCGGTCCACGGCCTATAGCCTGCTGTTACAGCTTAGCGCGCGCGGTCCACGGCATATAGCCGGCTGTTACAGGTTGGCGCGCACGGTCCACGGCCTATAGCCGGCTGCTACAGGTTGGCGCGCGCGGTCCACGGCCTATAGCCGGCTGTTACAGGTTGGCGCGCGCGGTCCCCGGCCTATAGCCGGCTGTTACAGGTTGGCGCGCGCGGTCCACGGCCTATAGCCGGCTGTTACAGGTTAGCGCGCGCGGTCCCCGGCCTATAGCCGGCTGTTACAGGTTAGCGCGCGCGGTCCCCGGCCTATAGCCGGCTGTTACAGGTTGGCGCGTGCGGTCCCCGGCCTATAGCCGGCTGTTACAGGTTGGCGCGCGCGGTCCCCGGCCTATAGCCGGCTGTTAGAGGTTGGCGCGCGCGGTCCCCGGCCTATAGCCGGCTGTTGCAGGTTAGCGCGCGCGGTCCCCGGCCTATAGCCGGCTGTTACAGGTTAGCGCGCGCGGTCCCCGGCCTATAGCCGGCTGTTACAGGTTAGCGCGCGCGGTCCCCGGCCTATAGCCGGCTGTTACAGGTTGGCGCGCGCGGTCCCCGGTCTATAGCCGGCTGTTACAGGTTAGCGCGCGCGGTCCCCGGCCAATAGCCGGCTGTTACAGGTTGGCGCGCGCGGTCCCCGGCCTATAGCCGGCTGTTACAGGTTGGCGCGCGCGGTCCCCGGCCTATAGCCGGCTGTTACAGGTTAGCGCGCGCGGTCCACGGCCTATAGCCGGCTGTTACAGGTTGGCGCGCGCGGTCCACGGCCTATAGCCGGCTGTTACAGGTTAGCGCGCGCGGTCCATGGCCTATAGCCGGCTGTTACAGGTTGGCGCGCGCGGTCCCCGGCCTATAGCCGGCTGTTACAGGTTAGCGCGCGCGGTCCCCGGCCTATAGCCGGCTGTTACAGGTTAGCGCGCGCGGTCCCCGGCCTATAGCCGGCTGTTACAGGTTGGCGCGCGCGGTCCCCGGCCTATAGCCGGCTGTTACAGGTTAGCGCGCGCGGTCCCCGGCCTATAGCCGGCTGTTACAGGTTAGCGCGCGCGGTCCCCGGCCTATAGCCGGCTGTTACAGGTTAGCGCGCGCTGTCCACGGCCTATAGCCGGCTGTTACAGGTTGGCGCGCGTGGTCCCCGGCCTATAGCCTGCTGTTACAGGTTAGCGCGCGCGGTCCCCGGCCTATAGCCGGCTGTTACAGGTTAGCGCGCGCGGTCCCCGGCCTATAGCCGGCTGTTACAGGTTGGCGCGCGCGGTCCCTGGCCTATAGCCGGCTGTTACAGGTTAGCGCGCGCGGTCCCTGGCCTATAGCCGGCTGTTACAGGTTAGCGCGCGCGGTCCCTGGCCTATAGCCGGCTGTTACAGGTTAGAGCGCGCGGTCCCCGGCCGTATTCCCAAGCTCTTGCTGCAATAGACGCGTGAGCTCCGATCTAATAGGATGTTTTATAAAGCATTTGTGATCTGTGTATCGCATTGTATAGCGTTATATTGTGATTGTATATACGTAGTGCTGTAATGCCTTATGTCAAATATTCATTAGGTGAACGTGCATATCTGCACAATACGTACATTAAGTGTAGAAAATCGTGCGCTAGAACAAGACAAAAGTTTCGAATGAAATTTCCAGGGAGACCCAATCCTATCAATCGGACAATACATCAACTGGCTAAGAGATTCAAACGAACAGGTTCAGCCAACAATAAAAATAGACGTAAAGGTCGTTATTTGCTTCTCGTAGCTAAATTATTCATAGTAAACGGAAACTTCATAAGGAGATGCTGATTATGTTTGGCAGTGGATGGGCAACATTTTCAGCATATACTGTATACATGGTGAGTAAAAAAGAGTGATACTGGTTTTAAGCACCGTATTCTGCCGTACATACGCGCGCGTGGTCGCCGGCAACTGAGCCGTCACTGGCGGAGCGCGTGAGCGAGAATGTCCTTGCCAAGCAAATATGAAGACCCTGTAGATTGCCTCGGATGTAAGGTGTGGTAACTATGTTGAGATTAAACGATTAGCTCAGGACAGGGGCGCGGGGAGTGCTGCATCAAACCAGTCAAAAGACTGAAGACTCAAATACGTAGAGGTTAGGAATAAAATATATCAAAACCTAAGAATCCGGGGCTCAGTTATTACTTGTAGTTAGCTAGACTGAATATATTGGCTTCAATAAGCCTCTCAAGTGATTTTATCTTGCTAGGCTAGTGCCTGCCTGCTCTTATCATTAATATGCTGAATATAATGAAATAAAAAGGAACATCTTATTCATATTTTGCTTGGAATTCCCGTTCTCTTTTCTCCTTTGCAGTTAGTTTTCTTTGTCTTTGGAAGAGCGCGCCCATCATATATTCTCTCTATGACTAGGAGCCTCTTATCGCTCGTTTGAATTCAGTCCGGCAGAGTGCGCTCGCAAATCCTGTAAAAACAACAGTTGAATGAAGAGTCAGAGAATTAGGACATCTCCGGCTAAAACGAGAGAAATGTTTCTTACATTAAAAATCGTAATGCGCAGTTAAGATTTCATTACGTGCCTCATCAGAATGCACGCCACGGTCTGCGTTCAAAAGTTCGCTCAGTGCACGGGAAGCAATTTCGTTACTCGTCGTTAAAGGTACGTCGCCTATTTCATGTTATTTTTAGAATCTTGAGGGTAACATTAAGAGTAATTTGCTATAACGCCCGAGAGAAAACAGATTCCAGCTCCGTGATATATGTTCGCTCGTCGAATAAGTTATTCAACCAATTCAGCTGCCATTGTGTGCTTGGAAGGACTTCCATTTCAATAGCAGACCATTATATGAAGCGCGCAGACCTGTTTTTAATTAAATAGTGTTTCATTATAGCTTCTCGGTAGCTCTATGGTAGAGTGTCTGCCTGCTGATCGTTAGGTTCGACTCGCAGTCGAGAAAATAGCACGGAGTCGTTTAGGAATCAATAAAACAGTGATAGACGGAGCAATGAGCATTTATACAAAGAAGGTTTGCACAGGAAAGGAGAGATTTTCTGTTGTTGTTGTTCGAGTCTTCAGTCTCTTGACTGGTTTGATGCAGCACTCCATGCCTCCCTGTCCTGAGATAATCATTTCATCTCTACATAGCTACCACACCCTACATCCGAGGCAATCTGTTTAACATATTCTAACCTTGGTATACCCCTACAGTTCTTGTCCTCGACCCTTCTTTTCATAACTAAGCTAGCTATTCCTGGGTGTCTTAGTATGTGTACTACCAAACTATCTCTTCTCTTCATTAGCAGTCGCCAGAAACATCTCTCCTCTCCTACTAGTCTTAATACCACTTCGTTTGTAACCCTATCTACCCATCTGATCTTCATCATTCTCCTGTAACACCACATTTCAAACGCTTCAATTCTCCTCTTTTCTGCTGCACCAATAGTCTAAATTTCACTTCCATAGAGCGCCGCGCTCCAGACAAAGGCCTTCAAGAAATACTTGCTAATACCTAAATCTATATTCGATGCCAACAGATTCCTTTTCTGTAGAAATGCTTTCCTTGCCTGAGCTAACCTACTTTTTATATCCTCCTTGCTTCGTCTATCTCTTGTTATTTTGCTTCCTAAGTAACAGAAGTCTCCTACTTCCTTCAGATTTTTTAACCTACCAATTTGATGTCCATAGAGGTTTCTGGTTTATTGCGGCTGCATTCCAAGATTTCCTACAGAAAAGAAATCTATTGACATCAAATACAGATTTTGGTATTAGAAAGGCAATTTTGAGAACCTTTGTCTGAAGCGTAGCACTCTATGGAAGTGAAACTTGGGCAGCTATTACAGCAGAAAGGAGGATAATTGTAACATGGTGTTACAGGAAATTGATGAAGATCCGATGGTTAGATAGAGTAAAGAAATTAAGTGAGAGTCTTAGAGCCTTTACCCAAACATAGAGGCGTGTTTAAGAAAATACTGACAATTTGTGTAAATTCACAGTTTAATTGTTATGTATAATTGTTTATTTTTAATGTTTTCCCAATTTGCCACCGGGGACACATCCCAATAGCAAATAAATAAATGAAGGAATGAATGAATGAATTAATTGCTTAAGAGGAGCAGAAGAGGAGACGGGCCAGCCCCGTGGTGTTGGGGTAGCGCGCCTGCCTCTCACTCGGAGGTCCCGGGTTCAATTCCCGGCGCCGTCAGGGATTTTAGAAATTGAAGTGTGGGCTGGAACGGGGTGCACTCAGCCTCGTGAGGACAATTGAGTAGCTGTCTGAAAGTGAGGCAGCGCCCCGATCATGAAAACCAAGATTAACAGCCGAGGGGACCCGATATGCTGACCACGCGCCACCCCAATATCCGCAGGCCAAATGGCTGGGCAGCGGTCGCTTGGTAGGCCTAGGCCCTTCATGGGCTGTAGTGCCAGGGGTTATTATTATTATTATTATTTATTTATTTTATTTAGTCAATTTACCCTCTAGGTTGGTGGCTCCCACGGACTCAGCGAGGGAACTCACCACGACCGCCTCTATGGGCAGTGTCCTGGAGCGTGGAACATCTGCTCGCGATGGATACAACTGGGGAGGTGTGATCAGCACTTCGCCCAGGCGGCCTCACCTGCAAAGTGAACAGGGGCCTCATGAGGGATGGGAAGGGATGGAAGATTGGGCATTTGCCCGAAGACGAAGTGGGAAACCACGGAAAACCACTTCGAGGATGGCTGAGGTGGGAATCGAACCCCCTCTACTCATTTGGACCACCCGAGGCTGAGTAGACCCCGTTCCAGTCCTCATACCACTTTTCAAATTTCGTGGCAGAGCTGGGAATCGAACCCAGGACCTCCGGGGCGGCAGCTAAGCATGCTGACCGCTACGCTACGGAGGCGACTATTATTATTATTATTATTATTTGACAACATTATCACGGCAAATACCGGCTACATTTTCTGTTACAGCCTGGTTCGGCCTTAGCAAGGAACCATCTGTACTGAGATAATTTCTATTACACTGTTCAGAGACTTCACATCCATGTCGTGCCCGCAGTCTACACGAGTCTCCTTCATTAGTAGGATGAGCTAAATTCCCATCTGGATCATCGAGCTTTGCTGAGTATTCGGCCAGAGCATTGTCACCAAGGAACTTCCTAACAATATGGCATGTGTTTAACAGAACTGCCTTCTGAAGTTCAATATATATCTGCGGGTGCAGATTCAATATTGATAGACTACTGTGGAGAGTTTTCGGTGTAACACCAGTACACGATACAATTATTGGGATGGTAGTCACCGAATCAAGTTTCCACATCTGCTTTATCTCAATTGCCAGCTCTGTGAACTTAGATATTTTAGTAGCAGCTGTTGTTTGGATGTTTCGAGTGTTGGGACATGCGATATCTATCAGTAATGCCTCTTTGTGTTCTTTATTGATGACAATGATATCTGGCCGGTTGTTACTGACTGCGACATCTGTCACAACTCCTCTGTCCCAATAGAGCTTATGTGTGGCATTTTCAAGTACTGCAGATGGTGTGTATTTCCAATAGGGGACGGAGCTTTGAAGAAGTTTGTACTTCGAGGCCAGTTTCTGGTGGATAATGTTGGCAACTTGATCGTGTCGATGTTTGTAGTCAGTGTTGGCAAGGTGGGAACAACCTGATATAACGTGTTGAATGGTATCACTACATTTGCCACAGCGGCGACACTTCTCACTCTCTGTTGTTGGATCTTTTATGATAAATTTCCGATAGCTTCGAGTAGCAACAACTTGGTCTTGGATAGCTACAACAAATCCCTCTGTTTCCGGAAAGAGGACCGAGTGGGTCAGCCATGCGTGCGACGCTAACTTGTCGATGTGAGGCTGGCCCAACTCATGTGGAAACTTCCCATGAAGCGCCTTCTGTTTCCAATTCCCGATCTTGTATTCAGTAGTTCTAATTCCTTTTACTGGTGAACCTAAAGATGACAGATGGAGCGGTGTGTAATTAGCATCAGCTGAAGATACAGTGTGATGGAGATGGGATGTTTCTCCTTTGTTGTGGAAAAATGCACGCAGAGTTGTCACTTGTTTTGTATGAAGGTTCATGATGTCAATCAGTCCTCTACCACCTTCAGACCGAGGTAGTCAGGCGCTCTGTTTCTGATTTCGGATGGTGCATACGATGGCGTGATAAAAGCACCGATGTTTTTCGTTGCAGATCGTGCAGTTCAGTTTGAGTCCACCTGATTATACCAAAGGAGTATGTAGCTACGGGCATTGCAAATGTGTTAACTGCCTTAATGATATGTTTTGAAGTTTTGAAGAGAAAACACTGCGAAGTCGTGAAGTATACTGCTCAGTTATGTTCTTCTTGATATCACCATTATTATTATTATTATTATTAACATTATTATTATTATAGAAAAGGAGACATATTTCTTCAGAGCGTCGATGATGAAATGAGATAGGTTGGTAGAACACATCCTAAGCCACTCGAAAATAATAAACTTAGTTATAGTAGAAAGGGTCGAGGACACGAACAGTATTATCCGATCTTTATCCTTAACAAGAAGTTCCGTGACGAACTAAAAAGCCTACTTTTCATGCCAATGATTAATCTACAGTATATGAAAATATCTAGAATAATGACGAAATTAAGTTGGTAATATCGAAATGTCTAATTAGTTCTAAATATTCCTGGTATAATGTAGCTTAATAGAGCACTACAGCTGGCAGCCCTGGTGACTGAATATATTCTTAGTTCCATCCCTTAAGGTAGAGAATACAAAATTTGGTTGAAGTCCAATGGACGTTACATGCAGATACACATTGTATCTATCAGCACACGTAAAAGCATGTTGGCAACAATGTCATACGTGTGCTGGTTAGAAATAATCGGAAATATTATGATATCTTGTTGTGCCAATTTTTGATGAAATCCATTTGTTAGTATAGAAGTTACACGCATTTTAAAATTGGACCTATCAGCAAGCATAGAATCATGTTGGCAGCACTGACTTATATTAATTGCTCCAAATAAATCTAGAATGTCAGGTGCTATACGTGTGCAAAGTATTGAGCTGTTGGCTTGCATACTTTCTGATATATTGATATTAGGGTAAAAGAAATATAGGCAGCATTTATTAACATTTGGCAGCCCTGATTGCTCTTAGGAATACTTATAGGCATATCTGTTATATTACACATAGCACATACGAAATTTGGATGAAAGCCAACTGAGTGTATAGAAGTTAAATGTATTTAAAAATTGGTCCTATCAGCAGGCTTAGAATCATGTTGGTAGAACTGAAGTACATTAAGTTACTCCAAATTAATCTAAAATGTCAGGTACCTATACGTGTGCATCGTTTAAAGTTGTCGGCTTGCATACTTTCAGATATATTGGTATTTGGATAAAGAGAATAGAGAGAACAATTATTAACAGTTGGCAGCCCTGGTGGCTCTTAAGAATACTCTCAGTCGTATCTGTTTATGTACACAAATTACATACAAAATTTGGTTGAAATCCAATTGATAGTGTAGAAGTTATATGCATTTAAAATTGGACCTATCAGAAGGCTTAAAATTATTTTGGCAACACTGTCATGTATGGCCTCCTGGAAATTAAACTGAAATAGTATTTTCTATATGTGTGCCAATTTTGGAATAGCTCCCATGCATACCTTCCAAGATATCCAACATGGAGCTCGAATTTCTAGTGCGTTTTTTCAGCAGTTGGTAGCACTGACATCATTTTGAAATATGGACGTGAGATATTTCGGTATACATCTGAACTCTTACTAAATTTGGTTTCGATTGCAGCAGCCGTTTAGGAGTTGATAGGGGGGGACACACACACAGCCCGACAGACAGAAGGACAGACAGACAGACAGACAGACAGGACAGGACAGACAGACAGACACACACACATTTTCCCGGATCGATCTCATAAGTCTACTTTTTCCTCATTTTTGAAAAATGTGAAAAGTAGGCTAAAAATCAATAATGCTTGTATTCGTTGCGCTGTCCTATGCCCTAAGTGAAGACAATATGTCAGTCAGTTTGTCAGCCTCATGGCGCAGTGGCTGACTGTCACCTCGAAGGTCCAGGTTCGATTCCCAGGTCTGGCCTGAGAGCTGGAACGGGGTCGACTCAGCTTCGTGAGGCAAAACTAAGAAGAGGAGAGTTTGATTACCATCTTAGCCAACCTGGAACAGGTCTTCCATGGTTTCCCATTTCTAGTCCAGGATAATTCCGGGAGGATTCCTAACTTAGGCCACGGCCGCCTCCTTCCCAATCCTCACTTGATTTGCAAATACGCACACACAGTCATCACCATACAGGTTATCAGACAAATTCAACACACACCCAAGTATAGTTGGGCCGGTCATTCGTGACCGGTAGAAGCCCAGGTATAACACTGAGACCACTGAACATACACATGCGCTGCCGAGGACAGATTGATCACAAAGGTTTGAACGTTCACTGTGCGTGGAGACACCACTGCGCGTGTAATATGTACTGTTCAACGGCCCACTTATACACAAGGCTATATGGCAACGAATCAAAAATTGAGGAAGTTATTTTACGTTGTCCATAAAAAAATGAAGAAAAAATCCTATCATTGTCTTCATTATCATTATCAACATTATCGTCAGTATCATTATCTACATTAGCTTGCCACGGTGGGTGAGTGGATAGCGTGTCGGTCTACTAACCCCAAGCTTGCTTTTGAAAGGTGGCAAAAAAAACGACTCGCATGTCATACGATGTTGGCATGTCAAAGAAACCATTTCAATTCAGTAGGCCGTGTTCATAATGGCAAAATTAATCTCGGGGATTTTCGCCAACACAAAGTTCCTCATTACTAGAAAGCGCTATAATGTTCAAGGAGCTTAGATATCTAACCTCCTTGATTTTCATAGTGATTCAAGGAACAACGAAATTCGACATGCAAGCTACTCTCTGGGTGTCAAATTACAATGCTTGCACCCGGCACACTAGGCCATACGAAATTATATTTATTTATTATCTACATTATCAGTATTGTCAACATCATTATCAACATTATCACTAACAAGATTAACATTAACATTATCATGAACATAATCATCAACATTATCGTCTTCAAGATTATCAACATTATCATCATCATCATCATTATTACCACCATCATCATCATCATTTTCATCATTATCACTATCATAATTATCATCATCAACATTATTCTAGACGCTTATGGCCAATAGTAAAGAAGAACTGAAGGAAGAAGGAGCTTTATAAACGACGCCACCCTGAAGTAATGCGAGAGCGGTTCCGGGGTGATATACAAGTCGTGGGAGAAGGGTGTGTGGTTTTTAGTGGGTAAGAGCCCCACACACTTGAAGAATGCGGACCCTCTTCAAGCCTCTGGAAGCAGATTTTCCACAATCCCTCGTAAAAAAAAGTTATCAACATCATCGTCATAAACATCATCAAGAACATTATCATTATCATAATTATCATCAAAATTTTCATTATCAACAACATCAGCATTATCATTGCCAACGTGATCAACATTATCAACATCATTATCATCAATATTTTCATTATCAACATCAACATTATCATTCTTATTATTATTACAATTATTATTATTACTGTTATCAGAGCCTCCGTGGCTTAGGCAGCAGCACGCCGGCCTCTCACCGCTGGGTCCATGGTTCAAATCCCGGTCACTCCATGTGAGATCTGTGCTGGACAAAACGGAGGCAGACAGGTTTTTCTCCGGGTACTCCGGTTTTCCCTGTCACAATTTCATTCCAGCAACACTCTCCACTATCATTTCATTTCATCTGTCATTCATTTAATCATTGCCCCAGAGGAGTGCGTCAGGCCTCGGCAGCCGGCACAGTTCATATCCCCGCCGCTAGATGCGGGCCTTCATTCATTCCATTCCTGACCCGGTCGGAGACTGGAAGCAGGCTGTGGATTTTCATTTTCACTGTTATCAGTACGGCCATAGAAGTAAAATGTCAAATTTTCCCTGCCTTCTGCTCATCAGCAATAAAACAACAGGTCCTTGGAATATAAGACTACGCTCCCTCACAGACCGTGGTTCACCATATTCTCCACGACATGATGACGTATAATTACAAGTTAAGCACTTGACATGCGACGAATGTTCACTAGCTCGTAATTCAATACAAGTCTACAGGATGAAGAGAAGCTTATAGACCTCTTCAGACAGTAGCGGGAACTGAACTCTGTTACTTATCAAGACAATAAATAGGTCTTTCGACTTTTTCTAGATGAACCTTTCCAGTTCATCAGGATGGTTGGTCTCTGCGGCATACAAAACTTCAAATATGAGCAAAACAGTGCGATCAATTTTAATGCCATAAATCGTTTTCCACGGAATATTTCATGTCATCAAACGAAATTAAAATTACGTCTAGAAAAATAATTACAATTTGTACTTTCATTAAATTACATTTCAATTCTAATTCCGGCCGGTTATGCCCTTCGGGCACTGTCATGTCAAATGTATATATGGCCAGAACAAATCTAGAAAGTATCACACAGAGTATAGCTTACAAGGAGACCGCACCTACTCGCTCGTCATCACCTAATTCGTCCAAATTTTTGGTAAATGCAGGGTTTGGCCGAAAATGAATGTAACACAAGTGGGAGCGTTTAGAAAAGATATGATGTTTGGGGCGAGTCGGGTGAGGCATGAGGCAGGTATGTTAGCGTCTTTTCAAGGCAAGGGTTGGCGAAGAGGAAAGAGTACAGAGTGGTAATTCCGAGGGTCGAAGGGTCAAGTCCCTGTGCGGAAACTTTTTATTTTTAACTTGCACGTTACTTACACTGCAAATAAACCGAAATAATGCTCAATATATTGTATCTATTACTATTTGTATAAAAGTAATGGAACGGAAAGGCGAAGAAAAATTTAGGATGGCAAATATATATCCAGGAAGGGATTGCAATTAAGGCGTACAAGACAAAGTCGTATAGAACATTAGATGCATTTATGATTTCACAGTTGATGATTTACACGTGCTGTGGTGATATTCATTGTAAAAACGGGGCATCTTACACACGCTGGCCATCTGGAGCTCCCAATTCTGTCTCTTTTATTTCTGCCCAAGCCCTGAAAATGCCATAAATTTGGACGAAATTGGATATAACAAGAAGTTCCGTGACGAACTAAAGAGCCTTCTTTTCTTAAAATGTAATATTCAAGCCAATGATTAATCTATATGGACCTATCTAGAATAATGACGAAATTAAGTTGGTAATATCGAAATTTCTAATTAGTTCGAAATACTATATACCTGGCATAATGTAGCCTAATAGAGCACTACAGTTGGCAGTCCTGGTGATTGAATATATTCTCAGTTCCACCTCTTAAGGTACAGAATAAAAAATGTGGTTGAAGTCCAATGGATTGCATGGACGTTACATGCAGTTCAAAATTGGATCTAACAGCTCACGTAAAACCATGATGGCAACAATGTCATGCATGTATTGGTCAGAAATAATCTGAAATAATATGATCTATTGTTGTGCCAATTTTGAATGAAATCCATTAGTATAGAAGTTACATGCATTTTAAAATTGGACCTTTCAGCAGGCTTAGAATCATGTTGGCAGCACTGACGTATATTAGTTACTCCAAATTAATCTAGAATGCCAGGTACTATACGTGAGCAAAGTTTAGAGCTATTGGCTTGCATACTTTCTGATATATTGATATTAGGGTAACAAAAATAGAGACAGCATTTATTAACAGTTGGCAGTCCTGGTTGCTCTTAAGAATACGCATAGTCATATCTGTTATGGTACACATAGCACATACCAAATTTGGTTGAAATCCAAATGATAGTACGGAAGTTACGGGTATTTAAATTTGGACCTCTCAGCAGGCTTAGAATCATGTTGGTAGCACTGACGTACATATGTTACTCCAAATTAATATAGAATGTCAGGTACTACACGTGTGCATAGTTTAAAGCTGTCGGATTGCATACTTTCTGATATATTGGTATTTGGATAAAGGAAATTGAGAGCATTTATTAACTGTTCGCAGCCCTGTTGGCTCTTAAGACTACGCTCAGTCATATCTGGCTATATAAACATAGCACATACGAAATTTGGTGGAATATCAGTATATAGTGTAGAAGTTATATGCATTCAAACATTGGACCTATCAGCAGGCTTATAATAATTTTGGCAACACTGCCATGTATGGCCTCCTGGAAATTAAACTGAAATATTATGATCTATATGTGTGCCAATTTTGAAATAGCTCCCATTCATACCTTCCAAGATATCCAACATGGAGCTCAAATTTCAATTGCGTTTTTTCAGCAGTAGGTAGCACTGACATCATTTTCAAATATGGCCGTGAGATATTCAGGTATAGATCTTTACTCCTACCAAATTTTGTTTCAATTGCTGCTGCAATTTAGGAGTTGATAGGGGGGGGACACACACACACACACACACACAGACAGACACACATTTTCCCGGATCGATCTCGTAAGTCTACTTTTCCATCATTTTTACAAAATGTGAAAAGTAGGCTAAAAAGTAGGCATGGTCCTCTAATTAGACAAGAGGTAAGTACACCGACTTGCCAAATGTCATGGGACTGAACGATTCTGGCGCTATCAATTGGAATTTGAATGTGCGTAAATGCGAGGGAGTCGTGCGAGTAGGTTTACTGGCACGTTAAAGATCCCTTTCTGGGAAAATTCTGACACCTCGGCGTCTCTGAAAGCCACAGTAGTTAAAAGTGACGTAAATCCTATAACTTTTATTGTTATTGCACACACAAAGTCACGTACATTTCAGCGCTGATTAATGTCATCATATCACCCTACTTTTCCATTTGTTAAATGAGTACGCTGAAAATAGTTGGCATGACTAATGAATCAGGCAAGCACGCGATAAGTGATTTATGCAGGGTAGACTAGGATAATTGGCATTAAGGATGTGGTGATAAACACAATCAAAATCATAGATTTCTATGGATTATTTAATGTCGAGAGTTCTTCCCTTTGCTTCGTAGTTTATAATCTTCAAGTATGTTTCTATGTTAGTGAAACGATGGTTGTTCTACATGTGTTCGCAGATGGCGAGATGTTTGTTGTGTTTAATCACTTTTTTATGTTATTTGTAACGTGTTCCAATTTGTCTTCCACTTTGCCCGACATAATTAGCATTACATCCGTCATCTTGGCATGTAAACAATTATACGATAGGCTATACGATTTTGAATGAGGGTTTTTCTTAGTTAAGTTGCTATTGTGTAGGTGTTTACCGAGTGAGTTGTTTGTTCTGAAAGTTATGTTTAGTCTTGAAGATATTTGTTATTGTATATGTGATGTTCACGAAATTGAATTGTACGCACTTGTTTTAATTTTGGGTTGGTGAAGTGTCCTCTTTTCTCCTTCGTTGTTTATCTCGTATCTAGTCAACCATGTGGGGCGAAAAAAAATTCTCTGTTACCGCATATTTTATCGTTTTATCTTGTCAAATTATGTTTTGAAATTTTCAAAAATATAGTTGTTGCAGACCTCAATGAATCTTACTGATTACTACAGTGGATTGATATTTAAAACAATCTTGTTTGCGTATTTTGTAACCACTTATGTTTAGAAGTCACCTTTTGGTTTGAGTTGTCCAGTTGATTTAACGCTGACTCATTCAAACCCCAAGATTACTGGCAGCCCTCAGAATAGAATTAAATTTCTTCGCAGATCCAGGATTCGAATCGGGATATAACGGAACGGATGACAGCCACTACATCACGAGTTATATGCTTTGATGTGGTTTTGCTAAGATCGTATTTAAATCGATTGGAAGCTTTAATTCATTAACTGCATATATCAGATACAAATATAATACAATATAATGCAAATTAATAACAAACTAACTACCTAACTAAATATATATAAATCTGGCCTTCGCAAGTTCCACCAAGCACAGAGATATGATTTAGTAATTAAATCTCAATCAAATAAAGGTAGAGCGCAATTAAAACATCAACTCTAAAACAAATGAACGTATCTCTTTCATTACAATGTGGTGTGTGCGTGGTCCAATTACATCACGCACGTTACAACAATTATCTCGCCACTTCACGCCACAAGCGTTTGAATAAGAAGGAATATTTTATCAGCCGCTCACTGCAAACAAAATTATTTTTACTGCTACTAAACACAGTGATTGTGATAAAACTCGTGCTTTCCGTCTTTTACTTTAACCCTTATAGAGCCAGGGGATGAGGGAGCTTCAACTAAAAATGCCAAGGACTGATATATCAGCCCTGTTCTTCTTCTCATTCTTATGCTTCTGATTTTATGGCCTTATTGGACCACTTCAGTCAATCATTTCTTGGTCCTCTTCTTCAGTAAGTTTTCATTCCGAGTTGCCCAGTAGCTATTCATACGTTCTGATCTTCTCAGGCGTTCCTCATCTACAGATACCCTCTTTACTGTATGACGTTTGCCTATTTTTGGTTGAAGTCTTATTTTTATGTCTATCAGTTCTTTTAATTTTTTTGTTTTTCAAGTCATCCAAGGTTACTTCTAATTATTTCATATCTTCTCTAATTTCCTTAATCCATCCTACTTGTTTCTTCATATTCCAAAGTTTCTCAACAATTCTCTAGATAATCTGACCAAAAAAAAAAAGAAATCCGTTTCTTCCGAATAGTATCAGTTATGGGCTCAATTTCTCTGAATACCACTTCATTTCGTAATATCCGCCCTTGTCCATCTTTCTGACATTTTTTATTTATGTATGTTCTAGCTTTCTTTATACTTATTAGCGCAGTTTATTATAAATATTTTGTTTTTATTTCCAGCCACGCCCTGCTATCACTGTTTTAGGCATGACAACGCGGGAATCGTTCTCCCACTAGATAGAGTATATCATTGTGTTGAAGTTCTGTGAATAACTGGATTCATAATAAGTGTTCTTTAAACATGTTGCAGTCAGCTAACTTCCCGGGCGTGTTTTGTTTGAAGCCATGTTTGTTTGATTGTTTGTTTGTTGGAATTGATCGTAACCGGAACCTATTTGATAGAATTGCTCTAAACTTGGGACATTTGTACGAAATTACCGTGCAAATTACCAAACACAATATCTAGGGTGTGTAGGCCGTCAAAATTACATTCAAATTTATGATTTAAATTAAAACAAAATAAGATATTTAATGAAACAAAGTATTAACATCTAATATGTTTAAAATATGGAAAACCATATCGAGATTCTATTTTTGAAAATTATAGGTGGGACAGAATTTTTATAAAACAAACTTGTAATTTCACTAAAGTTGGTGTGACATTTGTAAGATAACTACTCCAAATAGCTTCGTATCAAAAGGGCTAATTAAATGAGGCTTGAGATCCTGAGCCACGGGACCCTCTTCTTACGCAGAATCAGAACCACAGGGTGTGAAAATTGAGCTCAAACTTCTCTCATGCGTTAACCGAGTATCGAAACCAGACCTCTGTGGAGACGGCCAAGAATGCTAGCATCGAGGTGGACGTTTTAGTAATAAGCTCAGTGATGTTAGTGATGCTAGCCACTAGACAACAAAATACAGGAACATCCTATTATACTGTAAACTTGCATTTCACAACCACAAAATCGGGGCAAAATTAAATTATTCTGGTCCGAATTAAAATTACCCCTTGGGCCCTGTGAAACCATATCGGGGACCCCAGTTTTGGAACCACTGCTCTAGAGGAAAACAACATATTATTCAATATATTTCAAACACGGTAACATTTCAACCACACAGCAAACCTTTACAACAAGCAAACATTTCGCACAGATGTAGGCCTACTGTTTTATATTATACAGGCCTGCGAATTAAGTTTTTGAAAAATACAAGTTTTCGCTTATTTCGAAAATGACCTCCATTTGTATCCATCACGTCACGGATATTTTTTGTAAAATCGATATCGATATTTTTCCTAAAATCGAAAGCAGAAAAAACATTCCTTTGAGTTTAAACTTATACATCAATTATGGTGCAGTATCTAGAAGAAGGAACTAACATAAACTAGACGATTGGCCAAAAGGAAGAAATATTATGTATGTTTACATGAACGTACGAAACAAATTTTAAACAGGTGAGACAGGTCGAAACCTATCTTGAAACTTTGTGGACGCAATAGGTGAACTGTAAGAGGACAACGTGCGGAAAATCAGCGTCCAGATTGAACTGCATGGCTCTTGAAATCGTACCTGACATCCTGGTACGCAGGCAAGGCGGCTGGAGGAGCTGGACATCCCTGTGGCACTCGGAGTAGTAGCGAGGTGGAGCGTATATGCTGACTGGAGCGTGCGGCTCCTTCCCACCGGCCTTAAGTGCTTGGGCGGTCAGGGCTGTCCTTTCCAACATATACGGTACTCGCTACTTCCCACTGACTTATGTGAGAGATTCGCCACATGATTTCGGAGCCTTGCAGTTCCTCTTACAATACAACGATTGCGTCCACAAAGTTTCAAGATAGGTTTCGACCTGTCTTACCGGATACTTCCCTTGTAAGCAAAATACAACGCAAATACATTTGCCATTGATAGCACAAATGTTTGTAGATATCCGTACTGATTATATTATATTATATTAAATTATATACCAATCTATACCTACACAAATATATCTATTATATAAAGTAAATGTTTCGAGCTTACCTTGAGTTCTTATTCAGCTCATTTCGATTGCAATCAATTTAGAATAAACTAAAATAGATGTACTCGAGTCCAATGTATTTTGATGTGAAAAATATTTATGAGATCAATTGTAATTAAAAGAATGAAACAAAATAATAACAATGGATATCCTTACAATGTGATATTTAAATGAAATATAATATATTGGGCTTTACATTACATTTTGAAAATATAGTTAGAAAAATAAGAAATTTTGTAAATAAAATATAGAAAATTAATAATTTAGAAAAACAAGTGCCGAATATCAATAAATACTTAACTTAGTGCCTGAAATGAAACTAAATCATCTTCTGATACAAAATTCGCAGTCCATATTTCAGAAAAATGTCCATAAATATTCAAGTAGCATTGATTTTTTTAAGAGAACGTGACCTGATAGAACTTTCTAATAACAGTTTTCAAAATCAGTAACTTACCGAAAAACACATTAAGCTCACATATCACTTCCCTTGTATATTTTTCATAGCATGCCTGTGTTATTACTTGCATGGGAACCATGCAGAAGTTCAGTAAACAAGAGATATAAAATTAGCATAGCCGGTAGTTTATTGCGTGAAGTAGTGGATTACTTCCCTCTGATACACTCACACGACATTGCTGGGACTCGCGTGCAAAGGAGCAACTCGTATCGGCCCTTAGTTTATTTCTAGTTTGTGTTGCACACGTGAGGGAGTGGACAACCGCCTCCCTATGTCGTAAAGTAAAGTGGTTGCTGCTACTGAGCAAGATTTACGATGAGTATCTAGAAGTGGAGGTGTAAAAGAACAAAAGGTATAATTCACAATAACATGTTATTGTTTTGAAGGGCATTTTCCCATTGGTAGGGCAACTCGCTTGGGGTGTTGCTGTGGGGAAGTCGCTGAGCATTGGTATATTGGCTTTCACGGGCAGTGAATTAAAACTCAGCAATTTTTTAAGTTTGTGCCGTGTCTTGTATGGGGTTTCGCCTAGGACATCAAGCTGGCTCATCAGCGGGCTCTTGGTGTCTCCACCCGGAACCTACACGAGTAGCGAACTGTGCGCTACCTCCCTTTTTATGAAGTGCATCTGCACCTCTTTTCTGCGAGAACTACAAGCTCAAGCAGCCATTACATCCCTATGAAGTCTTCCAAAAAGATGGTATATTGGCTTTAACGGCCAGTGAATTAAAACTCAGCAATCTTTCTAGGTTTGTGCCGTGTCTTGTGTGGGGTTTACGCCTTGGACACCAAGCTGGCTCATCAGCGGGGTCTTGGTGTCCCCACCCGGCCCCCACAGGAGTAGGGAACTGCGCGCTACCTCCCTTTTTATGGAGCGCAGCCATAACCTCCCTATGGATGCTTCTAGAAAGATGGTATATTGGCTTTCACAGTCAGTGAATTAAAACTCAGCAATCTTTCTAGGTTTGTGCCGTGTCTTGTGTGGGATGAGCCAGCTTGGTGTCCTTGGCGATACCCCACACAAAACACGGCATAAACCTAAAAAGTTGCTGAATTTCTCTGAGCAGTGTCTTGAGAGGAGGAGAAAGGAAATCCATGGTGGCCGTGTGCGAGGTACAGGGTCTTTCATATAAAGTAAGAACGGCAAGCGGCGGATTTGTAATCCGTTGGTCCAGTGGCCTTGGCCGAGATTGTGGCGCGCCACGGCCCCTGCTGTAGTATTGAAAGTGCGCGCATAGTAAATACTTGACCTCGCAATAAGCGTGCAGGTGTTCAGTCACCAGTCTGAATCTCAAGTGCTAACATGGTGAGACAGTTATCATTACAACATCGTATTTTTGTATGTAAAACTTATTTTAAGTACGAGTCGGCTCGGTGGGTACGTGATACATTTGTTCAGCAATTTCCTGATGAAGTGCCACCTTCACCAGCTCAGATTCACGTAATTGAAAATAAGTTTGACACTACTGGCTCAGTGCTCAATAAAAGACATAAAATAAAAGATCAGAAACATTACAGTGGCAGAACTCAACTCGCGTCAGCCAGAATGTGGTTACCACATACAATGCCTGTATAAACCTGGAAGGACGACACTTCCAGCATCTTTTATAAGGTAATATTTCGTATAGGATTGTACACACGCTTAAAGCAGGGGGCCGTGGCGCGCCACAAGCTCGGCCTAAGCCACCGCAGCATCGGATAACAAAACTGCCACTTGGCGTTCTTACTTTATATGAAATACCCTGTATGTGCTGGGTCAGCAGCGGCTGTGAGCGCCAGCTAGGGGCCGAATGCTGATTCAGGGGAAAGGGTTTTGGGCTGTACTTGGAACAAGTGCGGGTCAGGAGTTCTATTCACGTCGCGTGGAGAATTAGGGTTCGTAACAATGAAGTGGCGATTCCTCATGTGACAGCTGTAATATAATCTTAAAGATAGGGTGAAGGTGTTGGAAAATGTGTAAGAAATGAGGAAAGCATCAAGCACACTGGAGGTCTCGGTGTTCTGTGGGCTACATTGTGTACCGGCAGACAGCGTCTCCCCCGATGAACTGGTCCCCTTCTGATGACATTGTTGTCTTTTTAAAGTCTTGTGTTGTTGTCCAGGAATTCATTGAGTGTTTTTTAGCAGCTTACGTAATGTAGTCGCAAACGTCTTAAGTGTTTGCATTTCTGGCGCTTCGCTTTGACACGTTGGCATTAAATGTTTAGTTTAGGAATTACATCACATGTAGTAATCTTCCCTGTAGCTGTGTTATGTCCTGGTAGTTTTATGTATATTTAGGATTGATTGGTATTTTCGGGTGCGTCAAAAAATGATACTACTGAACATTAGAAATTCAGCTCTGTATGTCTCCTCGCCTTGTTCCCGTTTCCCCCCCAGGGGCTCACATGTAGTGGTACGTGGGTTGGCGACCACGGGACCCCAGCCGAGTCCGGCATTGCTTCCACTTACTTGTGCCGGGCTCCTCTCCGTCTTCTTTCCTGTCGACCTCACTTGGTCAACTCTTGTTCTCTTCCGACCCCGACGGTATTATGGTATCTGAGGCCTAGGGAGTCTCTTCATTTCCCGCTTTAATTGGCCCTTGTCTCATCTTTTCTGATACCCTCCTTCTGCGAGGGGTCAGCCTTCTTTTTCTTTTCATGTTATCTCCTGCCTCCTGCTCAAGGCCCTCAAGGAGGCAGGGTGTATGTAGCCCCACCACTTTTGGTGCACCCTAGATAATGCTACACCCTCAGGGGCTCACGGCTGGTGTGTTCGGGAGTTGGCGACCCCGAGGGATTCCTGAGCTGGGTCCGGTTTCCCCCTTTTTTTACCTTACCTGTGGGGCGGACCCTCTTCTCTTTCACTTTCCTATCTGCCTTTCATGGCTCTCCTTCCTTCCAAGTCCCTCAATCCGCATTCTTCGAGGGTTGAGGGCATTTCTTTTCCTCCTGTCCTTTATTTGCCTTATTCTCCTTTAGTTTACCATTTCTTCTTCTAGTATGTAGGTTAGTAGTTAGTTTTAGTTTTAAGTTTGCATTTCTTTTTCATCTTCACGATCACCCAAACCATCAGGGGCCGATAACCTAGATGTTAGGCCCCTTAAAACAACAATTATCATCATCATCACGTTACCGTTCCAACGGAATAGAAGATGAGGTGTGATGCATATTTTATGAGGCGGGTGGCTTTTACGGCGTGATGCCATTCCTAACGCCTAACTAATGCGAGGAGTTAATGAGAAGTTGAAACAGGGAAGGAGTTGGAAGGAAGCATCCGTGGCCTCTAGTTATGCACAATGAGATAGGGGGCTGTTTCTCGCTGCGCCTGATATGATGGCATCCACCTAGCACTTGGGCTCAAAGCCAGAGCCTAGGAGCTGTACAAGAACAGAGCCTAGGAGCTGTACAAGAAAAGCGGGCAAAGGGAGAGACACCGAGAATTCTCACGCGGCAGGAGAGTCCAGTTGCGCTCATGGTAGAATCATTGTCATTTTCTTGTTAATCGCCTATCCTCCCATCTTGGCTTCACCAAACTGACTCTGCGAGAGATCATTTCTCTACCGTCAGAAGGACGGAGTCTGGGAGGTGAATACACTTTGTCATCACGTACAACTGGGGATGGTGACAGGCGTCTGATAACTTGGGCCTGATTAAGGAAAGTGAGGGTCTGCCCTGCACCTGTTGCAAAGAACCGTCCGGCGTTTGCCTGGTCTTTTTTCTTTCTTTCTTTCTTTCTTTCTTTCTTTCTTTTCGTGTGGCCTCCTCAGAGGCCGAGTGCAGGTCTTTCTATTCGACGCCCGTGGGCGACCTGCGCGTCTGGATGAGGGATGGAATGGATGAAGATGAATGAAACTGGGCAAGGATATGGAAGGAAGCGGCCGTGGCCTGTCAGAAGGTACCGTCCCAGCATTTGCTTGGTGTTGAAAATGGGGGAAACCACGGAAAACCATTTCAAGGACGGCCGACGGTGGGGCTCGAACCCACGCGTCTACCGAGTCAGCAGAGAGCTTGGCCCCATGACCTAATGCTGCGCTTTAGTCAGCAGAGCCACTACTGTCGGTTTAAAGAATCGACGCGTAATATACGTTAAAACTTAATAATGGTAAATATTGTTCATTAGACTCTTGTGTTGATCGACTGGAAAACAACAAATTTTACTAAAAATAAAATGAGAAATGATATTGACTGCTCCATTTGAAGAAGTAACGAGCACTTTTGGTATTTCGTTAGGGCTTTCAAAATAGCGGTGTTACCGTAAAAGTCAACTTCTCGTCTGCGTTAAAGTTACGGTCACTATTAACTTCGTTACTCTCTAGATACCGTAAAAGTATCGGCTACTTGTTCGTTACCCTCCAGTTACCGTAAAAGTATCGGTCACTGTTAGCTTCGTTACCCTCTAGTTACCGTAAAAGAATCGGTCACTGTTAACTTCGTTACCCTCTAGTTACCGTAAAAGTATCGGTCACTGTTAGCTTCGTTACCCTCTAGTTACCGTAAAAGTATCGGTCACTGTTAACTTCGTTACCCTCTAGTTAACGTGAAAGTATCGGTCACTGTTAACTTCGTTACCCTCTAGTTACCGTAAAAGTATCGGTCACTGTTAACTTCGTTACCCTCTAGATACCGTAAATGTATCGGTCACTGTTAACTTCGTTACCCTCTAGTTACCATAAAAGTATCAGTCACTGTTAACTTCGTTACCCTCCAGTTACCGTAAAAGTATCGGTCACTGTTAACTTCGTTACCCTCTAGTTACCGTAAAAGTATCGGTCACTGTTAACTCCGTTACCCTCTAGTTACCGTACAAGTATCGGTCACTGTTAACTTCGCTACCCTCTAGTTACCGTAAAAGTATCGGTCACTGTTAACTTCGTTACCCTCTAGTTACCGTAAAAGTATCGGTCACTGTTAACTTCGTTACCCTCTAGTTACCGTAAAAGTATCGGTCACTGTTAACTTCGTTACCCTCTAGTTACCGTAAAAGTATCGGTCACTGTTAACTTCGTTACCCTCTAGTTACCGTAAAAGTATCGGTCACTGTTAACTTCGTTACCCTCTAGATACCGTAAATGTATCGGTCACTGTTAACTTCGTTACCCTCTAGATACCGTGAAAGTATCGGTCACTGTTAACTTCGTTACCCTCTAGTTACCAAAAAAGTATCGGTCCCTGTTAACTTCGTTACCCTCTAGTTAACGTAAAAGTATCGGTCACTGTTAGCTTCGTTACCCTCTAGTTACCGTAAAAGTATCGGTCACTGTTAACTTCGTTACCCTCTAGTTACCGTAAAAGTATCGGTCACTGTTAACTTCGTTACCCTCTAGTTACCGTAAAAGTATCAGTCACTGTTAACTTTGTTACCCTCTAGATACCGTAAAAGTATCGGTTACTAGTAAGGTCGTAACGAGTAACGCGTAACCCCCCAACCCTGCTCAAAAAAGCCGAGGTTAGCCCCAGAGAGAAGAAGGCAGTTGTAAAATATACCTGTTTGGTGAAGCCCTTTTTACCGCTTGCCCGTGATTAATATACAACAGCCACTCCCTCCGCCAGGTAATAAATACAAGAAGCGAGCTTCCTTTGTTCTCCTGCAGAGCGCGCTTCGATCGCACCAGAGACAGCATTACGAGAGAGCGAATTAGAAACGAGAGTGGACAAAGAGTGAGACTAAGTGAAGCAGAAAGCGACGGAGGAACGGTCAAAGTCCGCAGCACGATGTGACACAGCCTTACAGGGCTTTGATACCCTCAGAAACACCACACTGTGCTTCAAAGGCAAGTTATTGCAGATTTCTGAGGACTGATTGTCGTCATCTCTTTTACATGCTCTTTGTACGACCAAGCTCACAAGAATCCAAAGAGTAATAATGTCCACCCTGTGATATATTAACCGAACACAAATCATCATGGAAGTCAAAGCTGTTACTGCCGATATTCTCTCAAAGGCTGATGAACTCAAGCACAGTCAGGGATTGTTGTGATGTGATCACGTGGGCTGCTATTGGAGTCCTGGTCTTTTTAAACTTAGGCACACATTTTAAGAACAATTAACAGTAAAGGAAGGCTTAGGGTAATTTTCACTAACGACAATTATCTCCTAATTCATAATTTAAGGTTATTTTACTGGCGCATGGTTTTTTTTTACCCGTGGCTTAAATAATGCTCTATATTTTCGTTTTCGTCAGCCCTTATTTCCTGTAGCTTACTTCACCTTCCTTCCTAGCCTTGAACTTCACCCTGCCAAAGTAGCATGTCCGTAGATTTTTGAACACCCAAGTTATTTCTATATTATTTACGGTCGGGTCAGAATTACCCATGGCGCCAGTCCTTGCGTGACAATTTTCGGCTTACGTCTGTAAAAAATACGGGGGAAAATCCAACTATCTTTTTGCAGGATAATCACATAGCTCATGTTCTTGTTGATCCATGTTTAGGGTCTATGGACACATTTGTCATCAGCTCCTTTGTTCAAGAAAATTTAAGATGACTGCTTCACCGCTACTATCAAGGTCAATTATACTGTTGCCCTAGGTTGCAGGTTCGTATCCTGGCGCAGTCAGCTGGCATTTGAGGGTGCGAAAATGCGAGGGAGCCGTGTCAGTAGATTTACTGGCACGTTCAAGATCCCCTTCGGGGCAAAATTCTGGCACCCCGGCGTCTCTAAAAGCCACATTAGTTAAGCGGGACGTAAAACAAATAACATTATTATTATTATTATTATTATTATTATTATTATTATTATTATTATTATTATTAATTATACTGTTACCAAAATTGGCATTCTTCTGCATGTTAAATTTGAAAAATAAAAACAAACCTCGTTTTATATTGCTAATAGATCATAGGAAGACACCAGCTGTAAAATTACTTCATTATGTTCCGTACGACAACGATACACACTATGGGTAACAAGATGTTCAGTAAAGAACATATAGCCTACTTTCTCCTAAATGTATGAGTATAGTTATAACTCGTTGTTATTATCAAAGAGTATAATAGAATCATTTCTTGGTTGAAGACCTTAGAAACTATTTACCTCTACCAAACGCCACAACCTAGAAAAAAATACTACCATCATTGAAGAAAGATAGATAAGAAGTATGGATCTGGAGACATAATCGACCGGACTGGCTGCGTGGCTCAGCGGTAACGTTCTCGCTTGCTGGGCCCTTGGTTGCAGGTTCGTATCCTGGCGCAGTCAGCTGGCATTTGAGGGTGCACAAATGCGAGGGAGCCGTGTCAGTACATTTACTGGCACGTTAAAGATCCCCTTCGGGACAAAATTCCGGCACCCCGGCGTATCTAAAAGCAGCAGTAGTTAAAAGGGACGTAAAACAAATAACATTATTATTATTGTTATTATTACATAATCGACCTGCCGTGGACAACATCCAACTTTGAGTTGAGGCATGTCTTTACACGTCTGGTTATGCATGGCTTTCCCAACCCTAATTGAATTAAAAAATCTTTCCATGACCCTACAGAGACGTGTGTATACAAACTATGTGGATATTTTCGATTGCTATTTGCCTGAAATAAAAGTATTAATAACCTGAACAAGCACCAACGGCTAGAATTCAGTTACTATGTGAAATCGTTTTGTTCTTTACTTCAAATAACATTTTCAAATAACGCACAATAGGCTGTTACAAACCCTTTAAAATAAGAAGTAAAAATGTATCATAGTATCATCTTGTCATTCTTCAAATTCGATGCGCATGGAATGCCAATGGTATACTATCAATGGAGTCCCATGTAGACCAGTCGTGAAATCTAGTGGAGAAGTATCGAACAATATAATCCTAACAGGACGAGTGCATTCTAGCGGCCATAAGAAGAAACTTTTCAATAAAATCTGGAAGTTAATAAGTAGGCCGGCGTACAGTTACCTTTTTGGCTGCTAGATGTCTCGAGCAAATCTGCTGGCGAATTATGTTTTAAATAATATATATGTTTCCCACCGTAATATGCACAATATAACGCTTAATTTTAAAACGTCTGAGTCATTACAAAGCAATAAATATGTGAAATTTCAAGCAAAAAACCTAACACTGATGGGGTTTGAACCATAGGCATATGAATGATAGACCAACGCTCTACCACGGAGCCATTTGTGCCAACGAACATTGTTCTATATAAAATGACACATAGAACTTGTGAGCAAATAATGATTTAGACCTAACGATTTCCATCAGTGGAGTATATTATTTATAAATAAAGCATTTCATACAAAGTTTATTTATTTTGTATCAGTACGCTATATTGCATGCAATACTCAAATTAGTGAAATATAAGTCAGGCACAAGATATCCGCTGCCATCTTGTCTTCTTACCGAGACGGCTCAGCTTTTTAAAATCACTTCTGCACTATAGTATTACAAAATAAACTTTTAATTTCGAACGTGCCTCTTCCTTTAGAACAGTTAAATCGATTCTCGGCTCGATAATCGGAACTGGTGGGTCCTATGATATGGATTATAAAGTTTGCATAATTCGCACGGCCGCCATCCTGAAATGGTCCGGCGGGTGACCTTGTAGTTTGGTCACAAGACGCGTGCTACATGAAGGTATGTTATTACCAAACTTGGTAGAGATCGGATAATTTGGTTAGTCGTTATTTGATTTTACGTTTTGAACGTTTGAGTGGCCGCCATTCAGTTTTGGTAAAGATGGCGGCAATATGAAACATGACACTGAGGTGCCCTTTGCTTGTTCTACCTCTGTACCAAATTTCGTTCAATTCGGTTTCACCGTGTTCGAATTGATAGGGGGGGACAGACATTCAGAGTACACACACTCACTCACACACACACAGACTCACACACAGACACACAATTTTTGGCCCTGTAGTGATGTCATAAGTCTACTTTCATTTTTTGCAAAAATCGAAAGTAGGCTAAAAATGACCCGGCGCCAGTCTTAGTGTTATACTTTTTCACGCCAGTTCCCAAGGGTTAACTTTGCACGAGGATTTTATCAAACATAAACGCTCGTTACCTTACCATTAACAAGCAATTACGATACATTGCCGAATCTGACCACTGAACTGTCTAAAGCGTCGTTTAAGTCGAGGGAAACAGCTGACTCTAACTTGTGCATTTTGCAATCTCAGAAGAAATAGTTTGTTTCCGAGTTTCACATGAACTTTCATCCATATGAATACAAAATACGTTTATGACAGTGAAATTACTAAGGATCATTCATGCTATTAATGCCAAGAAGGAAGAATACGGAAATTAAAAAAATACATATAGGAAGTTAACTCCTTCCAGGTCTGCATAACGAAGTCAAGAGTCGGCATCGCAACGACTTACGCTTCGGGGAGAGCGTGTCCTATTCAGCTAAGTAAACAATGTATGCACACAACTGAGAACCTCCGTGGCTTAAGCGGCAGCACGCTGGCCTCTCACCACTGGGTCCGTGGTTCAAATGCCGGTCTCTCCATGTGAGATTTGTGCTGGACAAAGCGGAGGCAGACAGGGTTTTCTCCGGGTACTCCGGTTTTCCCTGTCACAATTTCATTCCAGCAACACTCCCCACTATAATTTTATTTCATCTGTCATTCATTTAATCATTGCCCCAGGGGAGTGCGACAGGCTTCGGCAGCCATCACAGTTCCTATCCTCGCCGCTAGATGGGGGTTTCATTCATTCCATTCCTGACCCGGTCGGTCGACTGGAAGCAGGCTGTGGATTTTCATTGTTCATACACACAAATGCCAGTTCTTCTAAAATCATTGTTCATATCATTTTAAGCTTCTGCCATGAATATGGTCTACTGTATTTCCCTTCCTGTGCGAGAGTGGACAGACCCGGTGAGCGTATGCACGACCAATACATTCGAGACCGATACCAACAGAGGGGAGGTGGTGCAATGTATTGGGGGTGGTATCTTGTACGGTCGCCGAACCCCTCGTGTACATCTCAGGGCGTATGGCAGGCATACGTTACAGGGATACTATCCTGGCACCTGTAGTGAAAGGTTATGCTGACAATTTCGTGGACGATAACGCTCGCCCGCACAGAGCTGGCATTGCCAATGCCTTTATTCCGGAGAATGGTATTCACAGAATGGAATGGCCTACCTATTCTCCCGATCTCAATTGTGTAGAGCAGGCGTGTTTCACAAAATGCCTACCAAGCAGGCGCGTTACACAAAATGCCTTGCCTAGCAGGCGTGTTTCACACAATGCCTACCAAGCAGGCGTGTTTCACAAAATGCCTACCTAGCAAGCGTGTTTCACACAGTGGCTACCTGGCAGGCGTGTTTCACACAGTGCCTACCTGGCAGGCGTGTTTCATACAATGCCAACCTAGCAGGCGTGTTTCACACAGTGCCTACCTAGCAGGCGTGTTACACACAATGCCTACCTAGCAGGCGTGTTACACACAATGCCTACCTAGCAGGCGTGTTTCACACAATGCCTACCTAGCAGGCGTGACTGCACTCTCCACTCAGATTCTCGACTTCAGAGTCGAGAGTCGTGGTTCGTTCTCAGTTCTCAGTTAAAGAAGTCTGCGGTAAAGGTACCACGACATGGCTTGTTGACTTTCACAGCCTCGTAATTACAACACAGCCTTATTAACAATGCATAACTGACAGTCGGGTAATTCAAAATTTTGGTTCAATTACGCTAGCGGGATATATAAGCCTGCCTGCTTGTAGTTGCTTATTTTAGGAGTGGCGATATCGCGATCATATACCCCGTACAATTTTGGGTGTGTGTATTTGTAATTGAGGTGAGGATTGGGAAGGAGGCGTCCGTGGCTTTATCTTAAGAAGACGATAGCCAAGCATGAAGTGGTGCATTTATTTATTAATTTATTAATTCATTTATTTATTTAATGGATTTAAGACCCTTTAGTAGCTGATCTATCTAGGAATTTCGTAGTTTTGTCCTGAAAGTCTTTGACGTGCCAGTAGATTTACTAATATGTCTTTCTTGTATTTAAGCACCGATAATTGTCAATCGATTGAGCAGGTATTCGAGCCCTGTACCTTGATCACAGAAAGCGAGGGCCTCACCGAGTCATTCAGCTGTGCAATTGCAAACCCACAATCTATGATGATGATGATGATTATAATTGTTGTTTTAAGGGGCCTAACATCTAGGTCATCGGCCCCTAATGGTCGGGGTGATAACGAAAATGACAATGAAATGGAAACCAGAACGAAAATTAAATGAGACGGAAAATACTCACAAAAAGGAGCTCAGATTGAAACTACTCACAAAATGGAGAGCGGTAATACTGTACGTACAAAATGTAGGTTTAGTACTATATACGTACAAAATGCAATGTACAGTCGAAATTTTTACAAAATGCAAGTGAAATTCAAAATTGCAACATGCAAATGAGATTGAAAATACGTACAAAATGCAATTGAGGTTCAAAATACTTACAAAATGCATTTGAAATTGAAAAGACACAATGCAATTCAGATTGAAAGCTCCCATTTCCAATCCAAAATATTCACAAAGTGCAATGGAAATTCAAAATGCTTACAAAATGCAATTGAAATTGTAAATGCTTACAAAATGCCCGGTAGTTTCAAACTACTCATTTGGATAGACAATAGTCTACTTACAAAATGCAATTTTGATTGAAAATACATACAAAATGTAATTTAGATTCAAAATACCCCAAAATGCAATTGAGAATCAAAATACTTGCAAAATGCCGATGATACAAAATTCAATTTAGATTGAAAATACTTGCAAAAAACGGTTTAGGTTGAAAATACAAAAATGCAATTGAAATTCAAAATACTCACAAAAGTTCCACCCCCTATATTGAAAGACTTACTAAAAATCAATTTAGATTGTCATTCCTTACAAAATGCAATTGCGGTTAAAAACACTCGCAAAATGCAATTTAGATCGAAAAAACGTACAAAATGCAACGTAGATTGAAAATACCTACAAAATGATGTTGATACAAAAAAAATGCTAGGGAATTTAGATACATGGGGTGCTAATTAAAAGAACAGTGCGGGAAACTTAAAGAGAAAAGGAAATTTAATGAAAAGAAAACAAGAGGTGTGACCCCTCGAAGAAGGAGGGATCAGGAAAGATGAGACAAGGGCCAATTAAGGCGGGAAAGTGAAATACACCCTAGGCCTCGGATACCCTAATACCGTCGGGGTCGGTAAAGAACAAGAGTTGACCAAGGGGGGTCGACAGGAAAGAAGACGGAGGGGAGTCCGGCATAAGTAAGTGGAAGCAATGCCGGACTCAGCTGGGGTCCCGTGGTCGCTAACCCACGTCCCACTAGATGTGAGCCCCTGTGGGTCCACAAACTATAACGATAGTACTGTACGAAGTACCAGTAGAGACAGAATGCCCGACCAATAAAAGAGGAGAATACTCCGGAGATTATTACATTACTGCTGAACCCCTCGTCTCGTAGGAAGCGGAAACAAGTGAAAGTCGCTCATTATCGCCCGCTGCTGGCGGGAGGGAGTTCGTCGAGAACATCTCCACGTAAGAACAAAGCTCGGAGCAACATCTTGTTAATAAGTTTATGAAACAAACACTCAGGCCTCCCAACTACACGAGATTGGAGCCTTACCAACCAATCAGCTGAGCACAAACTTATAATGAAAGGAGAGAAGCTGTTTCGGGCACAAGTGAAAATGAAAATGTGAATCGCCGGCATTGTTTGGGCTGAGCGCGCTTAGTCTTCGACCAGACGACCGTGACCTTAAGGATACGGTGTACATTATACATTATCATGCATCATTATACGAGTAATAAAGGCTGCTTTTCAGTCGGTCAACACGAATTGTGCCCAATTACATTAGGCGGGAAACAAGTATTTATATAACCTACCAACTAACACACTCTTTATGCACAAATACTTACATTATTAGATGATACGTTTCGAACGTCACTCGTTCATCGCCAGATCCTGTTCACTTGGGCTTAACTAGTATATGATGTTTATGAATCACAATTAAACACAACAAATTATATACAATATTTATATTACATAGGTTTCTAAAAACTAGTGTAACAATATGTTACACTTTTTCGGCTGTTACATTATTAATGTCCGCTGGGGACACGCAGCATAGACCTCAAGCATCAGCTTTAAAAAACCAGGTAAGTCCACATCACTCCATTACTTCCAGTGCATTTTTGTATTTTTTAGCCTATTTTCATTTATGAAAAAAATAGGCTTATGAGATCTCCTTTTGTCCGTGTGTCTGTCTGTGTGTGCGTGTGTGATGGTGTGTGTACTCCCTAATAACTTCTAAACGACTAGAGCTATTTCAATGAAACTCGGTAAGTTCATAGCACCATTCTGGGCGATCCCGACCGTGTCCTTCAAATTTTGTTACGTCTCACCAATCCAACATGGCGGTTGTGAGAAATATTTCACCAGCATTCAATATCTCCGAAACTATTACAGATATCACCCTGGAATTTTGTACGGTGATAAAGGGAAGTACTAAAAGTTCACCTATGTGACTTTTGAAAAACTGGTAACTACAAAACCAACATGGCGGCCACGTGAATTTGCGTCTTTTAAATGGACGTTTCTTGCGATTTAACCTACCAAACGCAATAAAACTTGGTACAGTATATGTTTATACACATTCTAATGCACCGACATCTAACTTCGTCCAATTGTTTACATAACCTCAAGATGGCGGCTGTGCGAAATATTTCACCGGCATTCTATATCTCTGAAAGTATTAGCGGTATCGCCCTGAAATTGTGTACGGAGATAAATGGCACTACTGGAAGTTCATCTAACTACAAAACGAATATAGTGGCCAGGTGAATTTGAAAATTTTAAATAGACCTATCTCGCGATTTAATGATCTAAACGCAATGAAACTTTGTACAGGAAATGTTTACACACATTGTAATGCACTGGTATTTAATTTAGTTCAATTGTTTACATAACCTCAAGATGGTGGCTGTGCGAATTTTAAAATTAAGTTTTTATTTCTTGTGTCGTAATCATGCGATCGAAGTGAAAGTTTGAATAATGAACCTACGCAATAATTTCATTTTAATGGTACATGACTCTATGGCCTATACATATAACAATCCAACATGGCGACCATCCGGAATATTTAGACGGTTCTCAATATCTACGAATCAATCAGAGCAATCCAACTGAATGTTTTTAATGTTCATAGGGGTTATGGACATAAGATCACCTATAGGACTTTCAATAACCTGGTGATCTCAAATCCAACATGGCGGCGACGCGAATTATAAATATTCACATGGACGTTTCTCGCAATTTAACCATCTGAGTGCAGTGACACTTGGTGCAGTAAATACTTATACAAATGTTAATCCACTGGCATCTAATTTATTTCAATTGTTTCTATAACAACAAGATTGGCAGCTGTGCGAAATTTTAAAATCATGTTTTTACTTCTTGTGTCCTAAGCATGCGATTGAAGTTTGAATACTACACGTACACAATAATCTTCAAGTAACAGTACATAACTCTAAGACCTACATAGCATAAAAATCTAACATGGCGACCATCCGAAATATTTAGTCTGTTCTCAATATCTACGAATCTATCACAGCAATCAAACTGAAATTTTGTATGTTGATAGTGGCAATTAACATAAGTAGGATATATGAAAATAGGCTTTAGTTCTTCACTGAACTACTTGTTAACTGTGTATTCGCCACACGAGACATTGCAATACAATGAGGCCAATAGGAGGGTTGATTTAGATTTTAGAACAATAACAACAAAATAGGTAGACAATTTCAATCCTGAAATTATCCATAATAACAATTCAGTAGACAACAGGAAATATACTTAATCCACTTATTCGGATGGTTAAATCGCGACAAAAACCAATTTAAATGTTTCAATTTCGCTTGACCGCCATGTTCGTTTTATAGTTAAGAGGTTTTTGGAAGTCGCATAGGTAAACGTTTAATAGTGCCCTTTATCACCGTAAAAAATTTCAGGGTGATATGAGTAATAGTTTCGGGGATTAGAAAGCCGGTGAAATATTTCGCACAGCCACCATGTTGAATTGGTGAGACGCAATATAATTTGACGGGCACTGTCGGGGTCGGACAAAAGAGTACTATGACCTTACAGAGTTTCATTGAAATCGCTCCAGACGTTTAGATTTTATTACGGGGACACACACAATTGGACAATAAGTGATCTCATAAGCCTATTTTTTTGTAAATGAAAATAGGCTAAAAATGGTTTCAAAGCTATCTTATAATATGGGGTGTTAATCGCCTTTTCTCGTCTTGCTTGCCAGAGCCGGTAATCAAACCCGGAGACAAGTGCTGACAGTAAAGCAGTCAGGAATGCTAGTCACTATTCCACGAGGTGTTATCTTCTCCTATCGCACGTCCTGACCTCCAGGTACAATAAGTTAAGAATATTTCGGATGTGAAGATCTTGGAAGTTGGGGCGCACTTAGCTGGTTGCAGTACAACAATAATCCGTGTGGGGCAGTAAATTGTCATTACGAGGCTAGCGCATTCTTTAGAGTAACTAGCGCAGTAGTGGAGTAGTGGCGCTTCCAACCAGTGTCATGGCCGCCGCGTGAGTCCAAGCCAATATCTCGTGAACCCATGGTCGGATTTTAATAAATGAGGTGTCGTTGGACTCGGGCTGACGGGGGCTTTGCTATGGACCATTCATTTCAACCCCTAAATAAAACCTACCCCTACTAGGGGGTGAAATTGTAATTTTTAATGAAAGTCTCTTTTCAAATACGACATGTATAAGGTGCGCTGCTAAAATGAACTTAAATGTTGTTGCTCATATCGCGCATGCGTTTTTCTGGCTGCCGCTATGGATGAACATTTTTGTTTTTGATTTTTACGCATGCGCACTTGGGATTTTTGTAAGAGGGCGAGCTCTTTGAAAAAAAAAATGATTGATAAGAAGGGGTTTTGGTGGTGAGGAGAGAGCCAGATAGTCGCCTACTTTCCTACGACGTTTGCCGATATCTCTCGAACGCAAGGTCGGATTTGGACGTGTGACGTGTCAAATCGCTTGTCTCAAAGCCCTATATATGTTATTAATAGGTTAAAGTTTTGAGAATGAGGGAAACAGGCGTTTTGGGGTAAAATTATGATTTTAGACTTTTTCTGATATTTCACGAATGCCTGGTCGGATTTGGTCCTATGACGTGTCAAATGGCTTGTCTCGAAACCCTCTTTATTTTGGTAATAGGTTAAAGTTTTTGAGAATGAGGGAAACAGAATTTTTTGTTGTAAAACCGTGATTTTAGACTTTTTGTTATATCTCACAAACCAATAACGCCAGAGACGTATACGAGGGGTCGTAGGACTCGGGGTGACGCCCCTCCCCTATCTCCCTTTCGAATATAGTATTTATGTTTAAAAAAATGCGAAAGAGCCTAACGACACTTATGTTGAAAACATTTCAGTTTTTAAAACTTTTCTTAAATTTGTCTAAAATGTTCATGACGAGTGGTTGTAGATAGAAAGAGACGATACCACTGGACACGTGTTTCAACGAAGCTATTACTGGCCACGGTGGTGATATACCAATACAGTATTCGCTATTTCGATGAGACGGCGGGTCGAGGGTTCGTTTTCTGATTTTTCCTATGATGGAATTCCTAATTCCTAAACCCCCTGAAGGGGGTCTTTAACGTGTAAACGATTATGAGTGACATGACAAATGATAATTCCTTGATTCGATGAAGTTGGCTTTAGATAGAACAAACAGAACTTGGTTATATGTTGCTTGAAGTGAGTATAGAAAACAAACTTGCTGGGGCAGACTGACAGGATGTGAATGTTATTTGATCTTATTGGAATGCATTGACTTGACAGGGCAATGAAAAAAAGCACAGAGATGCTGAGGACACTTGAAGGTCAAACGATATGGCAACCATGGTGGGAGGGGGAAGCTAGGATGATGTCGCCGATCATGTTCAATGGATGAATTTATATTTTGCGAAGCATTGTTCGGAGAGGGTCATGGGACGACTTGTTTTAAGGGTATTTATTTTTTCGATGTTTCCTATGGTGGACTCATTGATTGAAATAATCCAAAACTGCTAGGGCATGGCCTTGAGATTTTATAAACCGATAATGGGATTTTGACATACAAGATCCACTCAGAACTTGACATGATGTCATTCTTTTATGGCTTATGAATTTCCCCAAAAAAGACCCAAAACAACAAGATCATGGACTTTTGCTTTTCTTAATATATTGCAAACCCATAATGTAAGATGTTTACTGTGAGTGACGAAATCTAGCTAGGTAACGAAAGAATTATTGTAGGATATATGTATGGTGACTGACACGTCTTTGACCATTGGAACTTGTTTTCAGATCTGACTGTAGTACATAGGGAGTATAGGTTGTAGGCATGGATTGACAAACGGTGCACAAAAAATTCAATTTATCGATTCAAGAATTAAGAGTAGACTATCATTAATTAATTGGTTAAAGAGTGTAGCTAAAAATAAAAAAATGGTGACTACATTAAACTAAACTGAACCAAGTCGAATCAAACCCAACCGAACCAAACCAAGCCTAAAGCAAACCAAACCTAATCAAGAACAAGCCAAGGGCTTAAGTGTAAAACTTGTGGGGGAATGCAGTCATTGGCAATGTCCAAAGGAAGGGATAACGCTCTACCTCTAGAGGGTAAGGTAAAGCTAGCGCATGGTGCTAATGCATATTCCCAAGTACATGAACCACACACACACACAACTATCCTATGCTGTTTTTATGAGTTAACTGTTAAAACTTACTCAGTGGTTACTGAGCAAGATGGTCGCTACACACAACAAGCTTTAAATACTTGAGGCTAATAATCTATACACACACACACACGCTTGTTCTAAACTAAACTGTCTTGCTGGCAGTGCTCACACAGTAGGCAAATGACAGAAATGCTTGGCTAACAGAAATACAATCATTTTCGTTTGTCTAATGTTACCAGCTAACCATTACATGCTATAGTGGTGAGCACATGTGCCTCTTGCACTGGAGATCGTAACTCGATTTCTAGCTCTAAGGCCTAGAATGAATCAAACTAAGAAAGAAGGGTATGGTGACGCAGTGGTTAAACTGTTAGCCTTTCACTAAGGTAGACTAGGGTTTGATTTTAGGTTAATATACATGTCATAAACAAACAAACAAACAAACAAACAAACAAAGCAGAGATAATGTTTAAAACTGATTACACTTGTCTCTTTTCAAATTATTACTTAGATTGCAAATACAAAGGTGGACTGGGTTTGATATTCAGTTAATGCTGCCTATCGCATACTAGCCTGTAAGAAAGCCAAACAAGCAAAAGGCGTAGGTAGAGCAGTGGTAAAATCGCTATGTGTAGAGAACTACCTAACGGTTTTATGAACTGGCAATGGTATGTCGCATAAACAGTGCAGGATACAATCCAGCAACCATAATTTGTATCTTGTGGAGCAGAGAAAACATATATATAGAGAAAGATATAGAAAGCTAGTGTATGTATGGGTAGCATTGATAATTTGACCAGAGAAAATACGATGAGGTAGGGTGGGGAGAGGGAGAATTAACACTTATATATGAATGAATGGTAAATAGTATTTTAGTTTTTTTTTTCCCCAATAGTTTTGTTTTTTAAATGCAGTGGTAGATAGTCATTATTTTGTAAAACATTCTTACTTGCAGTAGTAATAAGACTCTATGGTTTCGCTAACACATAGATAGACTGTATTATTGCCATGGTCAAGCACTCACATTAAGATCATTTACAAAATCATAAAATGAAAAATAAAAAATCTTGTTTTGGAAATATCGTTTTTCAACATACACAAAATAAATATATAAAAAATTTGTAAACAGCAAAATGGAAAATCCATGGTCAAGCACTCACATTAAGATCATTTACAAAATCATAAAATGAAAAATAAAAATCTTGTTTTGGAAATATCGATTTTTTTCAACATACACAAAATAAATATATAAAAAATTTGTAAACAGCAAAATGGAAAATCCATGTTTCCATATAGACAAAATTTAAAAACCTTAAACGGACATTTAAGAAAATATATATAAATGGGAAATTGACAAATGTGTAAATATGAAAATGGAAAAATCCATGTTTCCATATCATGAAATTGAAAAACATCAAACTGTCATTTTAAAAAATGCAAATGGAAAATTGACAAATTGCAATGTGTGAAATGTGAAATTGAACAAATGGCTATCATTATTTTAAAAAAAAAAAGAACATGGTGCTCTATGGTTGAGGTGTGAATCAAACCCTTTCTACTTATTTGGACCACCCGAGACTGAGTAGACTAGTTTAAGTTGTCATACCACTTTTAAAAGTTTGTGTTAAATCTAGGAATTGAACCCAAGAGCTTGTAGGGGAGATCAAAGGTTATAATATGTTAAACAGATAGCCTTGAATGAAGGGTGTGGTAGCTATATAGAGATGAGACGTTTCGCTCGGGGCAGGGAGGCATGGAGATCTGCATCAAACCAGTCAAAGGACTAAAGACTCAAACAACAACATGTACGTTCACCAAAATAATGTTGTGTAACGGTAAATGTTAGTCAACGAACAGTAATGCATTACTAAAACCCATGACACGATACCTAAGAGCTTTTCTAAAATGATTTTAAAATGCCTTTAACCCTATATTGAACACCCAGTTCACAAAACTCATAACTGCAATGTTATGGTAAAACAAAACAAAATCTATATTTCAAAACAAACAAGTGGTTTAGTCAATGTATACTGGAAAAAGTTTTGTAAACACTCAAGTCCTCAAGACCAATTAAATTAGTAACTGTCAGGTTGGCCGAGTGGTTAAGGTGTTTGACTTAAGATCAAATTTCTGTATAAGGAAGCAAGGGTTCGAATCCCTTACCTGACATAACTATTGCCTTAACATGGCTTGGCCACACTGTATTATTATGATACTCAGTACACAAACCATAGATATAGTGTATTGTTTAAGGCCACTCTCTTTCTGAACATAGTCAGAGACTGTTGATGGTTAACAATTGTATTAATAGTGGGACATGGGGATAGCAATTAAGAAAAAACAGCCAATACCCATACAATATTTTTATTCATTTTAGTTTTTTTTTTTACAATAGTTACACACTGAATACAACTTTTTATCTCTTTACCATTGTTTGATATAGATTTTAAACACAACGCTTGTTGTAGATCCTTTTACAACTTTCTCTAGGTACTCTTGTTCTTAAAAACTGGGGAAGCCGCAATGGTTTTATAGACATTAAACCCTCATTCTCTTTTTTTTCATCATTATCATCATCATTATTATAAATATTATCTTTATAATTATTATAGTCATTGTCACCATCATTATCATCATCATCATCATCATCCTCAACATCACTAGAACTATCCAATTCCATTTTTTCCTTTTCAAAAGGGATCTCTTGAAGAGTCTGTGTTGCTTTTGATAGTGTTACGGGTTTATTGAACGTTGACAACTGTCCTAACATGACTTTTTGAGGAGATAAATGTTTTTTCATAAGGAAGTCACTATGTTGAGTAACACTATGTTTTTGTCGGACTTGCTTTTTCTTGTTCTTTTGATCATGTTTTGTTAACACTAACGGTGTTTCATTTGGTATACCACATTGATGAGTACCCACACTTAAGACCTCACCATGTTTACTTTTTAGATGACCTAGACATTTTGTTGTTCTTTGTTTTGAGCACTGCCAAAATATGATGCCATTCGCATTTTCTCGCTTATAGTTATAAGAGTACCCATGATACAGGGCACGTGGTTTACCTTTATTGGTTATAGTATATTCCATAGTAGTCACTGACTTGTATAGTCGATCCGCCTACTACAAAGGTCTGAACACTTGTGGTGAAAGAATGATGTTGTGTTGACGTTTTATGCAGGATAATGTTGGTGGCATATGTGGGTGGCTTATGTTGATGACATGTGTTGTTGGCTGATTTTGGTGGCTTATGTTGATGGTTTATGGTGGTGGCTTATGTTGATGGCTTATGTTGGTGGCTTATGTTGATGACATATGTTGGTGACTTATGTTGATAGCTTATGTTGGTGGCTAATGTTGATGACATATGTTGTTGGCTTATGGTGGTGGCTTATGTTGATGGTATATGTTGCTGGCCTATGTTGATGGTTTATGTTAATGGCTTAGGTTAATATCTTAGGTTGATGGCATAAGTTGATGGCTTATGTTGGTGGTTTATGGTGGTGGCTTATGCTGGTGGCTTATGCTAGTGGCTTATGGTGGTGGTTTATGGTGGTGGCTTATGTTGATGACATATGTTGGTGGCTTATGTTGGTGGCTTATGGTGGTGGCTTATGGTGGTGGCTTATGGTGGTGGGTTATGGTGGTGGATTATGGTGGCTTATAGTGGTGGCTTATGGTGGTGGTTTATGGTGGTGGCTTATGTTGATGACATATGTTGGTGGCTTATGGTGGCTTATGGTGGTGATTTATAGTGGTGGCCTATGTTGGTGGCTTATTTTTGGTGGTTTACGTTAATACCTTATTTGTAATGGCTTATTTGACAAGTTATTGTTGTCAATGTATTTAGAGGATTTTTCTCTTGGTTTTGGAAAGTATTTCAACTCTTTTTTATGGTAGCATAATGCTTACCGCCATGTTTGTAAGCAACAACAACACACTAAAATTCCAAGAATCCAAAGTACTCTAAGGTTAATGATTGTCTCTCAACTCCATTCAACGTCTAGTCAAAAAACATTATATATTTTTCACATTTTACAAAAAAGGTAAATTGGGAAAGTAAGCTATATGTTTAAACTAAAAATCATATCAAATCATATGCTAACTCCAACACCTACGTCTACCCCAATCTCAGTCAAAAAAATATAATATTCTTCAAATTTTTCCAAAACAGTATTTGGAAAGTAGGCCATATTTTGAAAACTAATCATCCTATAAAGTCATATATATATATATACTGAAACCAATGGCTTTTATATCCTTAATCTTAAGAACAAAATATGGAATTTTTGACATTTTTTCCAAAAATGTTCATTTTAAAACGGGGCTATATTTTGGAAACTAGGAATTTTACAAGAAAGTTTGTTTAACGTAAATGGCAGGTATTTACCCCCACTACCCGCAAACCAAGTCCCAGGTCTCTGGGGAAAAATCCAAAAAAAGTTCAATTTGGAAAGTAGGCAATATTTTGAAAACTAATCATCCTAAAAAGTCATATATAGACTCAAACCAATGGCTTTTATGTCCTTAATTGGTAGAACAAAACTTAACATTTTTTCAGTTTTTCCAAAAAATTCCAATTTTCAAAAATTGTCTATATTTTGGGAACTAAGAATTTTACAAAAAAGTTTGTTTAACGAAAATGAAAGGTCTTTACCCCCCTCTACCCAAAACATAAATTTCAGGTCCCTAGGACAAAAACTGTGCAGTATATATATATATTTTTTTGGGGGAGGGGGTCTATATTCACTTTACCTCCCCACTTCACAAGATGGTGGCCATAGCTTAACTTAACCTAGCCTAACCTAACCTGACCTACGAGGTGTGATCAAAAAGTTCCAAAAATGTGGCTGCAACTTAACCAAACCTAGCCTAGCCTAACCTAACCTCCCTGTTGACTAGCCCCCTTTGGACGGGTCCTTTTTGAAGGGAGTCATTTTTTTTACGTGTCCCGGAGGACGGGTCCTTGTTGACGGGTCCCAGTGGCGGGTCCCCTTTGACATAATTTGGATAAAATGCAAGGCCAGTCCATAGGGATCAGTCCAAAGGACCCGCCACAGGGACCCGTCAACAAGGACCCGTCCTCCGGGACACGTAAAAAAAATGACTCCCTTCAAAAAGGACCCGTCCAAAGGGGGCTAGTCAACAGGGAGGTTAGGTTAGGCTAGGCTAGGTTTGGTTAAGTTGCAGCCACATTTTTGGAACTTTTTGATCACACCTCGTAGGTCAGGTTAGGTTAGGCTAGGTTAAGTTAAGCTATGGCCACCATCTTGTGAAGTGGGGAGGTAAAGTGAATATAGACCCCCTCCCCCAAAAAAATATATATATATACTGCACAGTTTTTGTCCTAGGGACCTGAAATTTATGTTTTGGGTAGAGGGGGGTAAAGACCTTTCATTTTCGTTAAACAAACTTTTTTGTAAAATTCTTAGTTCCCAAAATATAGACAATTTTTGAAAATTGGACTTTTTTGGAAAAACTGAAAAAATGTTAAGTTTTGTTCTACCAATTAAGGACATAAAAGCCATTGGTTTGAGTCTATATATGACTTTTTAGGATGATTAGTTTTCAAAATATTGCCTACTTTCCAAATTGAACTTTTTTTGGATTTTTCCCCAGAGACCTGGGACTTGGTTTGCGGGTAGTGGGGGTAAATACCTGCCATTTACGTTAAACAAACTTTCTTGTAAAATTCCTAGTTTCCAAAATATAGCCCCGTTTTAAAATGAACATTTTTGGAAAAAATGTCAAAAATTCCATATTTTGTTCTTAAGATTAAGGATATAAAAGCCATTGGTTTCAGTATATATATATATATGACTTTATAGGATGATTAGTTTTCAAAATATGGCCTACTTTCCAAATACTGTTTTGGAAAAATTTGAAGAATATTATATTTTTTTGACTGAGATTGGGGTAGACGTAGGTGTTGGAGTTAGCATATGATTTGATATGATTTTTAGTTTAAACATATAGCTTACTTTCCCAATTTACCTTTTTTGTAAAATGTGAAAAATATATAATGTTTTTTGACTAGACGTTGAATGGAGTTGAGAGACAATCATTAACCTTAGAGTACTTTGGATTCTTGGAATTTTAGTGTGTTGTTGTTGCTTACAAACATGGCGGTAAGCATTATGCTACCATAAAAAAGAGTTGAAATACTTTCCAAAACCAAGAGAAAAATCCTCTAAATACATTGACAACAATAACTTGTCAAATAAGCCATTACAAATAAGGTATTAACGTAAACCACCAAAAATAAGCCACCAACATAGGCCACCACTATAAATCACCACCATAAGCCACCATAAGCCACCAACATATGTCATCAACATAAGCCACCACCATAAACCACCACCATAAGCCACCACTATAAGCCACCATAATCCACCACCATAACCCACCACCATAAGCCACCACCATAAGCCACCAACATAAGCCACCAACTTAAGCCACCAACATATGTCATCAACATAAGCCACCACCATAAACCACCACCATAAGCCACTAGCATAAGCCACCAGCATAAGCCACCACCATAAACCACCAACATAAGCCATCAACTTATGCCATCAACCTAAGATATTAACCTAAGCCATTAACATAAACCATCAACATAGGCCAGCAACATATACCATCAACATAAGCCACCACCATAAGCCAACAACATATGTCATCAACATTAGCCACCAACATAAGCTATCAACATAAGTCACCAACATATGTCATCAACATAAGCCACCAACATAAGCCATCAACATAAGCCACCACCATAAACCATCAACATAAGCCACCAAAATCAGCCAACAACACATGTCATCAACATAAGCCACCCACATATGCCACCAACATTATCCTGCATAAAACGTCAACACAACATCATTCTTTCACCACAAGTGTTCAGACCTTTGTAGTAGGCGGATCGACTATACAAGTCAGTGACTACTATGGAATATACTATAACCAATAAAGGTAAACCACGTGCCCTGTATCATGGGTACTCTTATAACTATAAGCGAGAAAATGCGAATGGCATCATATTTTGGCAGTGCTCAAAACAAAGAACAACAAAATGTCTAGGTCATCTAAAAAGTAAACATGGTGAGGTCTTAAGTGTGGGTACTCATCAATGTGGTATACCAAATGAAACACCGTTAGTGTTAACAAAACATGATCAAAAGAACAAGAAAAAGCAAGTCCGACAAAAACATAGTGTTACTCAACATAGTGACTTCCTTATGAAAAAACATTTATCTCCTCAAAAAGTCATGTTAGGACAGTTGTCAACGTTCAATAAACCCGTAACACTATCAAAAGCAACACAGACTCTTCAAGAGATCCCTTTTGAAAAGGAAAAAATGGAATTGGATAGTTCTAGTGATGTTGAGGATGATGATGATGATGATAATGATGGTGACAATGACTATAATAATTATAAAGATAATATTTATAATAATGATGATGATAATGATGAAAAAAAAGAGAATGAGGGTTTAATGTCTATAAAACCATTGCGGCTTCCCCAGTTTTTAAGAACAAGAGTACCTAGAGAAAGTTGTAAAAGGATCTACAACAAGCGTTGTGTTTAAAATCTATATCAAACAATGGTAAAGAGATAAAAAGTTGTATTCAGTGTGTAACTATTGTAAAAAAAAAACTAAAATGAATAAAAATATTGTATGGGTATTGGCTGTTTTTTCTTAATTGCTATCCCCATGTCCCACTATTAATACAATTGTTAACCATCAACAGTCTCTGACTATGTTCAGAAAGAGAGTGGCCTTAAACAATACACTATATCTATGGTTTGTGTACTGAGTATCATAATAATACAGTGTGGCCAAGCCATGTTAAGGCAATAGTTATGTCAGGTAAGGGATTCGAACCCTTGCTTCCTTATACAGAAATTTGATCTTAAGTCAAACACCTTAACCACTCGGCCAACCTGACAGTTACTAATTTAATTGGTCTTGAGGACTTGAGTGTTTACAAAACTTTTTCCAGTATACATTGACTAAACCACTTGTTTGTTTTGAAATATAGATTTTGTTTTGTTTTACCATAACATTGCAGTTATGAGTTTTGTGAACTGGGTGTTCAATATAGGGTTAAAGGCATTTTAAAATCATTTTAGAAAAGCTCTTAGGTATCGTGTCATGGGTTTTAGTAATGCATTACTGTTCGTTGACTAACATTTACCGTTACACAACATTATTTTGGTGAACGTACATGTTGTTGTTTGAGTCTTTAGTCCTTTGACTGGTTTGATGCAGATCTCCATGCCTCCCTGCCCCGAGCGAAACGTCTCATCTCTATATAGCTACCACACCCTTCATTCAAGGCTATCTGTTTAACATATTATAACCTTTGATCTCCCCTACAAGCTCTTGGGTTCAATTCCTAGATTTAACACAAACTTTTAAAAGTGGTATGACAACTTAAACTAGTCTACTCAGTCTCGGGTGGTCCAAATAAGTAGAAAGGGTTTGATTCACACCTCAACCATAGAGCACCATGTTCTTTTTTTTTTTTAAATAATGATAGCCATTTGTTCAATTTCACATTTCACACATTGCAATTTGTCAATTTTCCATTTGCATTTTTTAAAATGACAGTTTGATGTTTTTCAATTTCATGATATGGAAACATGGATTTTTCCATTTTCATATTTACACATTTGTCAATTTCCCATTTATATATATTTTCTTAAATGTCCGTTTAAGGTTTTTAAATTTTGTCTATATGGAAACATGGATTTTCCATTTTGCTGTTTACAAATTTTTTATATATTTATTTTGTGTATGTTGAAAAAAATCGATATTTCCAAAACAAGATTTTTATTTTTCATTTTATGATTTTGTAAATGATCTTAATGTGAGTGCTTGACCATGGATTTTCCATTTTGCTGTTTACAAATTTTTTATATATTTATTTTGTGTATGTTGAAAAACGATATTTCCAAAACAAGATTTTTTATTTTTCATTTTATGATTTTGTAAATGATCTTAATGTGAGTGCTTGACCATGGCAATAATACAGTCTATCTATGTGTTAGCGAAACCATAGAGTCTTATTACTACTGCAAGTAAGAATGTTTTACAAAATAATGACTATCTACCACTGCATTTAAAAAACAAAACTATTGGGGAAAAAAAAAACTAAAATACTATTTACCATTCATTCATATATAAGTGTTAATTCTCCCTCTCCCCACCCTACCTCATCGTATTTTCTCTGGTCAAATTATCAATGCTACCCATACATACACTAGCTTTCTATATCTTTCTCTATATATATGTTTTCTCTGCTCCACAAGATACAAATTATGGTTGCTGGATTGTATCCTGCACTGTTTATGCGACATACCATTGCCAGTTCATAAAACCGTTAGGTAGTTCTCTACACATAGCGATTTTACCACTGCTCTACCTACGCCTTTTGCTTGTTTGGCTTTCTTACAGGCTAGTATGCGATAGGCAGCATTAACTGAATATCAAACCCAGTCCACCTTTGTATTTGCAATCTAAGTAATAATTTGAAAAGAGACAAGTGTAATCAGTTTTAAACATTATCTCTGCTTTTTTTGTTTGTTTGTTTGTTTGTTTGTTTGTTTATGACATGTATATTAACCTAAAATCAAACCCTAGTCTACCTTAGTGAAAGGCTAACAGTTTAACCACTGCGTCACCATACCCTTCTTTCTTAGTTTGATTCATTCTAGGCCTTAGAGCTAGAAATCGAGTTACGATCTCCAGTGCAAGAGGCACATGTGCTCACCACTATAGCATGTAATGGTTAGCTGGTAACATTAGACAAACGAAAATGATTGTATTTCTGTTAGCCAAGCATTTCTGTCATTTGCCTACTGTGTGAGCACTGCCAGCAAGACAGTTTAGTTTAGAACAAGCGTGTGTGTGTGTGTATAGATTATTAGCCTCAAGTATTTAAAGCTTGTTGTGTGTAGCGACCATCTTGCTCAGTAACCACTGAGTAAGTTTTAACAGTTAACTCATAAAAACAGCATAGGATAGTTGTGTGTGTGTGTGGTTCATGTACTTGGGAATATGCATTAGCACCATGCGCTAGCTTTACCTTACCCTCTAGAGGTAGAGCGTTATCCCTTCCTTTGGACATTGCCAATGACTGCATTCCCCCACAAGTTTTACACTTAAGCCCTTGGCTTGTTCTTGATTAGGTTTGGTTTGCTTTAGGCTTGGTTTGGTTCGGTTGGGTTTGATTCGACTTGGTTCAGTTTAGTTTAATGTAGTCACCATTTTTTTATTTTTAGCTACACTCTTTAACCAATTAATTAATGATAGTCTACTCTTAATTCTTGAATCGATAAATTGAATTTTTTGTGCACCGTTTGTCAATCCATGCCTACAACCTATACTCCCTATGTACTACAGTCAGATCTGAAAACAAGTTCCAATGGTCAAAGACGTGTCAGTCACCATACATATATCCTACAATAATTCTTTCGTTACCTAGCTAGATTTCGTCACTCACAGTAAACATCTTACATTATGGGTTTGCAATATATTAAGAAAAGCAAAAGTCCATGATCTTGTTGTTTTGGGTCTTTTTTGGGGAAATTCATAAGCCATAAAAGAATGACATCATGTCAAGTTCTGAGTGGATCTTGTATGTCAAAATCCCATTATCGGTTTATAAAATCTCAAGGCCATGCCCTAGCAGTTTTGGATTATTTCAATCAATGAGTCCACCATAGGAAACATCGAAAAAATAAATACCCTTAAAACAAGTCGTCCCATGACCCTCTCCGAACAATGCTTCGCAAAATATAAATTCATCCATTGAACATGATCGGCGACATCATCCTAGCTTCCCCCTCCCACCATGGTTGCCATATCGTTTGACCTTCAAGTGTCCTCAGCATCTCTGTGCTTTTTTTCATTGCCCTGTCAAGTCAATGCATTCCAATAAGATCAAATAACATTCACATCCTGTCAGTCTGCCCCAGCAAGTTTGTTTTCTATACTCACTTCAAGCAACATATAACCAAGTTCTGTTTGTTCTATCTAAAGCCAACTTCATCGAATCAAGGAATTATCATTTGTCATGTCACTCATAATCGTTTACACGTTAAAGACCCCCTTCAGGGGGTTTAGGAATTAGGAATTCCATCATAGGAAAAATCAGAAAACGAACCCTCGACCCGCCGTCTCATCGAAATAGCGAATACTGTATTGGTATATCACCACCGTGGCCAGTAATAGCTTCGTTGAAACACGTGTCCAGTGGTATCGTCTCTTTCTATCTACAACCACTCGTCATGAACATTTTAGACAAATTTAAGAAAAGTTTTAAAAACTGAAATGTTTTCAACATAAGTGTCGTTAGGCTCTTTCGCATTTTTTTAAACATAAATACTATATTCGAAAGGGAGATAGGGGAGGGGCGTCACCCCGAGTCCTACGACCCCTCGTATACGTCTCTGGCGTTATTGGTTTGTGAGATATAACAAAAAGTCTAAAATCACGGTTTTACAACAAAAAATTCTGTTTCCCTCATTCTCAAAAACTTTAACCTATTACCAAAATAAAGAGGGTTTCGAGACAAGCCATTTGACACGTCATAGGACCAAATCCGACCAGGCATTCGTGAAATATCAGAAAAAGTCTAAAATCATAATTTTACCCCAAAACGCCTGTTTCCCTCATTCTCAAAACTTTAACCTATTAATAACATATATAGGGCTTTGAGACAAGCGATTTGACACGTCACACGTCCAAATCCGACCTTGCGTTCGAGAGATATCGGCAAACGTCGTAGGAAAGTAGGCGACTATCTGGCTCTCTCCTCACCACCAAAACCCCTTCTTATCAATCATTTTTTTTTCAAAGAGCTCGCCCTCTTACAAAAATCCCAAGTGCGCATGCGTAAAAATCAAAAACAAAAATGTTCATCCATAGCGGCAGCCAGAAAAACGCATGCGCGATATGAGCAACAACATTTAAGTTCATTTTAGCAGCGCACCTTATACATGTCGTATTTGAAAAGAGACTTTCATTAAAAATTACAATTTCACCCCCTAGTAGGGGTAGGTTTTATTTAGGGGTTGAAATGAATGGTCCATAGCAAAGCCCCCGTCAGCCCGAGTCCAACGACACCTCATTTATTAAAATCCGACCATGGGTTCACGAGATATTGGCTTGGACTCACGCGGCGGCCATGACACTGGTTGGAAGCGCCACTACTCCACTACTTAGCGCATTACTAGAGCTAGGGTGATTTATTACGGGTGATCACGTGACAGCTTTATTGTGCCCTTCTTCAGTGGCTAAAACCACCGCATTACAAACCTTGCCCCCCCCCTTAATAAATTCTAAACGGCTGGAGCGATTTCAATGAAACTCTGTAAGATCATAGCACCATTCTACCCGACTCCTACCGTGCCCTTCAAATTTTATTGTCTCTCACCAATCCAACATGGCGGCTGTGCGAAATATTTCACCAGTATTCAGTATCTCCGATTCTATTACCGATATCACCCTGACATTTTGTACGATGATAAAGGGCACTGCTACAAGTTTATCTATGTAACTTTCAACAACCTGTAAAGTAAAAGCGAACATGGCGTCCAAGCGAAGTTGAAATATTTTAATAGATTTTCTCGTGATTTAACCATCTGAGCGCAGTGAAATGTGGTAGATTAAATGATTATACATATTATACATATTGTGGCATCTAATTTAGTTCAATTGTTTACATAACCTCAAGATGGCAGCTGTCCGAAATTTTAAAATTAAGTTTTTATTTCTTGTGTCGTAATCATACGATTGAAGTGAAAGTTTGAATAATGAACCTACGCAATAATTCTCCTTTAATGGTATATAACTCTATGGGCTATACATATAACAATCCAAAATGGCGAGCAACCGAAATATTTTGACAGTTCCCAATATCTACGAATCTTTTACAGCAATCAAACTGAATTTTTTTATGTTCATAGAGGCTATGAACATAAGTGCACCTATGAGACTTTCAGTAATCTGGTGAGCACAAATCCAACATGGTGGCGACGCGAAGTATAAATATTTAAATGGAAGTTTCTCGCGATTTAATCATCCTAGTGCAGTGAAACGTTGCACGTTAAATGCTTATATAAATGTTAATCCACTGGCATCTAATTTATTTCAATTGTTTTCATAACCACAAGATGGCAGCTGTGCGAAATTTTAAAATCGCGTTTACTTCTAGTGTCCTAATCATGCGATTAAAGTCTGATTACCACACGTACACAATAATCTTCATGTAATAGTACATAAATAAAAATCCAACATGGCGACCATCTGAAATATTTAGACGATTCTCAATATCTACGAATCTATCACAACAATCAAACTGAAATTTTGTATGTTGATAGAGGCAATTAACATGAGTAGGATATATGAAAATAGGCTGTATAGTTCTTCACGGAGCTACTTGTTTAAATTTAAATTGCACGATACATGTTTCCGCACTTCTATGCCTTCATCAGTCGTTCATAGTTTGCTAAAATATTGCATACTCATTTGAAAACATCTTATTATGTATGTAAAAGGATTTTAGATAGTGTAATAAGATGTTTTCAATAAGATATAAAAAATTAAAGCAAATTTGTATTGAGGAGTGGAGGCCATAGTTAGTAATGACTGAAAGGTTGTAATACCATTTATCCTTCAACTTTCATTTTGTCACATAAAACGAAATTGTCAAAAAGAGTGACTCCCAGTTTTTTTAACTAACCGATTCCTTAATTCTCCTGCAGTGTTTAGTTTATGTCGATTAACCTGCTCGTAAAGAAACGAGCTGTAATGAACTGATGTGTTCCTCAGCCTAAGAGCGAGAGGATGCTGCAGTAATGAAAGCTCCGGTAGTTTCAAACTTAGGGAGTGCCTTTCCATGTACTCATTAGCAACTTCCAGCCCAAATTTCCTGTAGGAGGTACTACTTCTCTCTATCCGAGGTCAGGCCTTTGATTCCTACCGGCGGCTGTTCTTAACATTTACTTTATACACAGCAGACCACTATACAGCCCTTACTGTTGCTGTGTTGAGATGCTATGAATGTCTGTGTGGCGGGCGGTGTTCATTGCAGGATGTTCTTCGTGATGACAACCTCGTTTTACGGGGCGAAACAACTGATCCTAACGGTAGGGATGTTAATGAAAATAAATGTTATGTATTCTGTATTTTCAAAGGACAATTTACATGTGACAAAATCATATTTCACCAAAATATAAATGTATAAACAAACCAAAAACAACAAATATCTATATCTATCAACAACCACACAGACGTGCACTGAACACCCTGGAGAGAAAATTATCTTTAATTCATTCCCTCATTCACTCAGTCACCCATTCCCTCACTCACGCATTCTCTCATTCGGCTTGCCACGGTGGTTATCGTGTCGGACTACCAACCTCAAGCTTGCAGGTTCGCTTCTGGCCGTGGTAGGTGATTTTTGAAAGGCGACAAAAATCACGACACGCATGCCATACGTTGTTGACATGTTAAAGGACCCATTTGAATTCAGTTGTCCGTGTTCATAATGGCAAAATTAATCTCGGGATTTTCCGCCAACACAAAGTTCCTCCTTTCTCTACTAGAAAGCGCTATAGTGTTAAGGAGCTTGGATATCTAACCTCCTTGACTTTCATTGCGTTCCAAGGAACGACTAAATTCGGCATGCAAGCTGCCCTCTGGGCGTCAAATAACAAAGCTTGCACCTAGCACCCGAGGCCATACGATATTATTATTATTATTATTATTATTATTATTATTATAATTATTATTATTATTATTATTATTATAATTATTATTATTATTCCCACATTCACACAATCCCAACTGTTCAAGAAACATTAAGAGAATTATTAACAGAATCATGAATACCACCATGATCACTACATCAACAAATTCTAGTTTTTGTTAATTAATTTAAGGGGGTTGGAAACATCTTTATCATCAGCCCTGTCTACTTGGGTGTGTGTTGAACTTCGTCTGTGATGAGTGCAGTGGAAGGGGATCACGCCGAATTCCTCGCATCAGACTCGTACCGTCGTGGGATAACAAACCTCACTGAAAGATGGCTCAAGATCATAGAATCAGATGCTCTCTACTTTCAAGAATAGTTTAATTTCTTGTGAGAAAATTTTCCAAATAAAATGTTCCTAAAAAAAGACATTATTTATGAGACATCCCGTGTATTAGTTATAGATTTGGCATCATTTGGCCTCACCTTACAGTTGGGAACCTGTCTACTCTAGGAAGAGTGAAAGCAGTTGACTTACAGGAGGCGATAGAAGTCGTAAATACTACAAGACCACGATAAGTATTAGCGAGACAAACCTTTCTCATAGAAGACTTGAGGACTTCACTGCCACTGCCTAATGCTCGCGCATCACAGATGATGATAATGATGATGATGATGATAATTGTTGTTTTGAGGGGCCTAACATCTAGGTTATCGGCCCCTAATGGTCTGGCTGAGAGCAAAAATGACAATGAAATAGAAACCATAATAAAAACTAAGGTAGATTGAAGATACTTACAAAAATGGAACTTAGGAGGAAAAGACTCACGAAAGTAAAGGGTAAATACTTACAAAAGGTAATTTAGACGGAAAATACTCATAAAAGCAAGTTAGATTAAAAAATACGCACAAAATTTAGTTTAGTTTGTAACTGAAATTCAAAATACTTACAAATGTAATTTAGATTCAAAATACTCACAATATGTCAGCCCCCCTCCAAAATACTTACAATGTGCAATTTAGATCGAAAATACTTACAAAATGCAATGTACATTGAAAATACTCACAAAACGTAATTTGAAAAAGAAACACTTTCAAAATGTAATTAAGATACACGAGGAGCCAATTCACAAAACAGTGCGAGAATCTTAAAGAGAAAAAGAAAATATAATGAAAAGAGAAAGAAGATTGATCCGTCGAAGAATGAGGGATCAGGAAAGATGAGACAAAGGCCAATGAAGGCGGGAAAGGAAGAGACTCCCTAGGCCTCGGATACCCTAATACCGTCGGGGTCGGATGAGAACAACAGTTGATTAAGAGAGGTCGACAGGAAAGAAGACTCAGAGGAGCCCGGTGCAAGTAAGTGGAAGCATTGCCGGACTCAGCTGGGGTCCCGTGGTCACCAACCCACGTCGCAAATTTTGTGAGCCTTTTGGGGAGCGCATCAGAGACTTACTAACAACACTACACATCAAAAGAGAAGAAATATTCCAAGACTTCTATGGCACAGGGGCCATGTTTGTCCGAACTTCGACAAATGAACATTTCGAGACGAGACTGTCTTCACGAGACTGGCAGTTCACCCTTTTGCCCTTTCATGGCCCAAATGCAAAGTGCAAATGTAAACTATGTAAACTAACCTGTGATCGGTATCACTTAGAATTATGTTTCTAGAGAACTCTATCAATAAGTGAATATTCCAAGATCTGAGAGAGATTAGTAGACTGCTGTGGATTGGTATTGTAATATTGTTTACGTTCGACTCTGACTATTATGTGTCAGAAAACTGTATCATAATGAGGCTCATTATAACACTATTTTTAATTATGAAACAGTTTCTCCCACCAATCAGAGCTCTAGAAACAGTTGTGTGACCAATTAGATAAGGATACCTTCGCACATACGCTCAAAATCCAACATGTCTATATAAATTACCGAAAGTGCACCGTCCATATGTTCGCGTAAATAAACTGGTGAATTTGAGACAAGAAATAGCAGTGTACCTTAATATCCCCAAATCCAATTTCTACACAGCGCATTGTTTTGAAACGACTTCGGTGACAGTTTTACTGAATACTGGTGCACAATCTGAACATATGGCATTGAAGCACACAGAGCGCATGCGTCGGTTGGCCAGAGAGCTTGGAAAACAGAGATATACTACCCAGCGCAGCACCCGATCACAACATTCTAGTGACTGAACAGATATTTATGAATATTTATGTTAAAACATATAATAAAGTTATTACTATCGTCGAACATAAACAGTCGTATGCAACTCGCCTATAATGGTAATTAATTAATTAATTAATTAATTATAGCCATTATAGGCTCGTTGCATAATGTACTATTATGTTCGACCCTGACTATTGTATGTCAGAAAACTGTACTATAATGAGGCTCATTATAACACTATTTTTCATTATGAAACAGTTTCTCCCGCCAATCAGAGTTCAAGAAACAGTTGTTTGACCAATTAGATAATTAGATGCGCTGTGTTCCACGGCCTTCTAATTTAAATTTCACTGCCTTGCCTAGTGTCATAGTAGGGTAATCGAGGAGGCCATGGTCAAATACAAGGAATTCTCTGCGCCTCATGCGCTCTGTTCAGTATATAAAACTGGCGAAATCTCGACAGATATTTATGAATATTTGTGTTCGAACATAAAATAGTTATAATAATTATCGTCGAACTTAAACAGTCGTTTCCCACCGCGTTACTCAGAGGGACAAAACTCAGTCAGCATTGTCTTGCGATCCACACATAGCTTATGGGATCTAATTTCTCCCCAAATGTCTAAATATGTTGCTCTAATAATTTTTTTTATGTCAGGGAATTCGGATAACAAAAGTGCAAAAACGGATAAAAGTCGTGCGGATGTGGGGCGGATGCGGATAACGTTTTGTTTATCCGCACAGGGCTCAACCTGTAACGGCAATAATTAAGACACGTGTATTTCGCTCGTTTTATAATTTCCAAACGAGTGTCTTAATTACCATTATAGGCGAGTTGCATACGACTGTTTATGTTCGACGATAATTATAACTTTATTATATGTTCTAACATAAATATTCATACATATCTGTCGGTTGACTTCTTCTTCTTCTTACTGGGAATTGTGTGGGTTCAGCATTTGCTCTCTACACAATAACGAATCCCAAATCTTAGAAAACTTGTTTATCCTGAAGTAGCGCACAGGTACTATGTGGGATCAATTTTGTTATTTAGGTCAAATAACACAAAATAGGCTGTTACAAACGCTTTTAAAATTAAAATTTATCGTATTATCAACTATGTATTCCTCACATTCGATGCATATACCAAAAGGAAAATCAATGGAGTTCCAAATAGAACAGGCATGAGATCTGGTGAAAAAGTTTCGCATAAGAAATCCCTTTACTGAACAGAGAGCTGGGTTATGATTACCGTGGATCAAATGTCATATGCTTGCGGCGTCCATGGCGTTCTAGTGTGATATATTAACAGCAGCATTCACTAAAATTGTCAGCGAAATCGTACGAATGCAATGCCCTGTGTAGAAATTGGAGTTTGCGGATATTAAGGTACAGTGCTATTTATTTTGCAATATTCCGCAGTTTTACTATGCAAACATTACGAACGGTGCACAATTTCCATGTCGGTAATTTATATAGGTTAAAGTAGAAGGATGGTGTGTTGCAAACTTCTGGACGTAGATTCCTAAATTTCTTGCATATTTCATAGTATTTTCTTTTTGCCGTGAAGGTTCGTGCTGATTTTGACTTTGTGTTTCGGATTGTAACTACAATGGTTGATCCGATATCCTTTGCACTGTCAACTTTCAAAGCATGTAATCCATGTCCGACATGTTGCATTTTGAGCACTTGTGCGAAGCTATACTTACCTATTTGGTCAATGAATGTAAATATTGAGCTGATTGGTTGGAGAAACTGTATAATAATGAAAAGTAGTACCTTAATGACCCTCATTATGATACAGTTTTCTGACTTACATTTCGAATTCGTCGAACATAAAATATATTGGTTGGTTGGTTCCTTAGTTTAGGGGCTGCGACAACGCGGGCATGTAGCCCGTGTACTTTAGGTGTGTGTAGAATCTGTCTGATAACCGGTGTTAATTGTGATGACTGTATTAGCGTGTGTATCTGTTTTATCATTTTAAATGAGCTTGTCGACTTCGTCGTTACGCTGAGGTCTGGCGTTACGTTACGGTCACGGGACGAAATGTACCTAGAATGCACTGAGGTGTGTGACGTCAAAGTACGATGTAGTAGCTAAGTACCAAGAAGACAGTGCGAGAACAGAGTTTCAAGAAGGCAGTGCGAGAACAATCAAGTAGGCAGTGAAGAAACAAAATAGAGTCTTGAAACTCTGTTCTCGCACTGACTTCTTGATACTCGGCTGCTAGCATTTAAAATCATATAAAGTCAAGTCTTTCAGACTGACTATCCGTGGCTTTTTTAATTCAAGTAAGGACTGCAGAAAGCCTCCGTGGCTTAGGCGGCAGCACGTCGGCCTCTCACCGCTGGATCCGTGGTTCAAATCCCGGTCACTCCATGTGAGATCTGTGCTGGACAAAACGGAGGCAGACAGGTTTTTCTCCGGGTACTCCGGTTTTCCCTGTCAAAAATTTCATTCCAGCAACACTCTCCACTATCATTTCATTTCATCTGTCATTCATTTAATCATTGCCCCAGAGGAGTGCGTCAGGCCTCGGCAGCCGGCACAGTACATATCCTCGCCGCTAGATGGGGGCTTCATTCATTCCATTCCTGACCCGGTCGGAGACTGGAAGCAGGCTGTGGATTTTCATTTTCAAGGACTGCAGACTGCAGTAGTTCCTACTTTTGCTACCAAATGTAACCGTCCACGTCACCTAGCTTACGGACTTGGCTACTAGATGGCATCACAGTCAGCACCTGGTGGCGAACGTTATCAATTCTAACGTACAAATTTTGGCTTCACACAAGTGTAGTTAGTGGAATGTTCTTTTTCACGCCATAAATGTATGAAATGGGACCGCCGACTTTACTTCCCCACCGAAGGAAGGCATACTGAGGGATTTAAAACGTTCTCAAAAAAACCGACGACTTTGGCCGGGTTTGAACCCGTGACCTTGGGCATAGAAGGTGAGCATGCTACAAACTATGCCACCGAAGCCGCTATATATTACAGACCTAGATGAGAACACTTGTTGCCATGGTAACCACCTTGTACACGCTAATCCCCCAGCCATAAAAGGTATCCATGTTCAAATGTTCACCGACCCATTAAACTCAGAGCATGCAATCCACTGCTCTACAACTTATGCACATAATATCGTGTGTACGCGTGGTTTCCGGAAACAGAAAGCAATCTCCTATGACAGGGCAGACACAGTGGACGGGATGAATGTGAAATGAGCAACAGCTTATCTGATGAGAGGCCGTTGCGAATCAGAGACTTGGAATGAGAGTTGGGAGGAAAGAAAGAACAGGAATATAGCGTGCCATTTCTTTTGCTTGTAACACCCACATCGTACAGCACGCGAAGACATGTGGCAATCAATATACAGCACCTCCAGAACAGAAACCATCCAAGTCCCCATCAGTAATGCATATCTCAAGAAACATATGACGAATCAATATACAGCACCTCCAGAACAGAAACCATCCAAGACCCCATCATTAATGCATATCTCAAGAAATATATGACGATGATGATGATGTAAATTGTGGTTTTAAGGGGCCCAACATCTAGGTTATCGGCTTTTAATGAATTGGCTGATCGTGAAATTAATATGTAATGGAAACTATAACTTCACACACATACACACCCGAAATCGCAAACAAAAAGAAGATTAAAGTAAATAAAAGACAGGGAAATGCCATCGCCCCTCGAAGAATGAGAACTGAGAGACTCGGAAAGATGTACAGCCATGAAAGGCAGATAGGAAAGGGAAATAGAAAAGAAGAGGGACTTCCCCAAAGGCAAGGGAAAAATGGTAAAACGGACCCAGCTCAGAAATACCTCGGGGTCACCAACTGTGAGTCCTTTGGGGTGTATCACTATCGAGTGTGCACCATACGAGGTGGGCTATACATATCCTGCCTCCTTTAGGGCCTTATGCAGAAGGCAGGGGACACCATGAAAAGATAAACAAAAGGGCTGACTCCTCGAAGATTGAAGGTACCAGGAAAGATGAGGCAAGGACCAATTAAGGCGGGAAAGTGAATGACTTCCTAGGACTCGGATACCCTAATACCGTTGGGGTCGGAAACGAACAAGAGTTGACCAAGGGAGGTCGACAGGAAAGATAACAGAGAAGAGCCCGGCACAAGTAAGTGGAAGCAATGCTGGACTGAGCTGGGGTCCCGTGGTCACCTACCCACGTTCCACAAGTTGTGATTCAGTTGATGTGGTTGTTTCATTTGAGGGGCTTGGGCATCGTGGTCATTTAGACCCGTGTAGTTAGGTGTGTGTAGAAATTATCTGATAACCTAAGTTATTGTGGTGTCTATAGTAGTATGTGTATTTGCAATTAAGATGAGGATTGTGAAGGAAGCGGCCGTCACCGTAAGTTAGTAATCATCCCAGTATTTGCCTGGAGTAGAAGTGGGGAAACCACGGAAAGACATATCCAGGATGGCTGAGGTGGGAATCAAACCCACCTGCTCTCATATTTGTCCGCACGAGGCTGAGTGTACTCTGTCCCAGCACCCACAGCAGAATTAAACATCGGCTCACCAGAGACTGCAGCTGCTTCAAGCGGGCACCCATGGGGTGAGCTATACGTTCCGTTCAATTTCAAGTGTTCCAACTTTCGCTACGGTACCAGATGTCACTGACACCAAGTCGTGAACGTTGGAACTATGAACTTTTCAACGAAATCAAACCTAGAAATTTAGCTTCACACAAGTTTAGTTAGTGGAAGGTTCTTTTACATGCCATAAATCTATGACATGGGACCTCCGGTTTCACTTCCCCTCCGAAGGAAGGCATACTAAAGGTTGCTAACGCTCTTAAAAATCCGAAGACTTCGACCGGGTTTGAACCCGCGATCTTGGTCGCATCAGCTCAGTATGCTACTAACTACTCCACCGAAGCCTGGAATCGAACCCGGACCTCCAGAGCGACAACCAAGAACGCTACTTACTACACCACGAGGTGGTCAATTATACACAGAATACAAGACAAAGGGGGGTGGGGGAGGGGTTAAAAGGAAGGCGTGTTTCGTGTGTTCAAGTGAAAGGGTGGATCAAGCCGAGATGGAGTATGTTGATCTTGTTGTTGTTGTTGTTGTTGTTGTTGTTGTATCATTCGAGGGATTTGGGCATCGTGGTCGTTCATCCCCGTGTATTTGGGTGTGTGAATAGAGCTTGGCTGGTAACGTGACTGACGATAGCCACGAAGGAACGATTTGGATATTCAAACATAATATTCCTCTTAATGTCTTAGTTTGTCATTGACAATGTTTACATACGTACTTATCCAGAAGTATCCTTTTATGCCTTCATCTATTGGGTCATAGGAAAATCAGTGTCTCAAAAAAGTGAAATGCAGCATATATTTTTTGTGGCGTGTGAAAATGTGACGTTAAACCTATGATAATTTTTAAACTACCTGCTAGAAGCTTGAAAATGATTCATTACACCATAATTGAAGGAACTGTAGCCTATATGAAAATATATGTCAGTGGTAGAAGCTGCTACATAGTGCTATCGAACATCCATAATAGCACCCTTAACGTTGGAGAGTAATAAGATTTGATTGATAAATTGAAAATCCACCTGATCAATACTAAGAGAACTCAGCAATTCTTCAAGGTTTGTGCCGTGTCTTGTGTGGAGTTTCGCCTAGGACACCAAGCTGACTCATCGGCGGGCTCTTGGTGTCCCCGCCCGGACCCCCACAGGAGTAACGAACTGCACGCTACCTCCCTTTATATAGAGTGCAACTGCACTACTTTACTGCGAGAACTAAAAGCTCAAGCAGCGTTAACCTCCCTATGAAGGCTTCCAAAAAAGATGGTATATTGGCTTTCACTGGCCGTGAAAGCCAATATACAATACCAAGTGAAGTTGTTTAATGAAATATTAAACGACGTACATGTTTCGGAATATGAATGATTCCATCCCCAGTGTGAAAAATATTATACCGTAAAAACTAATTAAGCATTGTCAAATAAATGGACGTCTTTACAAACACTGTTAATTTAAATTAATTAAAAACTTGTAAATATAGGGATTGATATGCAATTGGACAAACTACTTTAAATACTATTTCGAATTCTATTAGTATTTCGAAAATAAATTAATAGGAGACTTCTTCTTTTTCTTAAAATGTAGATATGTGAGAAGGCATGTAAATCGTCGTTAAAATTCAAAGAAATTTCGATAATAAACGTACATAAATAATATCAAAAATTAGTCGAAAATTCAAGATGATTCTTCACTCTGTAGATTTATCTGACCCACTGGCAACACAATGTGCGTAAATCTCTACATTGTATAAAACAGAGTCCCCGATTCTTGGATGTTACGGGTCAACTCGAGAACCACTGGATGGATTTTGATGTGATTTTCGCCATTATGTAAAGGATATCTCGAGGATGATATCTGTAAAAAATAATTTATTTGTGATCAAAGGAAGTCGAGCAGCAACGATTTCAGTGGAAAAGTCGAAAAGAAAACCTGGCATCCGAGCGCTTTGTAAGCTTACGCTGGGCAAACCGCTAAGTATCTAAATACTATGAGTGTAAGAATTGCTCCGCATGAAAATTTCTACAAAAAAGTCCGCAAGAGCATGTATCTTCAATATATCGCCCACTATAAGTGTTCTTACGTTTCAATTTCTTCCAACCATGTCCATTCAACTACTAAGGCAACAGTTTACGAGCTAGCTAAGGGCGAGTCTATCATCCCGTTACAGCCTAGCTAGCGGGCGAACCTATTGCCACCGATACAGCCAGCAGCAAACTGTTGAGTCATGTTGAGTTAAGACTTCTGAGAAGAGTGGTTGTGTTTGGAGATTCCCTGGAAGTGCAACTCGGCTTTTCTTCATTTCGCCTGTGAACTTTTCGTTCCGCAAAATTCACAGTCAAGTTAAGATTGGACGGAAGGAGGATTTGTGTTTCATGCACCTCGCCATTCATAAATTACGTCTGACAAGAATTTGTTGCACATGCATCTCCATGATAATATAATTAATAGTCCAGTCAATGATTTTAACCCATCATGCCAAGATGTAAAACGGATATTGGTCGTTGTTCTTTGACAATGGAAAAGAGCGCTTATCTCGTAATGCATTCATAACTGTTCCCGGGCGAAGCCGGGTCGGGTTGCTAGTATTCTATAATAGCAACTAATATTCATGCATACTTGACATGTAAGTAGTAATCATCAATTAACTTGCCAAAAATATCTTCTTATGGAAATCCGTCTTCCAGGTGGAAGAGTAAAGTGCATAAGATGCCCACGTGAATGTGCTAACTTCATAACTTCAGCGCTGTTTCCTTGAAATCACATTTTTGTACACTTCCTAAATTTCAAACAAATTAAATATCCTTACAATTTAGGTAAAAATAAATGATATTATAAACAGAGAGCTTTGAAGCCATTTTTTCAGTGTTGCTTTATTGATGATCGTTTTCACAACTTTTCATTAATCTTAATCACATGTAATTATATTCAGGTTATTTTCACGCATGAGGTAAAAACATTCACCATATTGGATAACCACCCAGGATCACACATAAGTGTCCATATTTTAAATATTTTCACCCATACTTTCAGACATAGCTAGGCCTCCGTGGCTTAGGCGGCAGCACGCCGGCCTCTCACCGCTGGGTCCGTGGTTCAAATCCCGGTCACTCCATGTGAGATCTGTGCTGGACAAAACGGAGGCAGACAGGTTTTTCTCCGGGTACTCCGGTTTTCCCTGTCAAAATTTCATTCCAGCAACACTCTCCACTATCATTTCATTTCATCTGTCATTCATTTAATCATTTCCCCAGAGGAGTGCGTCAGGCCTCGGCAGCCGGCACAGTTCATATCCTCGCCGCTAGATGGGGGCTTCATTCATTCAATTCTTGACCCGGTCGGAGACTGGAAGCAAGCTGTGGATTTTCATTCATTCACTTTCAGACATAAATTGTAGAGCCTAAATGAAATGGATCTGATGATGATCACTTGACGATCGAAACTGGTCATCCAATTGTATTTATTAATCACATGTAATTTTTTTCAGGATTAGGGAATAACCCATCTCATTTGGGTACAATCGCGTTGACCAACTGAAAAGCACCAAACTTTCGTTTACTAAGGCAACACTGAAAATGGATTCTAACACCACAACAACGTTAGACATTTTGCTCTCTGATTTAAATACGAGAAATGTTTTTCATAATTAAAATGTATGGACGTCCATTTCAAAATACAGTGAAACCTCTATTAAGAGACCTGTGACGGTTCCATGGAAAACTGGTCTTTTAGAGGGGTGGTCTCTTAATAGGGGTAGGCATTAAAATAGTACATTATGCAACGAGCCTATAATGGCTATAATTAAGACACGAGTATTTTTTATAAAACGAGCGTATGCGAGTTTTATAATTTCCATACGAGTGTCTTAATTACCATTATAGGCGAGTTGCATACGACTGTTTATGTTCGACGATAATTATAACTTTATTATATGTTTTAACATAAATATTCATAAATATCTGTTGAGAGTCAGCTACTGGAATTTTGTGATCGCAGAGCGAGCGTTGGGTGTTATATCTTTGTCTTTTAAGAGCTTTGAACAACCGACGCATGCGCTCTGTGTGGTTGCAATGCCATATGCAACCATATGTTTACATCAGCCGTCCCTCAGTAATATTGTCACCGCAGTCATTTGAAGACAATGCGCTGTGTAGAAATTAGTGTTGGTGATTTTAAGGTACAGTGCTATTTCTTGTCTCATATTCGCCAGTTTATTTACGGGAACATATGGACGGTGGGTATTCCATGTCGGTAATTTATTATAGTTCGATGTTGTGTTTATGTCCGACATGTTGGATTTTGAGCGCATGCGCGAAGTTATCGTTACCTAATTGGTCAATGAACGAGCTCTGATTGGCTGGAGAAACTGTATCATAATGGAAAACAGTGTTATAATGACCATCATTATGATACAGTTATCTGACACATAATAGTGAGGGTCAAGGACAGTTGGAACACATACTTCATTACAATTTACCTGCATTGGTTCACATTTAGTACAAATTAATTACAATTAGTTATTTTCTGAGCACATTTTTCACAATTACACTTTCCAGAATATCTCTGAGTGAGTTCGAAAGTCCATTAATTTGTTCTCGGTTCGAACAATCTTCTAGGAGAGCCGTTTTTTGTATTTTTATATGTTACATAACACTTTTTCTAATGACATTGTATGCTGATTCAGTTCTGTGCTCACAGAACTATTGTTTACATCATCACCCTCATCACCATCTCCAATGGGCAGGCAGACGAGAAGTGGTCTTTTGAAAGAGGTCAGACTGAGAAAATGCCTGGTCTTTGGTCGGGGAGAGGGGTGGTCCTTAAATAGAGGTAACAAATACGAGGCACGTCCAGAAAGTAAGCTCCGTTTGGTAATAAAATTAAATTGTGTACAGATACAGAAAAAATATTTATTGCACAACATTCTACACCTCTTAAACTACCTTTCCACATAACTGCCGAACTTTTGCAGGCATTTGTCATAGCGTGGCACAAGTTTTTGGATATCTTCTTCATAGAAGTTTGCCGCCGACCCGTAAACGAGAGTGAAGACTCCCCTTAAGATATCCTACTGTTTGGCCATCACTGTTAGGCAAATTGCGTATGTGGTCAGGAGAACTCCTAAACATACGCAGTTCTCCTGGTAAGCACGCAATTTGCCTAACGGTGATGGCCAAACAGTAGGATATCTTAAGGGGAGTCTTCACTCTCGTTTACGGGTCGGCGGCAAACTTCTATGAAGAAGATATCCAAAAACTTGTGCCACGCTATGACAAATGCCTGCAAAAGTTCGGCAGTTATGTGGAAAGGTAGTTTAAGAGGTGTAGAATGTTGTGCAATAAATATTTTTTCTGTATCTGTACACAATTTAATTTTATTACCAAACGGAGCTTACTTTCTGGACGTGCCTCGTACATTGACCTTATGAGGTTTTAAATCGGTTCCAAGAAAAATCGGTCTTTAATAGGAGTGGTCTTTTAGAGAGGTTTCACTGTAGTGTTTATATATGTTGTCATTCTTTCATAGAATGCATATAAAGTGTTGAGCTAAGCAACCAAGCTGAAGAAGGCCCCACTGAAGGGCCGAACACGTTTCAATAAATAAATAAAAACCACATTGAGTATTAAGTTAACAGGTGTCAAACAATTTTAAAAGTTATTTTCGCATATTCCGTTAATTGGGATTGCATCATGTTGACCGACTGAAAGATTATTTGTAACTAGCTGAAGTACCCGTGATGTGCTGCGGGTCGTAAATACATTAAAATTTGAAGGTGACGGTTAAGACAGGGGATAGGCGAGGTGCTGCTTGGATGGAGAGTAAGGATGGAACATTCTGTCCAACTATACCACTCGGTGTTGACCGTGTTTTATAGCACAAATGTAGGTATTACTCGCTAACCGTTGGAGATACACGAACATTGATAAGGACCTTTCGCATAGAAAATTAAATTTTAATCCCGTCAAAAGTTTTCTATTTTTAGCGTTCTCTATTTATTTACGAAAGTTTGAAGCCAATGGGTGTAGTGACGTCACTAAAATGGTCGCCATCTTTAAATAGTGCAAAGTATCGAAATAAAAAGTAGCCTATATGTTAACCAGGTACATCAGCTACTTCCTTGCAAAATGTCATGTAAATCGGACCAGTGGTTCTTGCGTGATTGAGTAACACACACACACATCATCTCAATTTTATATATTAGTATAGATACTTTTAACCGGCCACGATGGCAGAGAGCTGGTGCCTCGCTAACATCGGGAGAGCGTGGGTTCGAATTCCCCCTCGGTCGTCCTGATCATGGTTTTCATGGTTTCACATTTTCACCACCAGGCAAAAGCTGGGACAGTTCCTTTCAACAGGTCCGCGGTCGACTTCCTTCCAAAATCCCTTTCCTGACCCTTCCTTAATTACACCCAAGTTAGCGGCCATCTGTCACCATCCCCAGTTGTATCTGCTGACAATGTGTGTTCAGCTCCTCGTTGTGGTAGAGGAATGATCCCCCGCGGAGTCCCTGAAGCCGAGCTCGAGGATTTAAAAAATGTAATTTTAAACTTTATTCAAAGAATAATGTCTAGCGTCTTTTCTGTTTATGGTAATTTGAAGACCCTAGTTCACATTGTTCTATGAATGCAATACTTTACTTAGTGAAAAATGCAGGGCGGATATTTTATCACTTTTCGAAAATGTATGTGTTTCATTTGGTTAAAACCTTTCTGTGGCTAAAGATAAATCAGAGAAGACTGATTGCTATATATGATTGTTTATGTTCGACGATGTCGAAATGTAAACATTATATCTCAGAAAACTGTGTCATAATGAGGGTCATTATAACACTATTTTTCATTATGAAACAGTTTCTCCCTCCAATCAGAGCTCAAGAAACAGTTGTTTGACCAATTAGGTGAGGAGAGCATCGCACCTGCGCTGAGTTCCAAGGCCTTCTAATTTAAATTTCACTGCGTGGCCTAGTGTCATCGTGGGGTAATCGAGGAGGCCATGGTCAAATACAAGGTATTCTGTGCGTCCCATGCGCTCTGATCAGTACATAAAACTGGAGAAATCTCGACAGATATTTATGAATATTTATGTTCGAACATAAAATAGTTATAATAATTATCGTCGAACATAAACAGTCGTATGCAACTCGCCTATAATGGTAATTAAGACACTCGTATGGAAATTATAAAACTCGCATACACTCATTTTATAAACATACTCGTGTCTTAATTATTGCCATTATAGGCTCGTTGCATAATGCACTATTGTATAACAATGTGAGAGCAAATGAGGACTTGTACAAAAAATAGACTATCACAGCATCAATTAAGAAGAGATGGCTACTATTATAGGGATGACTGTTGATCAATTAACGAAAAGAATATGGAGTTTCAGTAAGTCTAAGGTAAGAAGGCCGAGATGGTTCGAGGAATGCGGAAAATATCTCAGGCAAATTTGTATTCCAGACCGAGAAATTCCTGACAGCAGCACATTTAGAAGATTGGTGAACAACTACCAAGGTTTTAAAATGGTATCAACTTCCGGAAGACTGAGAGGACCTTTGTCCGAAGAACATAAACAGGCACTCGTCGCTGGGATCAGAAGATACTGGCTGGAAGTCAAAGCCGGAACATGATGATAATGATGATAATTGTTGTTTTAAAGAGGCCTAACAACTAGGTTATCGGCCCGTAATGGTCTGGGTGATAGAGAAAATGTTAATGAAGTGGAAACCAGAACGAACATTAAGAAGGAAAAACATTTCAAAACGGAACTCATACGAAAAACGACGCACAAAATGGAGAGCGGTGATACTTACAAAAGGGAAGTTAGAACGAAAAAGCTCACAAAAGGAATAGATTGAAAAATACGCACAAAATGTAGGTTAAGTTCAAAATACGTACAAAATGCAATGTACAGTCGAAATACTTACAAAATGCAAGTGAAATTCAAAATACTTACAAAATGCAAATGAGATTTAAAATACGTACAAATTGCAAGTGAGGTTCAAAATACCCACAAAATGCAATTGAAATTGAAAATACACAATGCAATTCAGATTGAAAAACTCGCATTTCAGATCCAAAATACTCACAAAGTGCAATTGATATTCAAAATACTTACAAAATGCAATCGAAATTAAAAATGCTTACAAAATGTATGGTAGATTCAAATTACTCAATTGGATGGACAATACCTACAAAATGCAATTTAGATTGAAAATACTTACAAAATGTAATTTAGATTAAAAATACCCACAAAATGCAATTGAGAACCAAAATACTTGCAAAATGCTCACCCTACAAAATGCAATTTAGATCGGAAAAACTTACAAAATGCAACGGAGATTGAAGACACCTACAAAATGGAGGGGGAAAAATTGAATTTAGGTACAAGGGGAGACAATTAACAAAAACAGTGTGGGAATCTTAAAGAGAAAGGGAAATATAATGAAAAGAAAACAAGAGGTCTGACCCCTCGAAGAAGGAGGGATCAGGAAAGATGAGACAATGGCCAATTAAGGCGGGAAAGGAAAAGACTCCCTAGGCCTCAAGATACCCTGATACCGTCGGGATCGGAAGAGTTGACCAAGGGAGGTCGACAGGAAAGAAGACAGAGAGGAGCCCGGCTCAAGTAAGTGGAAGCAATGCCGGACTCAGCTGGGGTTCCGTGGTCGCCAACCCACGTCCCACTAGATGTGAGCCCCTGGGGGGAAAGCCGGAACAAGAACAAGACTTACTGTAGACACTAAAGTGAAGTTGGTTGTTACCACGCAGTCCAGAGGCTCAACTCGATGTATACAAAACAGCGTGCTTCGTGGCAAAGAAAAAACAAGAAATCCTGAAACAAATTGGTTGAAAATGTGGAAAACATTAAAAAATTCCTTAAACCACTAGTGGTAGTGATTACGGATGAGTACTATGTTAAGAAATAAAACATCGAAGTTATCATTATCTTAGTTATTTCAGCAATGGAGTGGTAGTAAGCTCTTATCCATATTCAACATGTTACGGTATGTTTTTATCTGATCGTGTTGACTTGATCAAAAATCCCGTTAACGCTTCTACATTCAAACTGATATTTCTAAAGGATAGTAATGACAAAGAAATAACAGAAATGCAGTAACGTTATTCAGTTGTTCTCGCACGGAAATCCATCCGGTGGGCAATGGAACATGTTAGTAAAATCCCGCATATGGCATCTGCTAATTGGTCAGTAAATCTACCTGTGTCATGTCTTCATTTGGCACCCTAGTTCCCGAGCCATAACGTCACAAGGTGCGCGTGTGGTGATTGGCCAAGCACATGCCATGGGACCATGAAATGGTCCCCAGTCGCCCAAGAGCAGCCACACAACATGCATATTCGACCAGGGAAAACATTCGCTTGATTTAGAAGGCCATGTCACGAATAACATTTGCCGGGGAACATTAACGGCCGTTTCGAAACTGACCAGGGATTGTCATAGCTGTACCGAGCGCGTTGTTAAGCGATGAGGTGTCCTGTAGAAGCTCCACGTCATACGAGCCAAGTTTGGTTGATTCCTCAGTTTAGGGGCTGCGACAACGCGGTCATGTAGCCCCGTGTACTTTGGGTGTGTGTAGAATCTGTCTGATAACCGGTGTTAATTGTGATGACTGTATTAGTGTGTGATATCTGTTTTCAATTCAAGTTATTTATTTATTTATTTATTTATCGTATGGCTTTTAGTGCCGGGAGTGTCCGAGGACATGTTCGGCTCGCCTGAGTCTGTAGCGGACACCCTAAAGGGCGAGCTACAAGTTCCGTTCAATTTCAAGTAATTCCAACTTTCGCCACCAGACATCAATGATACCTAGTAGTGAACGTTGGAACTTTGATAGAGCGTTCTGACGAAATCTAACCTAACAAATTTTGCTTTACACAAGTTTAGTCTGTGAAAGGATCTTTTACATGCCATAAATCTATGACATGGGACCGCCGGCTTTACTTCCCCTCCGAAGGAAGGCATACTGAAGGATTTTTAACGCTCTTAAAAAATCCCGACGACTTCGGTCGGGTTTGAACCCGCTATCTTGGGAACAGCAGTTCAGCATGCTACCGACTACGCCACCGAAGCCGTTCAATTCAAGTAAGGACTGAAGACATTTAATTTTTTCAAATAGTTCCTACTTTTGCCGCCAAACGCCACAGTCAACGACTGCTAGTTCAGAACTTGATTACCAGATGCCACCGCTGTCGGCTCCTGTCGACGAACGTCGGAACCTAAGAGCGTTTGTCAAATGTTTAACCTAACCTAATTTAGCTTCACACAGGTGTAATTAGGGGAAGGTTCTTTAACATAACATAAATCTATGACATGGGACCTCCGGCTTTACTTCCCCTCCGAAGGAAGGCATACTGAGGGATTTTAACGCTCTTAAAAAATCCGACGACTTCAGCCGGGTTTGAACCCGCGATGTTGGGCCTGGAAGCTCAGCATGTTACCAACTACGCCACCGAAGCCGCTACACATAGACTATAACTAACAAATATTGACGAGTTGAATTATCTCAACTAATACTGCAACTATATAAGCAAGGCAAATAAAGTAATAAATGAAGGAACTCCGGTAGTTGACCGTTTCCCCCGCTAGGTTGTACTAGCGTAACTTGGCCTCCGCGTGCCTGTCTGGCTCGCCTCCACTTAGTGTAAAACAAAGTCCCCGATTCTTGGATGTCACGGGTAATCTCGAGAACCACTGGATGGATTTTGATGCGGCTTTCACCATTCTGTAAAGGTAATCTCGAGGAAGATTTCTGTAGAAAATAATGTATTTATGATCAAAGGGAGCCAAGCAGTAACGATTTCAGATTTCAGTGAAAAGGTCGAAAATAAGACCTGGCGTCCGTGCACTTCTTAAGCTTACGCTGGGCAAACCGTTAAAAATATCTATATACTATGAGTGTAAGAATTGTTCAGCATGAAAAATTCTCCAAAAAAGTCCCCGAGAGCATATCTCTATCTTCGATACTTTGCCCAATCTAAGTGTTTTTAGTTTGGACGGAACGGGGATTTATGTCTCATGCACCTCGCCATTCTTAAATTCCTTGCACATTCATAACTGTTCCCGGGCGAAGCTAGTTGTTATTTAAAAGAAGTATTGCACTAAATACTAATCAAGTTGTGAATAACAGAAACTAATCTTCAAGGGAATACGAACATATTAAAATACTATCCAGAACACACTAAAATACATTTCTAAGAAGAGAAGACCTTACCTCTAAACAGAAGAGATCTTGATTATTTTTCTCACTGATTTTGAAGACGATCAGGATCTAAGTTCCCTGGACATTTCTTTCGCCCAGAAAATGAACCGGCATTTAATGTAATGAAACACTATCCTAGGGAAATATAGTAACAGATGATCCTCTGAGCGCCGGCCCTGTGGTGTTGGAGTAGCACGCCTGCCTCTCAACCGGAGGCCCCGGGTTCGATTCCCGGATCCGTTAGGGATTTTAGAAACTGACGTGAGGGCTGGAACGGGGTGCACTCAGCCTCGTGAGGACAATTGAGTAGCTGTCTGACAGTGAGACAGCGCCCCGGTCACGAAAACCTAGATTAACGGCCGAGGGGACCCGATGAGCTGACCCAACACCTTCTATACTACAAGCCTGCTCGCTCCGTGGGTGACGTCACGCAGTGTGGTCCGGTAGGTTTGAGCAGAGGACATGCATCGTATTATGCGCTGTTCTCAGTGCGATAAATTTTATATTCCACTGCTGGACTCAGCATACCAACGCTAAATTATATTCTTCCACTTGGCCGAGAAGCATACGAAACGATACTTCATGGTGTGTGTGTGTGGAGTGTTATGTTTTGACAGAAAATGTCTGACAGTGAGACAGCGCCCCGGTCACGAAAACCTATTTCCAGTACTTTTTCATTCTTTCAGATAGGGATTTTCTCAACTCAACTCACTGTCAGACATTCGTAAGTCACAACACAAAATATGGTACTGTTGATTCAACTAGGAATCATGATCGGATCCTATTTTAGAAGTGCCCGCCTCGTTGCGTAGTGGCTAGCACTCGAAGCTATCACCGCTGAGTCCCGGGTTCGATTACAGGCTCTGCCAAGAAATGTATTTGTGGACTGAGGTCTGGAACGGTGTACACGCAGCCTCGTTTTAAGGGGCGGAACTAAGAGGTCATCTGCCCCAAACTGAGAAGGGGTGGATTCAATTTACACCTCGGTCATCCTGGAAGTGGTTTTCCGTGGTTTCCCACTACTACTCCAGGCAAGTGCCGGGATAGTTCTTAACTGAAGGCCATGGCCGCCACCTTCCCAAATATCATCTGAATTACAAATTCACACACTAATAGAGCCATCACAGTGGCACAGGTTATCAGACAAATTCCACACACACCCAAGTACATATTATTAATCTTGATTGGTCACATTGGACCACTTGAGTCGTTCCACGATCACTTCTTCTTTGAAGGTAGTACTGCTTGGTTCTTGCGCTATTTCCAGTACTTTTTCATTCTTTCAGATAGGGATTTTCTCAACTCATCTGAAATCTCCATAGGCTTTCTATGTGTCATTTCTGCAGAAAATTTGTGAGTTTTACAGAACAATATTTAAGATTATTTAAAAAAAATCCAATTTACATGTTTTTTATTGTTACTTGATTGCTGTAATAATATTATTATTATCATGATCATTAATAGCATGAGTATAATGTAAGATTAATACAGGTACTCTTTACTATGATTGTGTTCTGGTAAATAAACGGTACCGTACACCAAGGAAAGGAAACAATGAGGGAATTATATTATAGAATGTGTATAACATTTTATGGACCACCTCATGGCACAGTGACTAGCATTGTTGGCTGTCACCCCGGAGGTCATGTACAATTCTTGGCTGTCAAGAATTTTGAAGTCTTGGTCTGGTGTCCCAGCGCCGTGATACTAAATGGGAACCTACCGGATGCTGTGGCAGGAGGAGGAGGAGTGGAAAGGATCTAGCCACCCTACCATATGTAAACAGCGACTCAGGATGACTGGATACTGATCTCTTGACACAGCCAGGGACTCTAATCGGGTTGCCTACATACCTCGTGGATATGGCTCTCTTTGATTGAAATTTATGAAAACATTACTAAAATATCACTTCAAAAAGTACCGATATCTAAGACAGCTCATTATTTCACAATTTGACAGGTAACACTAGATATTAATTTGTAAAGTTTTAAAGTTCGGGAAGACATAATGGGCTATTTAAAATTACAAAATTTTATTGAACTTTAGATCTAGGCTATGATGTTTCCATTATAACCTCAATTTCTGTTGTTACAGTTAAACAATAAACCATGCATTCATTACACAATCATATTTTAGAAACTACTTGCATCAAGTGAAAGATGAACAAGAAAAATAGATAACATTAATCATTAGTAATACATGATTTGAGAACTACAGTAGGCCTACATTTCCTGAAGAGAATGAAATCAGAATCATAATATGAAATATATCCACCACAACAGGCTAGCAATGTTTCAATGCCTGAATTACATAAAGGTAGAAAAATGAATATGTGCAATAAAATTTGTGGGGTAAGATCTCATTCTATGAGATGACATACAACGTTCCAGTTCTTTTTGCATAAGATGTCGCATAAAAAAATGTTTTATGCTTTTACCATAAGATGAGAAAGACACTTGCTATACACCTATAAGTTACATGAAGTATAGTCATTGCACTGTTCACAAATAAATCAAATGAATGCCACTGAAATTTACGACTACATAACAGTTAATGTTCTCTTCACCCTAAGCAAGTCACATCTTGTAGCCCTCAGGCAGCAAGAGGACAGTTCTATCTGTGATAAATGTCAATAGTCAACCTTCTACATCCTTTTATTTCTATCACTGATTTATTTCTCCAATCATATGGGGGAGGATGCCTGTCTCTCCTGGATGCAGGCCTTCACCAGTATATCCAATTCAACTGCAATAACTCCTACGGCAGATGGCAATCTGCAACATAATGCAGATTTTACATGAGGCTAAGAACTCAGGAACTCACTGCTGTTGAGTACGGTATGGAAAATGGCAGAACAAGATAATTTGAGCTTACCCAATAACTTATGTTTAAACAGTGTTGCATGCCTTGCTTCTATCGATGTTATTGATTTCAAAACCTAATGTCAACGTCTTTTGAACACAGTGACATGAAACAAAGTAAACTGATTGCATTTTTCCCAGGCAAAACGGTCAAACAAGGAGTGCGCAATTTATTTGATTTATAACAAAGTGGAGAAACATGACTAACTGGTGATTCACAATAGCTGTACGTATGCTCTGTGGAATGCTGAAATTTAGCACAAGTTGCCAAAAACCATGAACCTATGAATGCCAGTGTACCATTGAATATATTATCGACAAGATTTTATGCTTACGTGGTTGATATTATCCCTGTGTATCACCTGCATGTAACCTTCTGTGTGGCTTTTCAAATTGTGACAAATTCTACAGTTCGTGACAAATGATGAATCCACCACCCAAATAGGCCTACTGTTAAAGCCAGCTAATTGACACATACACATCCATCCAAAAATGTAAACCTTACCGATAACAAAGATCGTCCTGCAGGCAACATTGTGAGTGAAGTCATGATACTCTTGCTACAAAAATTGCAGTATCGTGTGGAAATATATAACACTAACAATATTTGTTTAACTCTTAATTTGCAAATTTTCTTTGACTGTGTGACTATTCCCACTGTGTGTGACAAAAACCAGGGCAGCATATATGGCTAACGCGGTCCTATCTAGTAATTATATTAATAGTGAATGAGACAAGAACATGCCTCTATGAAACTAACAACTTCGTTAATATGGATAATACATGATTTTCATACCTTATATTCATAATCTAGGGGACAATACCAATTGAAATTGCTGTCCATTATCACAAGTGCACTGGAAATATGTGCTTTTGTTTCTTGCCCATTGAACGATGTCAGCCATGTTCCTCAAGGAACTTTTAATTAAATTATAAGGATATCCATTTCTCTCAACACTACGTGGTAACCTAGTTCATAATCCATTTACGCTGATGCTAAAGAAGGTACAGTACCGGTATCAATGGAATGCCAAAACATGTAGCCTCCATCGTTAAATAAATATTAGGCTACATTTTAGTATTGACAAGGCTGAGGTTCATCAAATAAATAAATAAATATAAGTTACCACTAGCCAATATGGTTAACTATTATCACAATAAAATGGTAAATATATACGTATTCTAATACTATATTTGTCCATAATTCACACGTAGGCTGTAATGGCCGACAGAACTGGAATTTTACTCTATAAGTCATGATCTAAAATAGGGTGCGGTGGGTGGGTTATAGATAGCCGAGGAGTAAACTTCATCATTTCCTGATTCAAATTGTATCATTACAGAAGGTATTTTGGCTAATATCCTCCGCAGTCTATAACCCAGCCACCTTTCTCTTTCTATATCATGACTTATATAGTAAAATACCAGCCGTGTCGGCCATTATCCGCGTGAATTATGCACAAGTACAGTATTGCCAACCCCACGCATTTGGTACCTATAATTTGCTACACATAACATAAGTTACTAGATAATGCTCTCACAACTACGTTATACATAGTAATACCACCAGCAACAGGTGATTTTCAAGATACCATTAACGTTGGAACAATTTAATTTTTCAACTCCGATGCAGATAAAACCTGCAGGACAAAAGAGCATTAATTCGATTGAAACTTTATACAAGGAATCATTCCTAAAACTACACGAAATGATAAATATAAGTTACCAAGACTTTGTGGAGAATATAAATATTTCTTTTGAAGCTATTCGAACAACTACAACGAGAATAAGCCAGCAAATAATGGTTTAGTAATGGCAGATATTGAACGTAGAAATCTCAATCATGTTAACAATTTCACCACAGTCCATCGCAACTCCAATGACTCAGTCTAGATGCAACAACTTTTAAGTATTTGACACTCGAATACTATATCGCTGATCCAACTCTTGGAATGATTTACGAAAGCCCAAACTACAAACCAGTAAGGAACTTTTAATTACATTTATTATTGTGAGGACATCCATTTCTCTTTAGAACAATAATTGTTAACCTAGTTTATAATCCAATTACGCTGACCAGTATCAACATAATACAGAAACATGTAGCCTACGCCGTTTAATAAATATTACATTTTAGTTCTGTTCATCAAATAAATAAATAAATAAATAAATTACAGTATTACCAACCCCACGCATAAGGTACTAATTGCCTCGACCAAATATTACTAGATAGCGCACCCTATGCAGCCCAAGTTCTTGTCACGCACATCAATAATCTTTCTCTAGACCAATGGGTTTGGCCTAGACCAATAATTAATTAATTAATTAATAGGTAGCGTGTTAGCCATATATACACCCCTGGATTTTGTCACGCAAAGTGGGAATAAGTTAGTCACGCTTCTGTATTAACCAAGTTGTGAGGGTCAAAGAAAGGTTCTCTTAAGCAGTTTTGATAACAGAATTTTCTCTTTCAATGAAAAATGAAAATAATAGGCCTAATACATATGAAGTTCCTCCGCTTCACTGAGAAACATGATGTTTTTAGGCCTAGATGATGAATATTTGTTGCCTAGGTAACTGTATGGGAGGTCTAGATAACAAACTCTTATTGGCATGGTAACTAACAGTATGAAATTTATCCACACCGATCACAGATAGCCCCGCCCTAAAGCATGTCTATGTTAAAAGGTGAAGGCTTGTATGTTTTATTAATGTATTCTAACTAGCCTATGAACTGCTGAAAAGTAGTATAAACTTACGTGAGGATTCATATTCAATATACAGTATGAATCCCTACTTGCTGCAATGGCACGTTCTTTAGACATACAGTACCCAAGTAAAAATATGATGGGCATCCAGGAAAGGTTCCTTAGAAGGTTGAGGTATTTTAAGGGGAACAGTGAACTTTTCACCATTTTCATTGAATGAACTTGTTTCCAAGAGCACATCCATTCCCATTGCTTTGAAATGTCCATGGCACACCTGAAAGGAAAAGCAAGTATATTATAACCTGTACATGTAAGTTACTTCTCCACTTAAGTTTGCTTCTTCCACTGTAGCCTATATTCATGATATTTAAGCATAGGCCTAGTATTAGAGGCACTAAGTTTCTTATTTATTTCTAGGCTACACAATTAGCGAAATAAAATATAGCCTAACCTAGGCCTTAATGAGTCTTGAACATCGTAAATAGGGAAGTAGCCTATATCGTACAATTTTAGAAATGTAGGTTAGGTCCAGTGATATTGACATCTAGAACTCGGGAATAAAACCCAATGATGCAGTTGAAAATTAAATTCAATTTTAAAATAGTTAACAGATATTTATACCGAAATATAAGACCACTGATAACAAAATAATGTATTCACTTACCCCTAGTGTTCTGAGCTGACATAAAATCTCCTTGGAATGGCACGAAGTCAATTTTACTTTAAAATCTTCTTTCACATAACAATTTGAACATATGGACCTTAGATCCAATAACATAGTTTCCACTGCAACCATTCACACAGCAGGGCATAGACATTTTTCGATTTTTAAACACAAATTCACAGCACCTAACAACAGAAAACAAACATCCAACATGTCTGCCTTGCCTAGAACCATCGGACCACACTCTTAGCCGTGAGGTCTGGTGACGTCAGAGCACTCTGGCCTTCCTTCAGAGGGTGTTGGCTGACCACGCGTCACCCCAATATCTGCAGGCCAAATGGCTGGGCAGCGGTCGCTTGGTAGGCCTAGGCTTTTCAAGGGCTGTAGTGCCAGGGGTTATTATTTTGATTCTCTGAGCAGCACACATTTCAGAACACAGGAAGTTCACAGATCATATCCACACAATCTGAAAAGATATCGCCCCACAACGCGCCTTCTTGCTCTAACTTTGCCTCCACTACTGCATCTACACGTTTCATTGCACGTTTCATCACATAAAATGCCCGGCTCCGTGGCTAAATGGTTAGCGCACTAGGCTTTGGTCCACCGTGTCCCGGGTTCGATTCCTGTCCGGACCCTTAGGGATTTTAATCTCTTGGGGTTAATTACCGTGACTCGAGGACTGTGCCGTCTTCATCATAACCTCAACCTCCTCATTACGACGCGCGGGTTGCCCACGGGCGTCAATTAGAAAGACCTGCACTCGGCCTCTCAGGAGGCCACACGATCTTTTTTTTTTTTTTTCATCACGTGAAATAAAGATAAGGACGGGTATTTGAGAAATTTAGATTCACTTCCGCCAAAGTCTCTCAGCATGTTTAAGATACATACATCACTATCAGCATTAAATATTTCGGAATCACTTTCCAATGACCAAATGCAGGAAGTGCATATCACAATCTTCGTTGTTGCTGTGAGAATCAGATAACCATTCAAATAATAAACAACGTTATCGCCTGCTCTGTCAGAACTCTCATCATTAACTGACAGGATTATAGGGTTCAATTTCTGCCAGTGTAATAGTTTCTTTAATTTGCTGACAACTGTTATCCTTCACCTCTCTGCTCGTATGTATTTCATTTCTCGCCATTGACCGTATTCATTAAGAGAAGAAAGCTAATTGTCAATAACGTCCTCATAATTAGTTTGTGAAGAAAGAACCTCTTTCTCTGGTCGGCCTAAGTACAGTATATAGACTGAAGAAAATGGAGGCGAAAGAATTTAGTAGAAGTAGGATGATCGCTACCTCGTTTAAGTCCAAAATACCTCTCAGAAGGGTCTTGATTTAATTTAGCAGTTAAAACGTACTTGTATTGTAAGTACAATTTGCGAATGGTATTGCATCACTGCTTGGCAGCCGGCATCTGCTACGATCATACGCTCAGCACGGCGCGTGGTGTTGAAATTTAGAACTACTTCATCTTAACCATTGACTCATATGGGAGTTCCACCATTTATTACTTTATTCGCCCTGATATAAGTGTACACTGTACATATCGTAAATAGTTTCACCCATACGTTCTGACATAAATTTTAGGGCCTAATTGTAATGGAACTGATGATCCCTTGACGATCGAAACTGGTCGCCCAAGTGTATTCGTTAATCTCATGTAATTTTTTTTTCAGGATTAGGGAATAACCCATCTCTTTTGGAAAAAATCCTGTTGATCAACTGAAAAGTATCAAAATTTCGTTTACTAAGGCAACACTCAAAATTGCTTCAAATACGGTGCCATAATAAAATAATTATTGAAAGAAAATGTCTCATTTTCTCTTTGCCCCCTTCTCGTTAACTAAATGTGAGTTGGCTCGACCTTTCCTCTACTTCCCCATCTCAGATAGGCAACCTGTACTGCATGTCAGTTGTGCAGGTATCCTCCACACACCACGAGGATCAAGGGCTCTCTGGAGCCAGTTTTTATAAGCCAGTCACCGTAGAAACAAAGATCGCGGTAGTTCGCAAAAAATTGCAAGGTTCTGATTTTTGGGATGTTATTATGATTCGCCATCTCTTGATGAATACAGTACTTTTGCATTTGTCAGTTGGCACAGGCTAGAGTAAAAGGTGGCTTTTCACCGATGTCTCAGTCTCACTCATGGCTGTGATTATATGGAAGCTACTGAGGTATGGGTGGTGCTTAGTAATGGCATTCAGGGCACAGTCAGTGCCTGTGAATGCTGTGAAAGGTTCAACTCATAGGGTTAGGACTACTGTTCTGACTCAGTGAGGAAAGCAATGGCAAACTACCTCACTCCTCTTCTTGCCTAGAACGCCTCAAAATAGTGCTGCCTTGGGTTTTTGTGGGTATCTACTCACATAACGTAACGGCGGTACTTTTTGAGGATCCAACCAGCCTTCGGGCTGACTAGCTAACAGACAGACATTATGATAGATACCAAAAGTGTAAAATCAAGTTTGCAACTTTGGAAGACCTGTGCTAACTTCGTGGTGCTCCAAAAACCTCGACTTTTTTCAGGTTTTGGCTTACAACTTCTAAACCAATGCATTCTACGGCAAAGTCATTAATGACGATTTTAAAGAAGATAACATTTGCGACAATTTGCGCGCAACTCCAGCTCTGTATGTCTTATAGATCTTGAGATACAACACTTCGAAAATGGGCCATTCTTTCCAAAAAGTCAGAAATTTGTAGTAAGCTAGTCTTTAGAACAAACTTCCGTCTAAAATACTCCTTCTATGAGTTAAGTCGTGGGAAATAAAGTTGTAGAGCAGTTATTTTTCTTTAATATATGCAGAAGAAAAACACTTTTGGACCAACGATTCTCATGTTATCAGGTAAAATACAAAATAAAGAAATCGGATTTTTCAAGAAATACAGCTTCGAATGTCAATTGTTATCAATATTGCACAGTTATCCATTAATGTCATATTTTTTGCGGGTTGGGTGCCTGGAAGAAATCGATCTTAGGGATAATGCCGCCCATTGCATTCAATTTTATAATACTATTTGAGTAAAAATCACTGTACTTTTATTTATGTTATTTTGATTGCAATAAAGTGTGTCTAATCTAATATTATCTAGTTATTGCTACTGTCATAGAAATTGGATGTAATGGAGTCAAAGAAATAACTGGAAAGGAATTTGGAAAAGTTAAATTTAAAAGGAAAGACAAAGTACGACCCTTTGAGGTGCACAACAAGCAGGTTTCTATAAACACTCTCACAATATTCCAACGGCAGTGTGTAACAAAGCAGTCTGAGACGGACCTGAAAAGCCACTTTACATACGAGTTGGCCCCATATCCCATGGCTCTATTCTCCGAAGAGGGAATGTGAAAAGGAACAAAATCATCGTTCTACTCTGCCTTTACGCCCCTCCCAGAAAGCGTCACCGTTGGAGAAAGAACGTTTGTTTTAGTGGACGTAGGATACTTGCTCCATAAGGTTATATGACAACGGAACAGCTCAGTGAGGGAAATTGTAGCTGCTATATTACCTACTCGACCAACCATTTTGGAAAAAATGTCTCAGTTGTATTCGATGGCTGCCCAGAGGAGGGGGCTGTTAAGGGCACAAAAACCGCTTATTATTTATTTAGCGTATGATGCTTACAAGATAGGAAAGAATTATATACACTATTTACAATAAACACTATTCACAGCATTAGGACCATCTCTTCAAATTTGGACAGGAAGGTCTGTAACCCACGCAATTGCATCAGGAGTTGCTGAGTGGAGATCATCCAAGGCGCCGGGATATGAATGCAGAGGGCACTCCTGCACAATATGCTCGATAGTCTGCATTTCAAAACCACAGTCACATCGGGGGGAATCTATCCAACCCCACTGGTGTGGGGCTGCACCTGTTCGACCAGTACCACATCGGATTCTGTTGAGCCTTGACCAAACCACCCGAGGAAGATTAAAACCAGCAAGTCTTGTGGTAGGGTCACTGATTTGAAGTAGGCCGCGAGGTGAGGAGTTTCACCATTCGTCTCTCCAGGCATTTCGGAGGTTGAACTCAGTGGACGAAAAATCAATAGCTGTTTTGCATGCTGGCTTTCGGGATTTCAACCTCTTTGTAGAGAGCCGTATGACGTCCTGATGAATAGGAAGCTCAGCATTTTCTTTGATCCTGTACCACAAGCGAACCAGAGCTTTCTGTCTCATTATATGGGATGGAGCGATATTACTAAGTACAGGTAGCCACTGGGTAGGGGTGCAACGTAGAGTACCAGAGATAATGCGCATTGCCTGGCAGAGATGTATATCTACGAGTTGGCAGAGAGAGCTGTTCAACAAAAACCGCTGAACGGCTGAGACGTTATGCAGCCTCAGCGTGCAGCGATATCTTTTTTGAAGAATCGACACTGATGGAAGTGCCCCAAGAAAAGTTTTTGTTCAACCCAGAAAACAAGCAGCGCCTTATCAACTTTATCTGCACTGAACTGTATATACAAGGGATAGAAAGAAAGCAAGCTCCAGAGGTCGCCAACTGCCTCATTGTGAGAACATCATTGGAGAAGAGCGAGGAGTACGAGCACGTCATAATCGTCCTCAGACCACAAAAACACTGATTACGGAAAGCTGTTCTCCTTTAAACAGAGAGTGGCGCGGCCATCTTTACGTCGCAACAGCTACAGATGTACTAATCTGATAACGCTACCGGGTGACTTAGCCGTGGTCGTTACGGCGTGGCTCACATCCATGAGGTGAGGTGGTTCGAATCCCCCCGCCGGCAACCTAGAAGATAGTCTTCTGTGGATTCCCATCTTCCTTCCAGGAAAATGTCGGGGTTGGTCCCTAACTATAGGCCACAGCCGCTACCTTCCAATTCCTCGTCCTTACATTCACACTTTCCTCCCCAGACAACACTCCATACGCGATGGTACTTGTAGCTCACCCCATGGGTGTCCGCATTGAAGCAGCTACAAACTCTGGCGAGCCGAGCATGTCCTTGGACACACCCGGCACTAAAATACATACGCTTAAAAAAACTGATAACGCTTGAACCTACCATAGACGTGGACAACGGTGCCATCTAGCGACTGGTGAGCACACAGCCAACCTAACGACACTTAGAGCACATTGTCGATACTTACTGACTACGCCTCGTATTTCAGGTGTTATTATTTCCACGTCCCAGTTATTGACCGACTGAAAAATCCCAATATCAATTGTCAATAAGGCAACACTGAAAAACTGGCTTTAAAGCTGTCTCTACTTGCACGTTAACACGCGTAGCCACCACACCGCAAAACGCAGACTCCTCTATTCTTCGCCTGGTTGTCAGGCAACCCAAATTACTGAGCTGTACTTTATGTACATGCCACTCCATTGACCTATTCTTCGCCTGGTTGTCAGGCAACCCAAATAACTGAGCTGTACTTTATGTGCATGCCACTCCATTGACCTATTCTTCGCCTGGTTGTCAGGCAACCCAAATAACTGAGCTGTACTTTATGTACATGCCACTCCATTGACCTATTCTTCGCCTGGTTGTCAGGCAACCCAAATAACTGAGCTGTACTTTATGTACATGCCACTCCATTGACCTATTCTTCGCCTGGTTGTCAGGCAACCCAAATAACTGAGCTGTACTTTATGTACATGCCACTCCATTGACCTATTCTTCGCCTGGTTGTCAGGCAACCCAAATAACTGAGCTGTACTTTATGTGCATGCCAGTCCATTGACCTATTCTTCGCCTGGTTGTCAGGCAACCCAAATAACTGAGCTGTACTTTATGTACATGCCACTCCATTGACCTATTCTTCGCCTGGTTGTCAGGCAACCCAAATAACTGAGCTGTACTTTATGTGCATGCCACTCCATTGACACTGACGGGATAATAAAATACTAAGTGGCCAATTGACATGACGAGTTGAGATTGACATCGCTGAGCCCTTAACTAGGAACTTGTCGAGAACAGGCGCAATGGAAATCAATAAACAAGTGTAGAGGTCGCACCTCAGGATTCTCTCTGTGACTGGGACTGCTTAGTTTTCATACAAACATCCCAAGGGATGGGACAGTCCTTCCGGTCTGAATGTCGACACTGGGTCAGTTTCCCCAAAATTTCATCATAAAATGTTTGGCCTATTTTCATTTAGGAAAAAAAAAAAAAGGTTTATGAGATCACCTTTTGTCCGTGTGTGTGTGTGTGTGTGTGTGTGGCGTGTGTGCGTACATGTGTGGGTCCCCCATTAATAAAATCTAAACGACCAGAGTGATTTCAATGAAACTCTGTGAGGTCATAACACCGTTTTGGATGACCCCGACTGTGCCTTTCAAATTTTACTACGTCTCACCAATCCAACATGGCGGCTGTGCGAAATATTTCCCCAGCATTCTGTATATCCGAAACTATTAGTCTACTGATATCACCCTGAAATTTATTACGGTATTGGAGGGCACTACTAGAAGATCAGCTATGATACTTTAAAAAGCCTATCAACTACAAAACGAACATGGCGGCCAAGCGAAGTTGAAACATTAAAATAGACTTTTTCGCGATTTAACCATCCAAACGCAATGAAATTTGGTACAGTAAATGTTTATACACATTGTAATGCATGGCATCTAATTTAGTGCAATTGTTTACATAACCTCAACATGGCGGTTGTGCGAAATTTTTAAATTAAGTTTCTATTTCTTGTGTATTAATCATGCGATCGAAGTGAACGTTTGAATAATTTAACCTATGCAATAACCGTCATCTAATAGTACATAACTCTATGGCCTACATATATAAAAGTCCAATATGGTGACCATCGGAAATAAAATATTTAGACGGTTTACAATATCTATTATTCTATAACAAGAGTTTAGTGCTTTTCAGTCGGTCAACACGAATGTACCCAAAAGAGATGGGTTATGCCCTAATCCTGAAATAAATTACATGAGATTAATAAAACACTAGGATGACCAGTTTCGATCGTCAAGCGATCATCATCAGATCCATTACACTTAGGCTATACAATCTATGTTTGAAATACAGGTGAAAATATTTACAATATGTACAATTATTTAGTTGCAGTATTGGTACTGCAACTGTCAGTGTATGCTAAATGCAGTATATATGTTAGGTGAAATGCTAAATGGTGATAGCTATCCGGAGATTGTACTTTAGAGAGATTATATGGTTGTAAACTATGGTTAAACTATAAAATTTTAGGCTAACTACTTATCTGATTGTCTTCCGTACTACAGCTACTCGCAGTTTTCGTGCTTACTAGAACTCACTGTGCGGTCGACTGCGGTGGTTATCTTAACGACTGGTTTTTCCCTCCCTTCTCCCCCCTACCCCTACGTGCTGTGGGGAGTGATCGCGATGTGTTTATGTGAGGTGTTGCCAACCTAGATAAGATGTATGTTATTGAATGAGGTGGGTCTGCAACTATTAAAGACCGTGGATTAGCCCTCGCCACGCGTGGAGCATAACCCATTCGAACTAAGCGTTGACGGTCTTATGAGGACGTCCCGGCACCTTTAATACTGCCGCGAATATGGGCCTTGGTTTATTGCAGAAGAAAAGTACATCGTACACCTGATCCAGATAACATTTACCTATTAAAAAACCCCTAATTTCCCCCTTTTTTATCTAGCTTGGCTGTGTCGCTAATTTGTGTTTTGTTTCCGACAGGGTGTGTTTTTAGTAGCGTGGAGAGGGGTGAGCTCTCCATGAACGTGTGTTCATTTAGATTGTTGGGATTGTTTCGTTTGGCTAGGTGTATCTCGATTGCTTCCTTTATGTCAAGAGCTCTGCCTTTCGATTCGTGATGGATTATTTTAAGGTCCGACTCTATGTTGGTAAAGCTGTGCCCTGCGTCACACATATGTTCGCACACGGCTGAATGTGTTCCGTATCTTATCGCATTCCTAAGTTCATTATAACGTGTGTCTACTCGCCTTCCACTCTGCCCGATGTAATTAGCTTGACAATCGGTGTCTTGGCACGTTATAGAATATACCCTGACCTTGAATACTGGTCACGTTTATTTAGATTACTATTGTCTTCCGTACTACTATAGTTGCAGACCCACCTCATTCAATAACATACATCTTATCTAGGTTGGCAACACCTCACATAAACACATCGCGATCACTCCCCACAGCACGTAGGGGTAGGGGGGAGAAGGGAGGGAAAAACCAGTCGTTAAGATAACCACCGCAGTCGACCGTACAGTGAGTTCTAGTAAGCACGAAAACTGCGAGTAGCTGTAGTACGGAAGACAATCAGATAAGTAGTTAGCCTAAAATTTTATAGTTTAACCATAGTTTACAACCATATAATCTCTCTAAAGTACAATCTCCGGATAGCTATCACCATTTAGCATTTCACCTAACATATATACTGCATTTAGCATACACTGACAGTTGCAGTACCAATACTGCAACTAAATAATTGTACATATTGTAAATATTTTCACCTGTATTTCAAACATAGATTTTATAGCCTAAGTGTAATGGATCTGATGATGATCGCTTGACGATCGAAACTGGTCATCCTAGTGTTTTATTAATCTCATGTAATTTATTTCAGGATTAGGGCATAACCCATCTCTTTTGGGTACATTCGTGTTGACCGACTGAAAAGCACTAAACACTTGTTTACTAAGGCAACACTGAAAATATGGCTTCAAACACCACAATCTATTATTCTATGACAACAATCAAACTGTAATGTTGTATGTTGATAGAGGCAATTAACATACGTAGTATATATGAAAACAGGATGTATAGTTCTTCACGGAACTACTTGTTTAATGTTGAAAACATGTTTTAAATGCTACTAAGAGCACTCAGGTCCAGTTTAGCAAAAGCGTAAAGTTTATCTATTTTGACAATTGTGACAAAAGTTGAAAAGCTAGAGGACCCGGAAAAGTGTCAAAATGCACGCTTTGAAACGTTTAATCATACTTCAAATAATACAATTTTGAAAATGACTTCCAGCACAAACGATATTTTGAAAATATATTGCTAAAAACGCATATCATTAAAATGGAACTTGTTATATTGTTTTAATCTACTGTTTGATTATTTCTTTTCAATTTGTGGGAAGCTGATTTTTGAATTTCTGAAAACGGAAGTAGATATTTCGATTTTTATTTGTCATTGTAAGGGTCGGCACTATCGCTTGTAGTGATAACTTTATTGAACTACATACGACAAAGGATGTGGTATACCGCTTGGTGTCCATGACTTTTGAGTGTCATCGATGGAGCCGTGAGACATTCCAAATCAGTCTCCGTTCAAAGTTCATACCAAAGGACCAAACAAAAGGTTATGCCAGTCAAGTTTCTTGATAGCACCAACCATTGATCAAAGGGGTGGGAAAGATGGAAAAATGGAATTTAAGAAACAAAATAATCTACCTCCCTTAATAGACACAATATCAAAACTGTTCAAAATGGTAAATAGTCCTCTAAACATTACCTACAACGTTTGTCTGAAAGAATTTTTGATGTGACCCACCCTTACGCCAAGGGATGAGCAAAACATTTTCGGAATTATAATAAGATGGGGTTTCTCATATGCTAAACATGTAGCACTTTTGTATGCATACAACGATTGGCAAATTTACTGAATCCGAAATAATTTTCTTTGGCAGGTGAAATCAACCTCCACCTTCCGGCGTGCCGAGAAGGATTTTAGTTTTGTTTCATGTCCAAGCTTGCCAGAAATAGTCCACCATTCAAAATGTAAATATGTATTGAGAAATGCTATGTGTAAAAGAAAATACACGATATTTAAACAAATTACTTCAGGAACCAGATCAGACTGCACAATAGGAAATGAGCATTATAAAAATTTACGTTAATGATTCAGCAGACCCTTACAATATCGTTTGCTGCAACCCAACTAACGCGTGTTGGCAGGATGGTCGATATTTCTCTGCTTGCATCCCGTATGGTACTAATGCACTGCAAGGATATCCTGCAAACGATACTGAACACTATTATTATTCTTCCCTCGTATTAGTCTGTAGTCATATCGAGGGTTCAGTATCGTTTGCAGGATATCCTTGCAGTGAATTAGTACCATACGGGATGATAGTAGAGAATTATCGAACTTCCTGCCAACACACGTTAGTTGGGTTGCAGCAAACACTATTGGAAGGGGATAGAGATTCACCCGGTATAGCTTTCTAAGCCGTATTTATGTGTTACGTTATTGATAATTGATATTACGACTTTTCAGTCGGTCAACATAGTGTAATCCCAATGTGAAAAATAACCTGAATAAAATTACATGTAATTACGATATGTGACATCGAACTACACAAGAGCGAAACATGTCTCCCTGTTCTGTAATTCAGAACAAATATACAGAGTGTCTTTTATGTACCTTGGAGAATGATAGGTCATGTAGGGGACGAGTATAGAAGTAATTTGAGACAGGGAACTTGGGGTCGGAGCGGCCTCCTTAACCCCTAAAATAAGGATTGATTCAGGCCCTCCACCCTGTAAGTTAGGCAACCGACCCAAGACTCTATTACATTTCTTAATCCTTTAACTCTTGGCAAGATTCATTTCTCCATGTGGCGCTGGCGTAATGGATAGCGTTGCGGTGCGAAAGGCCGGTAGTCCCGGGTTCGTTTCTGGGCTTGGGCTAAATCTTTATTTTTATTTTTATGTTATTTGTCGTATTACAGTCACATGATACAGTCTGGTGCTACATCAGGGTAGAGAGTGCACCATACTGTATCATGTGACTACAATACGACAAATAACATTTTTTTAAATGGCCCAAGCCCGGAATCGAACCCAGGACCACCGGCCTTTCGCACCGCAACGCTATTCATTACGCCAGCGCCACATGGAGAAATGAATCTTGCCAAGAGTTAAAGGATTGAGAAAGGCAATAAGGCTTGGGTCGGTTACCTAACTTACAGGGTGGAGGGCCTGAATCAATCCTCATTTTAGGGGTCAAGGAGGCCGCTCTGATCCCAAGTTCCCTATCTCAAATTACTTCTATACCCGTCCCCTACACGATCTATCATTCTCAAAATGTACATAAAAGACACCCTGCATACCAGGTGGTCCATTTGCCCCATACAATCTATTTTTAGGTGTCCCACATGTACTAATGATGAGCGGGAGGTCTAATAACTGAATTCCTAAGGGGTATCCTTTAATGCAAGCAGATTACATCAGAATGCCAAGAGGTAGCAACCGGACGGTCACTCGCTACATGTTCCTCAGTGTTCTCGTGTAATTCACCCCATTGCGTTCTGAAACCTTGAGAGCTTCGACGATATTACGACCAGCTTCCCCATAGATTAGTATGATGTCTGTGTACTCGTTGTTGCTGAATACATGAGTCCTTGCCTGTATGTTGCCAGCAACTGTTATGTTGTTGTACCACATATGAGTCTCTTAGGCTCTCACATGTGAGGTTTCATAACGCAAGGGGGGCGCATCGTCTGGGGAACAGCTGTGCGGTCGCTATCCTGCGTATTCTGACGTAATCTGCCAGCATACAGTGTGACCCCTGTGGAAATAAGTTATCAGGCATCCCATACAGCAGTAGTGTATGCGGGACACTTACAGGTTGACTGTACGAGGCAAATGAGCTACCTGGTGTATATATAAATTATACATAAACACATGTAATTTATTTCATGTTCCCTTTCGAAGTAATTGGGATTACTGTGTATTGTGTTGTCTAACCGAGATCTTGTAATCATCATCATCTTCATTTCCCCTTTTCCAGTTGACACTGGGTGGGGGCAAATATGGTTCCTCTCCACTTTGTTCCGTCGTTCCACCATTCCCCTTCCGACACAGTATTCCATTCCAATCCACGTTCCGTTTTCTAATACTATTCTCCACCGAGTCCATCCAACGCATTCTTGGTCTTCCTCGTCCTCTCTTCCCTGTCATCCGTCGTTCCAGTACTCGTCTTGGTAGCCTTACTTCATTCATCCGTTTGACAAGTCCAAACCATCTCAATCTGGTTTGCTCCAGTTTGTCATTTACTTTATGTACTCCCAGTTATTTCCGTATATCTTTATTTCTCACTCTGTCCCTCCTCGTTTCCTGAACCATACTTCTCAGGAATCTCATCTCAGCTGATTGTATTCTGCTCTCATCCCTCTTAGTCACTGTCCGAGTTTCTGCTGCATATGTCATTATAGGAACATAATACGCTTTGTACATAACTTATTTAGCCTTAATTGGTATATCCTTGTTCCATACTTGTCCCCGTACCTGTTGGTAGAAAACACTCCCGAGTTGTATTCTTCTGCTAATTTCCAAATCTAGTCTTCCATCTTCAGTCAGTTCACTTCCCAAGTATTTGAAGTGTTTCACCACTTCCAATTCCTTATCTCCTACTTTGATCACTCCTTTTCCTTCTTTCTTACCTCTACTCATCACCACTGTTTTACTCTTCTCCACATTTATCTTCAATCCCCATTGCTCAATCTTTTGATTTATTACGTCTAAATGTTCTTGTACCTCCATCTCATCCTCGCCCCAGATCACAACATCGTCTGCAAACAACATAACCTTCATCTTTGCCCTACTATATTCTTTCATTGCTGCCTTCATGATGTCAGCCATCACTATTAAGAACAATAATGGACACAAAACACTTCCTTGCTTTAGTTCAGTGTCAATTTTAAACCATTTTGATGTCCCGACTCTAGTCTTCACACTACTGTAGCAATCCATGCACATTCCTTTTATCTTGTCTCGCAGTTCCTTGCCTATCCCCCTATTTGTTAAGCTTTCCCAAACTTTTTTTCTAGGGATGCTATCATAGGCCTTTTCTAGATCAATAAAAGTCATTACCATATCCTTCTCATATTCCCAACTCTATCTTGTAATATTAATACAAATTCCAGTTGTACAAAGAATTGTGAAATGTCTAATTGTTTTGCAGAATTTAGTTTCTTCAGTTATCTATTAGTCCAAGTAAGTTACGTGAATTATCCGGGAACTTTTGATTAATACAGAGTCTTTATTTTTACTTGGCAAGGCGATTTCGCTCGATCCGGTCACCGGCCAATAACGGCTGTTACAGGTTGGCACGCGTGGTCCTGGCCGTATTCCCACGCTCTTGCTGCACTAGACGAGTGAGCTGCGAGTTAATTGGGTGTTTTATAAAGCTACTGTGTACTGTATATCGTATTGTGTAGTGTTTTATTGTGATTGTGTATAATGCTGTAATGCCTTATGTGAAATATTTCTTACGTGAACGTGTATATCTGCTCACTACGTACATAAAGTGCAGGAAATCGTGCACTAGAAGAATACAAAAGTTTCGAGTGAATTTTCCAGGGATACCATTTCCTATAAATCAAACAATAATACAACTGCCTAAAAGAGATTCAAACGTGAAGGTTCAGTAAATAGACGTAAAGGTCGTTATTTCCTTACTGAAGCTAAATTAATCGGAGTAACCGGAAACTTCATTAGGAGATGCCGATTGTGTTTGGCAGCGTATGGGGAACATTTTCAGCGTCTACTGTAAACATGGTGAGGAAAAATGCATGATACTGATTTTAAGCACCGTATTCTGCCGTACATATGCGCGTGCGGCCGCCGGCAACTGAGCCGTCACTGGCGGAGCACGTGAGTGAAAATGTCCTTGCCAAGCAAATATAAGGACCCTGTATTTTAGTTCCCGTGTACAGACATTTGGAATTAAGGAAGGTAAACATGGAATTATCCACGATTTCCTTTCCCATTGATTTGAAACAAAGCTCAAGGAACCAATACAAATCTTGGAACTATCGACGAATTCAAATTATCGGTGTTCACTGTAGAGCCCAAAAATTAATTCTGAATATTGTTGCCCCTTGGCATAAAGACAGACACCAATGTGAGAGATATCACACTCTAGTGCGTGTGAAAAGAACAATAGCAAGGGCTTAATTATGGAGTACATAATACATAATGTGCGCATTAGAACTCTTCTCCTTCAATGTCGAGGATTATTTCAAGGAGGCTCTTTCAGCCAAATACGGGTTTTCATACTCAACCCTCCCTCGCACTCTATGAACAGCAGGGCTGCCTGCTTTGTACCACGAGTAATGAGGGTGAAAGAATACAATATATTTAGTAACTAGCTGAACCCGGCATGCGTTGCAATGCCAATCAAAGAAAGTGTTGGCGTTGTAACTTTGTTTGTTGAAGTGCTTATGGATTCCCATTTTTTTTTCTTTTTCCGTTAACCACCTCAAAACTATTGTAAAATTGATTTATTATCTTAAAAAAAACCATGGGAGCGTGCTCAACAACTAACCAAAGTTTCATCGCAATGAAATGAATGGTATATGAACGCATACGGGACTTTGCTGAAACGATTCGAGCGCCGTCACACATTTGTTGAATATACTCGTACGCTACCTATTGTGAGTGGATTTACTAAGCCAGAAACCTTACCTGAAGTGTACAGAACATCTCACCCAAGTTTCATCGCAATGGGATGAATGGTATATGAACGCATGTGGGACTTTCTTGAAACAAACGCACGCCATCTTGTTGAAGCTACTCGCGCGCCATCTATTGTAAATTGGATTTACTACAACGATAACTTTTCCGGAACTGTGCACAACAACTCACCAAAATTTGATCGCAATCGGATGAATTACAATTGAACGCATCGCCAACACGCATTTGTTTAAACTACTCGCGCGCTGTCTATTGTAAATGTAATTAACTAAGCCTATAATGTTTTCGGAAGTGTGCACAACAACTCAACAAAATTTGATCGCAATTGGATGAATGGTTTATGAACGCATAAAAACGAACAAACGAATATCCGTTTTTATATATACCGTATATAAGATAAGATTACGAGTTGGTTGTTCTAGGTTATCGGCCCCTAATGAAATCAAATGTTCCAATGAAAGGATGAATATAAAAACAGTCCAATGCCAGAGGTAAAAACGAAAACGGTTTGTATTAAATAGACAGTGAGCCCCAACAACTATATCTTATTTGGATAAAGGGAGTTAAAACGGGGACGAGAGAAGTCATAGACCAACAAACTGACCAGTCTTCTTCAAATATACATTGAACGTGCAAATATGTATTCAGGTTGTTTTGTAGATAATTAGAAATATTTGTCTCCCGGTTGTTGGCATGGCCCTGACGTGAAAACAGTCACACGCTGCGTCGGGGAGCGGGATTTCGTCTGTACGCATGCGCGGTCTGGCTTTTCCTGACCTAAATATATCAACAGGAACTAAATAACATCAGTGTCTGTTGCAAAATTAACGGCCTAGCTGTCAATTCCTCCAAAAGCAATCTGATCTCCCTAACCCGTAATCGAATTCCAACCCTTATCACTTTGAAGAAAGAAAAAACCTCCGATTCCCCGTCAGCAGTGCGTCAAACTACTTGGACTCAACATCACTTCCGACCTGAAATGGAACACCCACACCGACGCAGTGAGGAACCAAGCTGCCCGCTAACTGGGTATGCTAAGCAGAAATCTACGTGGCTGCCGTACCAAAGTGAAGAGGACCGCCTACCTGAGTCTAGTACGACCGCTGCCAATTCACGCGTGCCCTTCATGGAGCCCCGGTACCAAGGGAAATATCCTTAAGCTAGAACAGATACAAAATCATGCCACTAAATTCATTCTTTCGAAAAACTCCGACATAGACTCTAAAAATCAGACGCCAAAAATGTAGCTTTCCATCTATTGGGAACAAATTTACCCAAATTGATTTGTTATACCTGCGAAAACTTTTTAATAATACAGACTCATCTGCTATTTAAGACAAAATTTCTCTTGGCTACCGATCAGCTCAGAGGGGCCGCGGAGTTACGCTGTTCGCCCCACTACCCAGCACTGAGTCGTACAAACTGGGTTTTGTAAATAGATCGGTTTGTGCATGAAACGGCCTTCCGTGTTCCCTGAAGGCCAGCAACAATACTGCCGTTCAGTTCAAGAGGAAGCTGCGGCATTATTTGTTCAACAAGTAGGTTGTTCCTCATACATTATGCCCCGATTCTTTGTTGTGCAAGTGTTTCCCGTGTATCTCCTTTTGCAATATTCATTTGATCCCTTCTCGTGTTGTTCCTCCCTTAACCTATGTAAATGTGCATTTACCATCCCCCTAATGTATACTGTAAATAATGTAATCATTGCTCGATTCTCACTAATTGCCATCTTGTGTACATATGTAAATATAACCCAGTAGGCCTATATATATATTGGGGGCTCTGACGCATCCCGAATGCGAAGTGGGGCTTTGCTCTTTTCAGAGACTCCCTTCAGTGCACTGTAAATATAGTGTAAGGCACTGATAAATAAATATGAAATAAAAACAGTCAGTTACTGCTACCTTCTGCATTGTTCTTGTTGTTCATCCAGCTTTAAGTATGCAGTCTGTCACTGAAGGCCCCTTTCCACTTTCCCCGTCTGCAGAGGACAATTTATTGAAGAAAGAAAAAAAGAATGGGCGAAGCTAGCTGTGACCGACTATGTTTTGTTAATGCGTGCTAGGCGTTATGCGGGAAGGGAACTCCAATTCTAAGCCAGATGAGTTCTCCTGGCACGCGGACAATACATTGGAATATTAGCCTAAGGTTCTGTAAGTATAATTCCATCCACGAGCGTGTTTAAATAATTGCAATCACTTTGGAGGAAACAGCTTTCTCCGGCAGGTGGCAGACAATGTCACTAGAGAGCTTGAAGCACCACCTAGCTGTAATGTATAACCACTATAAGAAAGGTACATAATTGCATCATCAAACTTCTAAATGCCTATTTTGTGAATATAAACGCCAGGCACTGGTCATGACACTTACCTGTACCGGATGGCGGTGTGGTAAGCCGTTCTCCAGACAACAGCGCCACCACGGCTCCAGCCCACTTCCTCTGACGTCACGTGTGTCACCGAGTGACGTCACTCGTCACTAGGCCATCTCATGGCAAGCGCGGTATCCTCGCTGCCATAGCGCTCCCCCCTGTGGAGCAAACAAATATATGTTGTTTAAAATTGCAGGTCATCAACCACTAATTTATTATTGATAATTCAATTATGGACCTCTTAGTCATCAGCCTAGTATATTTATGATAGTGTGTTTTGGATTTGACTGATAGCCCGTGTTCTTGTGGTAACTGTTGTAGTGAGGACAAGGAATTGGTATAGGTGCCAAGGAACTAAAAATTAAGTACCACCTCACAATTTTCCTGGAGTGAGTGTGGAAAACCTGGGGGTGAATCCACACTCACTGGCAGTGTCAGGATACCAATCTCTAAACATGCTGCAGGGTTCAGTCATTAGTGATGGGGACGATTGTAAACTGCTGGTTCTCGTACGTATTGCTACTAATTACTGTGCTTTCTTAAAACTTAATTAGGGCCAGGTTACCTGACTGTTGCGCCCCTTGAAACAACAATCTTATTGTATAATACGCTAAGGCTAAGGTGAATGTTTCACAAAACTCAAGCTCCTAAACCAGAGGGAGTTAGAAGGTGTGGTTTGTACCAAAATATTCCTAAGCATCTCAATAGTACGGGAAAAATCTTGCATTTCTTGACAGGACAACGGAAATATATTTATTTGTTTATAAAGTGCTTTTAAACAAATAAACAAGACGATAGCTCCTGGCAGAATTGTTTCGCGTACAGCCCGAGTATCACTATAGCCGGGCAGGTAGTCTGTACTCATGGGGCGCACACAACCCAGTATGCGAGAGTTCTCGCAAATGTCCGCTAGTAAACTAAATTACAGGCCAGCAAACGAAATGGAAACAATATAAAGTAACGAAAATGAGGAAACAAAGGAGAGGAAATATAACCCTTGACGAGCAAGGGATGTGGTACTTGGAAGGAAAGGGTCTGCCCCAAATGCAGAAACGGGCACAGCCTCGAGGTCACCAGATTACTAGCCATGGTACCTAGATATTAGTGATGTGCGCGAGTGACGCTTGGACTCGCGAGAATCGAGTCTAGCGGTTCCGAGTCTGAACGAGTAACCCATGCGAAGGACTAGAGTCTCCACGGTGGCGTCACGATCCGCACTTACGATATAGGACACATGCGGCAAAATTCCCAACACTCGCTAAACCTGCAAACGATTTTTATACTAGTGATTTACAGGAGAAATCGTTTGCAAAATGCACACAATGCTTCATAATAACGACTGAGTAGTGATAAAGAAATAAATAAAATAAAGTTAAAAAAAACTCCTCGCGGGGAATCGAACCCCAGCCCGCCGTGTGAAAGTTAGCAACGTTAACCACTCAACCAGAGATCTCGATAAGGATACTTGCGTTATCAACAGCGATACATACTACTGCTTAGCAAATGGTCACGTTGAAGGAAATTTCTCTTTAGTGTATTGCGTTCTTTCTTTCTTTCTTTCTTTCTTTCTTTCTTTCTTTCTTTCTTTCATCAGTCCACTTCTTGTCGGTTTCCAATTATGAATATTCTATTGTATCACTGTGCTTTAATGGGAAACGTATGCAATACATGGCCTAGGCGTACCGACATTACTATACATCGTGTTGTTTCCATACATGGCTCACAGATACCGCTGACAGCGTCCTCGGCCTCGATTCAGGACTCAAGTACCTCGAATTTTTTCCAGACTCGATTCTTCGCGAGTCCACTCGCAACCCATCACTACTACTAAGACGACGCGTTGATCCCACTCTTCTAGTCGGCTCTCATGGAATGCCGTCCTCCAAACAAAGGGGGTAAGACGGAAGTAGAAGAAGAGAAGAAGAGGTCTGATCCCTCAAAGAATGGGGGCACAGCAACCATTCGTGATTCTTGTAAGATTTACTTGTTGAGAGTAATTAGTACACAAAGATATTTGGTGGCAAGTTCAACGCATGTGTACACAAGAAACCTAGGCTGAATGTGCGAGAGAGTCAGGGTTAATATTCCATCACAGTCTGTCAGCATTTGAGGGTGATTTATTGGCATGTTGAAGAACCTCTATACTTCCGAGATATCGACGTATTTTCCTGCGTTACTGTTCTTCATGTCCCACCTGTTAATACATTTCGAAGATCGGAACATTTTGATCACGAGTTCCAAGTACTTGGGTGTCATATAAATCCTGAAAGACCAACAACTAGCATAGCAGAAGTGTATCGTGAAGTTACAAATGCTTCCTTTCTACCACTTCCCTGACTGTCTATTATGGCAGTGAATTTAAGTTGTTGTCAATTCATTTTAGGGGCTTGGGACATCGTGGTCATCATCCCCTGTAGTTACTGACAGCAGTGGCTACGCTGGCTAAAGTACCGCGTTAGGTCATGGGGCCACGCCCTCGGCTGGCTCGGTAGACGCGTGGATTCGAGCCCCACCATCCGCCGTCCTTGAAATGGTTTTCCGTGGGTTCCCATTTTCAACACCAGGCAAATGATGGGACGGTACCTTCTGACGGCCCACGGCCGCTTCCTTCCACATCCTTGCCCAGTTTCATTAATCTTCATCCATTCCATATCTCATCCCGACATGCAGGTCGCCCCGGGCGTCGACTAGAAAGACCTGCACTCGGCCTCTCAGGAGGCCACACGACAAAAAAAAACTATAGTTCAGTATGTTGAATTTGCCTGATAAACGTATTCCTGTGATGACTGTAGTATTGTGTGTAGCTTTACTAGGGGCAGGGATAAGGCAGGTGTCCCGGGACTTGAAATATGTTCCTTTCCCGGCATTTTCCTGGAGGGAGTGTGGAAAAAATAGTAGTAAAAACCACTCTTGGGATAGACGTTATCAGCACCCTAGATTCGAACCTCCGAAATCAGAACTTGCTGCAGCTGCCCTCATGGCCATGGTGCACGATATAACGAGCATGGCTACACCGCGGAACAATGGATTTAAGCGTTATATACTAGGGCATTCGGTAAGTATTGGCAACACTGTTGTCAATCAGTGATCCTAGTGGCTATTATTTATTTATCTTATGGCGTTTAGTGCTGGGAGTATCTGAGGGCATGTTCGGCTCGCCAGAAGCTGTAGCTGCTTCAAGCGGACACCCATAGGGTTAGCTACAAGTTCCGTTCAATTTCCAGTAGTTCCAAATTTCACCACCAAATGTCACTGATACCTATTGGTGAACGTTGGAACTTTGATAGAGCGTTTCAACGAAATCCAACCTAGAAATTTAACTTCACACAAGTTTAGTCAGTGGAAGGATCTTTTACATGCCATTAATCTATGACATGGGACCGCCAGCTTTACTTCCCCTCCGAAGGAAGGCATACTGAAGGATTATAACGCTCTTAAAATATCCCGTATGCTATCTTGGACACAGCAGTTCAGCATGCTACCAACTAGGCAACCGAAGCCGCTATCCTAGTGGTGACTGTTGTAATCTTGTAGTATATTGTTGAGCAGTCTTTGTTGTATAAAACTGTAATATTGAAAGTCTCAAAATAGCTGATATTGGTGAATACATTACAAGTTTCTCACTTTCAGTAAGTAATACCGCCCTAAAAAGATTTCCAGTGGATATGAACAAAGATGCTTCAGAAAAATCCAAGTTGCAAGAGGAGAAAGTGCAGCTCAGTACTTGAGAGCACTGTAAGAAGCTTGCGAGAGAGAAGTCCAACCTTGTCGAACTATTGAAAGATGGGTGCAAGTCTTCCGTCAAGGAAGAGAGGAATATCAAAACAGAGCCCGTGCTGGTAGACCCGTTGCTGCAACTGACGATCTCCATGTTCAGGTTGTAAGGGCATTAACGAAAAAGGACAGACGCTGGACATGTGTGGAGATTTCCAAGGAACTTGATATTGTAGAATCGTCTGTCCATCACATTTTAAGAAAAAAAAATGAAGATACAAAAACTTTTGTGTCCACTGGGTTCCGCACACTCTTAACGGAAATTGGAAATTGTCAGTGGATGGAGACAGCAAGAATGCATTTGGAGCGATATGAACATGATGGTGATACCTTTCTTCGTCGCGTTATCACACTGGATGATACATGGGTATGTGAGCTTAAACGGCAATCAAGCGAATGGTGACATACAGAACCACCACTCCCAAGAAGACGTCGAGCATTGCAGGATCCTTTGAAACTGCTAATTATTGTGTGTTATGATTATGAAGGCATAATTTTTGTACATACTGTACCTCATGGTATAAAAGTAAATGCAGACTACCAGTTGCGTTACCTGCAACATCATTTGATCCCAGCATGGCGTCGTAAACGACCTCAGGCCATTGGGAGTTCTATTGTGTTATATGACAATGCTCGTTGCCATCTAGCCACAACAGTGAGGAATTTGTTTACAAGGTGATACTGGGAATTACTCGAACATCCACCAAATTCACCTGGCATGAGCCCTTGTGGTTACGACTTATTCTAAAAGATCAAAGGACCTCCATGCTGTGTTCAATTTTAATCAAGAGTTGGCATCCAGAAAGCTCTAGATCGATCAGTGAGAGAGATATCCAGAAATGGTACTGCAGATGGATTGCGTCGTCTTCCAAGGATTTGGCAACACATTGTTGACATAGCAGGAGACAATAAATGAAGTTCGTAATGCCTAAATTAACCAAATAATATTCTTCGTAATGTTATGATGATGATGATGATGATGATGATGATGATGATGATGATGATGATGATAACTGTTTTTGTAAGGTGCCTAACATCTAGGTTATCGGCCCCTAATGATCTGGGTGATATCGAAAATGACAATGAATTGGAAACCTTAACAAAATCTAAGGTAGATGAAAATACTTACAAATATTGAACTTAGATTGAAAAGACTCAAAAAATGTAGAGTGGGATTTACTTACAAAAGGTCATTTAGATGGAAAATACTCACAAAAGTAATTTCGGTTGAAAAAATACGCACAAAATGTAGTTTAGGTTCAAAATACTTACAAAATGCAAAGTAGATTCCAAATTCTCACAAAATGCAATTGAAATTGAAAATCCGTACAAAATGTAATTTTGATTCAAAATACTCACAACATGTCGTCTTGCGATTTAAAATACTTACTAAATGCAATTTAGATTGAAAATACAAAATGGTGTTTATATCGAAAATACTTATTAATGCAATTTAAATTGGAAATACTTACAGAACGTAGTTGAGTTCAAGAAACTCACAAAATGTAATTTTGAAACACGGGGTGCCAATTCACAATATAAGTGCGGAAATCTTAAAGAGAAAAGGAAGTATAATGAAAAGAAAAAGAAGGCTGACCCCTAGAAGAATGAGGCATCAGCGAAGATGAGAGAAGGGTGGTGTATTCTTTGGAATACACGTTAAGACAGAGTAAGCTTTTGCTTCTCTTTGCTTTAGTTCATCCCTTCCTTTTTCACAAACACCAACAGTGATCTCCTGATTTCTCTTTGCTGGTGTATTTTTCTTACACTACCTGTAAGTCTGTTCTAGATATATATCTTCCATGACCCACCTACCGTCATCTAGGAGCGAATCTCTGAAGTTCCTCAATTTTTCCCTGCACAAGAGGACTTCCTTACCAACCTGGCCACCAGATCTCGTCGCTATCGCCAGCTATCATCTCCGTGATCAAGAGGACTTCGTCTATTTTTTCACCCACCAGGCTTCGCTAGTGACGCCTGCTATCAACTCTTTGAAGACCATTTCATCAAGAGAAATTATTTGTTTAAAGTTGGCTATTCTTATGTGTATTCCTTTTGTCTCCTACCCCCACCTTTTTCCCTTCCCTGGTCTCTCCGCGCTCCGTTGAGCTGGCCTCACTTGTGCGTCTGAAGTCAAACCAGTCAGTTGGAGCTCAACTAGAGCTCGTCACCTCACCTCGAGAGACAAACTTTCAAATTGGACGCCATGTCCAGATCGTAACTAACGGTCAGCAAGGAATCGCCGTTCATCAGAAATGAGCTAAGTACTATTTCGACGTTTTTCACCTCATTTTAATGGATTTAAAATAGCTACATGCTTTTAATCATCATTTTATAGGCAGTGTGAGATTTCTAATTCGGGGCAATAATCATCCTTCGCGGGATTTTCTATGTTGGGCTTTGTCTATTTAAGCTAATTTTAACATGAAGCAGCATTTCTTATGCTTATTAAATGAGAGATTTTCTTACAACGTGGGACACCGTTGAATTACCCACTGTCTATACAATACTTAGCTCGTTCCACAGCTGGACTAATTTTTGCCCTATTCTTCAGTCATGATTGTTCTGGAATTTTCCTTGCCAAACAATTCAAAAGCAAGCAAACAAGCTTGTAGTTTAACGTGACCGTTAATCTCGAGATCATGAGCCACGGGACCTCCTTTTTACGTGGAATCCGAACCACAGGACATGGCATTTCACTTCCAAACAATTCATCTGCAAGTTAAACTTTCTAGTACTTTCCACTCACATGTGGGAATACTTTTCAAACTAAGGAATCTTCCTTATGAACTGCTAATCAATACCTAATTTTTCTTCCTCCGTTGGAACTTTTCTGCTGCATTCAACTATAACCTTCAAGTGTTTCAGCTCAATAGACTCTCGCAAATCTAGTGCGACTAATTATTTTTCACCGTCGCAATAACTTTCCTGGCTATAAACTTTCTGTGCTACAATAGTGAACTTTTCAGCCACGTCAATAGACTATAGTAAAACAGTGCTCGTTCCATATCTCATCCTCGTCGCGCTCGTTCGAAATAAATGAAATAGGCCAGAAACTTTCTCTACAAAGTTCCTATTTCCTCTTCCTCTACTCCTCTTTACTAACAAATTAGGTTAATCTTTAAATTTATGTATTTTGCAATGAGGCCTCGCCAAACCATAGGCGCCCTCCCAATTTTCTCCACTTAACATTAAGTCATTCAGCATAAATATCAGCAGTTTGAAACTGCGTATTAATCTATTTCTTTTCTTGCTAGAACAAGAATTAGTTATTGTCTACCAAAGCTTTCATTAATCTCTTTAATCCAGGTTTCACGAAAGGGTAACTTGCCCCATTTTTTCCTCCTGATCCTGTTTAAACATAGAAGTTCTAGAAACTTCCTTTAAAATTTTCTCTTCAGGTTTCACAATAAGTGACCTGCCCTATTAGTATAACCTCAAGGCGTAATTCTGTGCCATTACAAGAAGTTATAGAAACTTCTATTTTCCCTTTCTCTGTTTTTTTGTTGTTGTTTCTTTCGAAGTTGTTATTTGTTCATATTTCTAAGATATCCATCTGGAAATCCTTAAAGTACTCTTTTTGTACTTGATTTATTGTTTTACTTTAATTACGTTAATTATCTTTAAATTTCCCATTCGTCAATCTTAACATTATTTCAAAATCTTAAGAAGATTTTAACGCATATAAAAGTTTTTCAACCAAAAAATTGTCAATTGCCTGGTGCAAGCTTTAGATGATTTTAGGAGGTCTGCGACCCCAATTGTTAACAAAATTAAAAAATTAAAATTATATATTTGTTAAATGGATTACTCCTTTTTGCATTGTTAAATAAATCGAGATTTATTTCTTTGCTTTATCATTTCTCTAAAATAACGGTTAGGCAAGATCCTGTCTTCCCTGACTCTTCCTAGGTTTATGCCCTCTTTAATAAAAATAAATCCATTGATAAGGTTTGCACTACTTGTTGCATTTGAGTAAGTTGTTAACTTATTAAAGTCTCTCTTAGCTTTGATAGCTAATTCTAACTGGCCAGTAAGGCAAGCATAGCTCGCTACGCCAGCTTCCTGCTTGCTGAGATTCTCTCTACAACTTATGGTTGGTTTTTCAAAATGTAAGTGTTTCTCATTGTCTAAACTTTTAGTCGGCGCTTTGCTGGGTAAAAGCTTAGTCATTCCTAAATGCGACTATTGGTGCTCTTACCAAAATTATTCCCAAGGGTATATTTGCTTTATCCCTATCCTTCTTGAAAACATTCGGTCACTCTTGAAAAATTCTACAATTTCAAGAACTAAAGATCACGGCTGATTCAAATTATTTGCATTCTTCTAAATACTTGTTTAAAAACAAACTCCTTTGAACGGATACGCAGTAAATGTGTTACTCTCTCGACCCCAAGCCCAGTGAGTTGCCATGTGCTCGACGAGCTGCGTGGCCGGCCCCACTTTGAGTGAAAGACATTTATGATGATATTTACAGCTCTTGTAGTTTGTAATTATAACTTTATACTTTAATGTATATCTACCCCTTATTATTCCCGTTTTCCTACGGGGTCGGGGATGAGATGCGATGGAAGTCTTTGTGGCGATGGTTTTTACGGCCGGATGCCCTTCCTGAAGCCCACCTCATGAGAGGAGTTAATGAGAGATGAAATGAATGATGGTGAATGAAACTGGGCAAGGATGTGGAAGGAAGCGGCCGTGGCCTGTCAGAAGGTACCGTCCCAGCATTTGCCTGGTGTTGAAAATGGGAAACCACGGAAAACCATTTCAAGGACGGCCGACGGTGGGGCTAGAACCCACGCGTCTACCGAGTCAGCAGAGAGCTTGGCCCCATGACCTAATGCTGCGCGTTAGCCAGCGTAGCCACTACTGTCGGTATAACTTTATATTTTAATAATGCATTAAAAAGGAAACAAATTTGCAGTCAATCTTGAAATGTTGTTGTTGATTCATTTATGAGCTTTGCAACTTGCTGGCCACATAATTCCGTGTACTTAGGTGACTGTGGAATCTGCTTAACAACCTGTATTATTTTTGTGTCCGTATGTATTTGTTGGTTGGTTCCTTAGTTTAGGGGCTGCGACAACGCGGTCATGTAGCCCCGTGTACTTTGGGTGTATGTAGAATCTGTCTGATAACCGGTGTTAATTGTGATGGCTATTAGTGTGTGTTATCTGTTTTTATTAAAGTAAGGACTGCAGACGATATTTCATGTAGTTCCTACTTTCGCTGCCAAATGCTACCGTCCACGACACCTGGTTGTGAACTTCGATACTACTAGATGCCACCGCAACCAGCGCCCGGTAACGAACGTTGGAACTTAAGAGCATTAATCAAACCGAACCTACAATTTTGGCTTCGCACATGTGTAGTTAGTGGGAGGTTCTTTCTCATGCCATAAATCTATGACATGGGACCACCGGCTTTACTTCCCCTCCGAAGGAAGGCATACAGAGGGATTTTAACGCTCTTAAAAATCCAACGATTTCGGCTGGGTTTGAACCCTTGAACTTGGGCATAGAAACCGCTCATGCTACCAACTACGCCACCGAAACCACCTGGATGTATTTGTAATCGTGCCTCTGATTGGGCGGAAGGCGGTCGTGAACTTAAGTTAGGAGCCAAACCACTATTGCCTGGAGTAGAAGTGAGAAAGCACAGAACACTACTTCTACGATGGCTGAGTTGAATCCACCTCTTCCCTGTTTTGCCTCACGATGCTGAGTGCACCCCGTCCCAGCCCTCAGACTAGAATTAAATTTATTGGCAGGTCCAGGAATCGAACCAAAGCTTCAGGGGTGACAGCCAAAGTCTTCAAAAATCTTGGAGATGAAAGACAAAAAGATCTTGGTTTAAGTTTTGCTTACCACTTGTAACATAAACTAGCAGATGAAGGCGGTGTTTATAACTTTGTTTTCAAATATTGTCTTGTCCAGAAGGTTCAGTTTAATATTAGTACATCGACTCGGATCACTACCTCTCGGAGATTAAAGTAAACTTCCAGCCAAACAAGCCAAACCGGAGAACCAACAGGAAACCCAGAATTAATACAGAGACTCTGAAACAGAACAAGGAAAAATACTGCGAACACCTATCAAAGCTGAACATGAACAGCTGGGAAGAGATCAGAGAAGCAATGACCAAAGCAGCTGATGGTTTGGGAAATCCAGCGAGGAAACGAAAACATAGGTGGTGGAATGAAAAGTGTGACGAAGCTCTTGACAAAAGGCTACAAGCCTGGAAGAGATGGCACTCCAACAAGACCGAGGAGAGGTGGGAAGATTTCAGGGAAGTAAGGAAGAGAACTGCTAAGATCATAAGATCAGAGAAGAGGAACAACGACAGAAGTAGGGTGGAAAAGATAGAAGAAGATTTTCGAAAAAACAACACGCGTGAGTTTTACAGAACCATAAAAGAGGAACTACAGGGATATCAGTCACAAAGTCTGTGCTTCAAACGGAAAGATGGTAGTATAGCTACGAACGACAAGGAAAACTGTCAACTTTTGGCCGACTATTTCAAAGTGCTGCTGAACTGTGAAAAACCTGTGGAAAGATTGAATACTCAGAATCCATCCTATGAGAACCCGGATTCCAACCCACCAAGTTTAGATGAGGTAAAGCGCATAATAAACGAGCTTAAAAACAACAAAGCACCAGGCGAAGATGGCATCGCTGCAGAAATGTGGAAGTTCGGAGGAGAAATGGCTGCAGAAAAAATACACGGCATCATAGAAGAAATCTGGAAAACTGAAATGATCCCGCAAGACTGGAAATGTGCCCTTATACACCCACTTCACAAGGAAGGTAATCGGGTGAACATCGAAAACTACAGAGGAATCTCTCTACTTCCAGTCGCATACAAGATACTCTCCAAAGTACTGCTGAACAGAGTTGAAAAACAAGCAGACCACCTCATAGGTGAATATCAAGCTGGCTTTAGAAAGGGGAGATCGTGCGCAGAACAAATATTCAACCTCAAGAGCATCCTCAGATCAAGAGCTTTGAGAAGCCAGAACACTGTAGTAATATTCGTTGACTTCAAGAAGGCGTACGACTCAATTGACAGGCAGACTTTATTTAACAGCCTAGAGGAGTTCGGAATTGACAGGAAGACGAGAGAAATAATCAAACAAACTCTAACGGATACCATGTCAAAAGTGAAGATCTTCGGAGAAATCTCTGATCCTTTTGAAATAAAAACAGGGGTCAGACAAGGAGATGGCTTATCACCTATCCTCTTCAACATTGTTCTGGAGAAAATCATGAGAACCTGGGAGGAAGCTTTGGACATGAAAGGAGTAAGGGGGATACATCTGGGAAGGAAAGGACAGAACCTGGAAATTAAATGTTTGGCTTTTGCTGATGATCTTGCCCTCTTAGCCCAAAGCCGAGATGATGCCCAAAAAATGCTGGATACTCTGCACGAAATCGCTGAGAAAACGGGTCTTAAAGTCTCCTATGAAAAGACAGAATACATGGAGTACAGACACCTTGGAGAGAGACACATGAAAGTGAAACATGGGACTGTCAAAAGAACTGAGAAGTTTAAATATCTAGGTGAATGGATAGAATCCAATGGGCTAGATAAAGAAGCAAATAGGGCAAGAGCTAGAAAATTGGATTTGGCTTATAGGTTAACCCAGAACAGATACAACAAACGAGCAATATCCTACAAGGCAATACTCAGACACTATAGCACAGTAGTAAAGCCAGAGGGTCTGTACGCCTCGGAGTGCTTGACACTGAATAAAAAAGGGATCTTCAGGAACTGGAAAAAAGGAGAGGAAAATTTTGCGGAAAATTTTAGGACCACAGAAAACTGCTGACGGGACATGGAAGAACAGAAGGAATGATGACCTCTATAAACATACTGAAAAAATTACTGTCACAATGCGGAAGCGAAGGTTGAAATTCTACGGACATTTGGTGAGAATGGACGAGAACCGACTGACTAAGAGGATATTCAAGTATATTACAGAGCTGAAGTACAACTAAGTGGGTAGAAGAGGTTAAAAGAGACGCCAAGGAAAGTGGACTCACAGTGGATGTGATCCACAACAGAAAAGAGTTCAGAAACCGAATTGACAACATCAAGATATTCGAGGAGAAAACACCTAAAATTAGAACCAAACAGGTAATATCCGAGGAGGAGCGAAAGATCAGAAGTGAACGAATGAAGAGGTTTTGGGAAGAGAAGAGGAGATTAACCAGAAAGCCTTAGGTTCCATGCGGTCCACAGGCGGCCAAATTCGGAAGAAAGAAAAATTAGTACATTATGCAACGAGCCTATAATGGCAACAATTAAGACACGAGTATGTTTATGAAACGAGCGTAGCGAGTTTTATAACAGTGAAATTTAAATTAGAAGGCCTTGGAACTCAGCGCAGGTGCGATGCTGTTCTCACCTAATTGGTCAAACAACTGTTTCTAGAGCTCTGATTGGTGGGAGAAACTGTATCATAATGAAAACTTGTACTATAATGAGCCTCATTATAGTACAGTATCCTGCCATATAATATTTACATTTCGCCAGGGTCGAATATAATATAATTTTCCATTGTATAACGTAAATACCGACCCTTAGCGAAACATTATTAGATCCCTGTAATTCTATTAACAGTGGATAATTTTGTGTAAACTGAAGCTACTTATATAACAAAGGGCTTGTACTAATGGCCAATTACAGAGAACCGCAATGCCTGATTATAATATGGAACATTAAGGAGGGAAGACAAAGAAAAGATGCTCCTTCTACCACAACCTTCTAAAAATACAGAACACTTAACAGCGTGCCACCTCCAAGTTTGAGGCAAACATTTAGTAATATATTGGTGTCTGATTTTATGATTTTAAATGATCTTGTCGACTTCGTCGTTACGCTGAGGTCTGGCGTTACGTTACGCTGACGGGCCGAAATGTACCGAGAATGCACTAAGGCGTGTGACGTCATAGTACGATGTAGCAGCCGAGTACCAAGAAGGCAGTGCGAGAACAATCAAGTAGGCAGTGAAGAATCAAAATAGAATCTTGAAACTCGGTTCTCGCACTGCCTTCTTGGTACTCGGCTGCTACCATTTAAAATGATATAAAGTCCAGTCTTTCAGACTGACTATCAGTCTCTTTCGTTTCAGCTAGAGTTGTTTAGTGTATTCTTTATGTGGGATTAGTATAGATCGCGAAACGTTACTCTACAAAATTCCCCTATACACAAATGGCGGCATCCATGACGTCATGGATGACAATAAAGCTTTGAACGCTGCATACATGTTACATTCTATGTGTCAATAAGGCTTTACATACAAACCCAGACCCACTTGCTAGTAGTACAAGCAGTAATTATCGACCAGGCTGTCGTCTAACCTAGTAGCGACCAAAGGTTTTGCACCATTAAATATCAGCGCCAGGATCTTGCAACCTTGGACACAGCAGGAAAGAACGTTACCACTGAGCCACGCAGCCAGCCTCTATTTTTTCAAAGCTCCAATTGCTAACGCAAATGCTATTTCAAGGTTACTACTCTTCAGCTGCTGTGCATGAAACATCAGTACATTTCTTCTTCCCTGGTTTGAATTCTCCATACAGACTATTAATTTCCTTTTTAATCAGGTTTCAATATTTTGCTGAACCTCCCTGAATATCAGATTATTGTTGTTGTTGATTCATTTAGGGGTGACGTCGTTGCCATGTACCCCCGTGTACTTTGGTGTGTGTGAAATTATATGATAACCTATTGTATGCTGTATTAGTGTACTAGCTACCCACCCCGACTTCGCCCAGGAATAGTTATGAGCGCTTTTTTTTTCGATGTCAATGAACTACGACCTATATCCGTTTTACGTCTCGGCATTATGGGTTAAAGAGCCTCCGTGGCTTAGGCGGCAGCACGCCGGCCTCTCACCGCTGAGTCCGTGGTTCAAATCCCGGTCACTCCATGTGAGATCTGTGCTGGACAGAACGGAGGTAGACAGGTTTTTCTCCGGGTACTCCGGTTTTCCCTGTCAAAATTTCATTCCAGCAACACTCTCCACTATCATTTCAATTCATCTATCATTCATTTAATCATTGCCCCAGAGGAGTGCGTCAGGCCTCGGCAGCCGGCACAGTTCATATCCTCGCCGCTCGATAGGGGCTTCATTCATTCCATTCCTGACCCGGTCGGAGACTGGAAGCTAGCTGTGGATTTTCATTTTCATTTTTTCATTATGGGTTAAAATCACTTACTGGACTATTAATTATATTATCATGGAGATGCATGTGCAACGAATTCTTGTCAGAGGTAATTTAAGAATGGCGAGGTGCACGGAACACAAATTCCCCTTCCGTCCAATCTTAACTTGACTCTGTTTTAGGAACGAAAAGTTCACAGGAGAAATGAAGAAAACCCGAGTTGCACTTCCAGGGAAACTCGAAACACAACCACCCTTTTCAGAAGTCTTAACTCAACACGACTCAACGGTTTGCTGCTGGCTGTATCTGAGGCAATATGTTCGCCCGCTAGCTAGGCTGTAACAGGGATGATAGACTCGCCCTCAGCTAGTTCGTAAACTGTCGCCTCAGTAGTTGAATGGACATGGTTGAAAGAAATTAAACCGTAAAAACACTTACAGTGGGCGATGTATTGAAGAGAGACATATTCTCTCGCAGATTTTTTGTAGAACTTTTCATGCTGAACGATTCTTACACTCATAGTATTTAGATATGTTTAACGGTTTGCCCAGCGTAAGCTTACAAAGCGCTCGGACGCCAGGTTTTTTTTTTTTTCGACTTTTCCACTGAAATCGTTACTGCTCGGCTTCCGTTGATCATAAATTATTTTCCACAGAAATCATCCTCGAGATATCCTTTACAGAATGGTGAAAACCGCATAAAAATCCATCCAGTGGTTCTCGAGTTTACCCGTAACATCCAAGAATCGGGGACTTCGTTTTATACTAAGTAGAGATGTATTTGTAATTGGGTCTAGGGTCTGGCAGGAGAGGACCGTGACCTTAAGTTAGGTACTGCCCCCGTAATTGAATTATATAGAGACCACGGTGGCTATATTGGAAATTCTAATGAAAGTTATGGCTGTCATAGTTATGACGTGGGTAGTCATGACGTAAGCACGGATGACGCAGACGATATGCCAGCAGGCTACTTGAGCTGAGATTCTCAGTGACGTCAGCATTTATTCGAGAAAGATCCGAGGTCTACGACGCAGTCGCAGGAAACGTGGAATTCTGCTGAGGAAGAAATTATGCTATTGGAGGGGAGGCTTGAACCAATGAACGATAGTCTGAAGGAAGACGGAGATTGCTGAAACTATGGTATTTTTATTACTTTTTGGAATGCAGAATTGTGGAAATTCATTTGCAGTAGAGGCATTGTTCTGGAATTTTGGTGAAATTTATTTTCAGTTTTTGAATTTTGAAAATCCGTCATGTATTGACGAAGTTGGAACTTCTAGCGATGACGCAGTAACACGCGATGGAAGGGATAGATACGCCCCTCATGAAGTTCATAAAAGGCCTTGCGCAGAAGAGAGGAGTCTCATTCCTCATTCTCTCAGATTATCAATCGTCTGATAGTTAATCGTCTGATAGCTCAATTGTCAGATCTCAAATAGTTATTTCAGTGAAACGTCGAGTGAGATTATTAGTGAAAAAGTCGTCTTTATAACGCGTGGTAAAGCCACTGCATTAAACGAGAGTCGAACATACAAGCAGTGCAGGTTTACTGTGTGTAAATCTAGGTGAAGTTGAAACGACCATTATAACGCTTCTACAAGATTAGCTGTGAACAGTTAGCGGTCGCCTATAAGCTAATTCTCTTGTGCATTGCTACAGTAAGGACTGTAGAAAAGTTGAACAATTTCGAGGAAGTATTTTGGAAGTTATTGACAATTTTAGACGACTGACAAAAGTTATTTTCTCGCCACAGGAGAAGCACTTTGTATAGCCAGACTCTACGCTACGGCTGACACGGCTAGTGAAATAGGGAGACTTCAGATTGCTTTTGTGACACAACGCTACAGTATTATGGAACAGTTTAATATGGCAGTTTGTTCTTCTATTACCATAACTGAAGAGAAGATGGAAGGCTAAAGGACTTAATGCAATTGGGACATATTTCAACGGAGTAAGATAGCAGCATGGAACTTCGCTAATTGCTATTCCACACAAGCGAACATGTGGTGAATAAACATCTACACCCATGTTTCGTCATTAAAGGCTGAATACTATCAAACAGCAATAGAAATGATTTCATACTTTCTGAATATGAATATTTCTTCGGAAATTTATACAAAAACTTCATGGCGATTTTCAACTGGAACTTCAGGGATTTTTCAAGAGAGGTCAGGGTTGTCCCGACTCACAAAGAAGATTATTGCCGGAAGGATGTCGTTCGTCTTCGTGAAGCAGTTCGATTCTCCGATGGTGCTGTTTCTGGTTTCGAGGATGGAGCTCAGCTTTAACTTGGTGAAATGGATCCATCAACAGTCTTCTTTGAGGAATTTTCCTCTGGAACGTCAATCGGCAGATAAGGTAGTCGTGAACGTTTATTGTATTTGAGTTTCTTAGCAATATTTGAGCAACCATTTTTCCCATATTTTTGTCCTCATGTATTTTGCCTTATATTCTTGTTTGAGATTCATATTCTCAGTACACCTTGATGAGTTATGCCTTTTTCGACGATTTATTAAGACATTGTTATGTCATGGGCATAGTTAAATGATTTTGGATCAGTTGAAACTGATATTTAGATTTTTTTTGGTAATTTGTTTAATCTTCTTTTTTGTAGTCACGATTTGACTGTAAGTTAATGATTTTTATGGCAGATTTAAATTCAGACAGCGTGTCACTTTATTAAAGTAATTATACCCCAGTTTAATTACTTTGACCAATTTTCTGTCATCATCAAGAAGGAAGAACATTTAAATGATTTTAGAGCGTTAAAATCCAGTACGTTGTCGACGATCTTGGAAATACTAGTCGGTATTTGAATTGATTGCAACACAGACATTTATCGTCAGTTATGAACGATCATTGCATCATAGACAATTTTGTGAAAGATGAACTTTAATTATGAATTATTGAATGCATTAAATTCGTGAACTTTTGTTAGGAATTTTTTCTCAATTAGAGATTTATATAACGATGTTTGCATTCCCCAGTCTAATTGGAGTCTATTCGACTATTTTGCAGCTTAGTCACACTTTGTTTGATGATAGTATTTTTATACTACAATTCTTTGAAGATGTTAATCTTAAATTTTGATAGACCAGACAGGCGTATATAAGCGTATTCACTATTAAATTTGTTTGTGATTGGCAAATTTTTATTTCAATTCGATTCATGAATGAAATCCACGAAAGTTAAATGACAACAGTTTTGAAACAATTAATGATTATAAGAATTTTTAAGTGGAACTATGAATGTATAATCGATAGTGCAGCGGACATGTTGAAAGTCGCTGATGTATAATGCCCTTAAATAAATGAAGGAGATTCCCACAGTAATTAATGATGATAAAGATTGTGTTAGTGGAGGTTTTTGTAAAGTCTGTGGAAGATTTTGATGCCGTATATTTTAATATATGATGAATTTTGGGCCTAATTTTTAATGCAGTTGTGTGCATTATTTTGTAAGCGAAGTATTTTCCGCTAGAGTGTATTGTCATAGTTCGTTGAAAATTAATCAAGTGAATTTGCTGTTATAATTAACAAGAGTTTTGAAAGAATTTGAGATAAGACTTTGAATGAAGATTACCGTCACAAATAATAATAATTATTACAACCTTTATTAAACCAGATTGTGACATTTACATGTATAACTAACCTTCATTGGTCGATTATATTAAACACGATTATGAAATTACCAACCGGATAAAACATGTGGTTCAATGTATTTCTTAAATTATTAATTTAAATAATTTAAATGTTGATATTGTAAATAATAATGTATATATCTTTGACAATAATGTGGAACGAAAGTAATGTTAAAGGCGTGTTTAAAATTTTTGTAATTATCTTCGACAATATTATAAACAATTTCTAATTGTTATAAATAATTTATATGATTTTGTTATAAACATTTAAGAGTGTGTTTTATACTCTAAACTATGCTTATTAAACATTTGGATGATAACTTAACAAGTTTAGGGATTGTCAGAATAATCCAGTGGTATGTGAATTAAGCATTTGAAAGATTTGCGTCAATATATATATATGAATTGTCTTGTAGACATTTAAAGCTTTGAAAGGAGCTGAATTCTTACGCAGTGTGGCGTGACGAGTGAGCCCCATTTGACAGGCATGCGCCAGGTTGAAGGGTAGACCAGCTGGCTCGACATCTGGTTATCAGCGGGCGAGGTCGATACTCTGGCCTTGCGCCTATTAATACAAGTGTGATGTTTATTAAAAGAAACCAAATGCTCTATATGTGTCGCATCCTGACTTCCTCATCCAATCCAAATGTGTATTGAATGTTACGTTATTTTGAGCTCATGGGAGCTAACATATTGTTTGATTATCTTTGCAAGTCCTTTAAGTGGACATAGTCAGATTGACATGGGCTAATGATAGCCACCTTTATTTTGTTGAGTTTGTTAAAGTCATACCCTTTATTTGAAATAAAGCTTTTGTACAGTTCAAAGTTCTCGTCTTCGTTTTTGGTTCATTTTTAAATGTCATGGCCAAGATTATTGTGGGAGCATACTTTAATGATCCTGTTGTCAACCCAATCCCCGAGATTATTTTTAAGAGGTAAGTAAAAGTAAGTATGAACCCCGTCTATTTTGGTGTGTTCCACAATAATTTTCTTGGTAACTTCTGTGTTCAAACCTCGGTAGTATCTGTCAGTGCCATTTTCATTGTTGTAGCTGAGCCGGTGCGATTGATTGTTGGCAATCCGATTGAGGGGGCGGATATCTGACAGCCTACTGTCCGGGTAAACGGGGACAGTACCATCCAAGTATTCGCCTGGAATAGAAGTGGGGAAACCAGCGAAAACCACTTCCAGGATTCCTGAGGTGGGATTCAAACCCACGTCTTCTCAGTTGGCGTTAAATCGTGCACCACGGCCACGAGAGCAGTTGCAGCAAGTCCGGAAATCGAATCCCAGCGCGGACAGTGGCTGTTCTGAGGGTGTATATTCCATGTTTTTTTCCACACTCCCTCCAGGTGAATGTCAAGATAGTACCTCACTCCACGTCCCGGGGCCCCTACCTCATCCCTGTACCTACTTGAATAACACACAATACAACAATCAACACATAAATACAGGTTATCAGACAAGTTCAACACATAACCAACTACACGGGGCTGATAACAAAGCCCTCCAAATAAATTAACAACATATTACCCAGACCTGAATTAAATTTCTTAGCAGGGCCGGGAATGGTACCCGCACGCCCAGGCTAAGCGTCTGTGATAAATAGATTTTGAAGATGAACGATCAGGGCCTAGGGCCGAAGATGTTGAAATGCGACTTTGAAGAAGGATGAATAGAAGAAGGTGATCGTGTATAATCTCAACAAGTAGTACAGTGAAGAAATAAACGGCCTATTTTCATATATCCTACATATGTTAATCACCTTTATCAACATACAAAATTTCAGTTTGATCGCTGTAATAGAATCGTAGATATTGAGAACCGCCTGAATATTTCGGATGGTTGCCATGTTGGATTTTTATATGGATGCCATATAGTTATGTACTGTTAGATGACTATTATTGCGTAGCCTGATTTGTACACAAGAAATAAAAACGATAATTTAAAATTTAGCACAGCCGTCATCTTGAGGTAATGAAAACAATTGAAATAAATTAGATGTCAGTGGATTAAAATTTGTGTAAGCAATTAACGTACCAAGTTTCAATGCGCTTGGATGGTTAAATCGTGAGGAACGTCCATTCAAATATTTAAATTTCGCATCACCACCATGTTGGATTTGTGCCCACCAGGTTATTGAAAGCCTGATAGATGAACTCGTGTTAATAACCTTTATCAACATACAAGATTTGAGTTTGATTGCTGTAATAGATTAGTAGATGTTGAGAACAGTCTAAATATTTCGGATTGTCGCTATGTTGGATTTTTATATATGTATGCCATATAGTTATGTACTACTATAGAGCATCCAGCGTTAAGAAAAGACTGTGGGTCTTTTGGGCTTTTACTTTTAACGGAAATCCCCCCTACACTGGTTTTGTTACCTCACTTTTTATCATGAAGGAACTCTGAACATATATATTTTTCGTCATAATTGCTTCCTACAATTATCTGCCAATTGATTGCCTTTGTTATTGAATACAAGTATCGTTTATATTACGTCTTAGTAATTTAAACAAAATCGAAGTTAGCACGCTGGAAAGAAGAGCCTCGTCCAGTGCTGCATGCTTGCCCGGAGTGGAGCACGTGCTCAGTTCCACCGGCAACATAAGTTCTGAAGCACTATCCGTCATTGGTGTTACTGTTGTGTGTCTGTTTCATTTTCTGTTCGAATCAGGGCTGTCGACAGTTGGGTTCAAACCCACTAGCTCCCGAATGCAAGCCCCTAACCGCACGGCTAACTCACTAGATTATTACAAATATTAATTTAAACAAAACAAGAATAAAATTGAAAGAAACGAAATTATAGCCTAATTAATAACAAAAAAGGGTAATGATCAACAGTATTGCTGACGTAAAACTATAGATGACGATTATTGCGTAGGTTAATTATCCAAACTTGACTTGGATCGCATGATTCACAAGAAATTAAAACGAAATATTAAATTTCGCACAGCCGCCATCTTAAGGTTAATTAAAAAATTGAACTGATTTAGATGTCAGTGCCTTACCATGTGTAAAAAAACATTTGCTGTACCATGTTTGAATGCGCTGAGATAGTTAAATGGCGAGATAAGCCTATTTAAATATTTTAATTCACTTGGCGACAATGTCCGTATTGTACTTAACATGTTTTTGAAAGTCACATAGGTGAACTTCTAGTGGTACCCTTTATCACCTTACAAAATGTCAGTGTGATTCCATTAGTAATTTCGGAGGTATAGAATGCCGGTGAAATATTTCGCACAGCCGCCATGTTGGATTGGTGCAACGTAATAAAATTTGAAGGGCACGGTCGGGTTCGGACAAGGTAGTACTATGTATTTACCGAGTTTCATTGAAATCGCTCCAGCCGTTTAGATTTTATTAGGGGACACACACACATATGAACACATGGACAGAAGGTGATCTCATAAGCCTACATTTTTCGTAAATAAAAACAAGCTACAAATAGAAGATATCAGACGACCCAGGAATAAACCTGAGACAGGAGCTCACAGGGACTGCGGTGGCTTCTTGGACACGCAGAACGCCTAGTGTTTTGAGGCCACGGAGGGTGGCTTAACCTTTTAAGTGCTAAGTTTCCTGTATTCAACCTCAGTGCTGAATATTTTCATTCATTTAACTTATCAGGGGGATCTTAAAATGTCTAAAGGTTTTGGGTCTTTTTGAATCAAAATGCAAATTCACAATCCTATGTTATTTTCATTCATTTTTGAAACAAATAAAGATTTTTGTGCCCAAGCTTGCATCATTTCCAAACTAGGTAAAGAGCTCTAAATAAAAATTATTTTCTAAAATCAGCATGCAACTAACACATGTTGCTCCTTACTAGTACAACAATTCATATTCCTTGATCCAAATTCACAACAGGTGAACAAATTACAGTCAGTCTGAAAGACTGGACGTTATATCATTTCAAATGACGCATGCTGCAAATGCTACACACGTTAGAAAGGCCCAGGAGGGCTTCTCGCTTCGCTCGAAGCCCCAGGACTCTTTCAACAGACTCCATTACCCATTAACTTAGGCTTCCCGCGCGGGCACCTCTTTAAGGGTCATCCTGTATTTGAGTCTGACATCTTTTACAACTCTTTAAGGGTCACCCATTATTTGAATCTGATATCTTGCAAACCTCTTTAAGGGTCACCCTGTATTTGAATTGAATCTCACAACTGTACACCTCGTTAAGTGACACCCTGTATTTTGCTCTGACATCCTGCTCACTTTAGGATGCACCCTGTATTCTAATCTGGCATCTTGTGTATCTCTTTAGAAGTCACCCTGTATTCTTGTGTGGCATCTTGTACACCACTTTAGGAGTCACCCTGTATTCATGTCTGGCATCTTGTGAACCTCTTTAGGAGTCACCCTGTATTCTTCTCTGCCATCTTGTATATCTCTTTAGGAGTCACCCAGTATTCTTATCTGGCATCTTGTATATCTCTTTAGGAGTCACCCAGTATTTTTATCTGGCATCTTGTACTGTATTTTGCTCTGACATCCTGCACACCTCTTTAGGAGGCACCCTGTATTCTTATCTGGCATCTTGTACACCTCTTAAGGAGTCACCCTGTATTCTTTTCGCTTTGCTCGAAGCCCCAGGTCACTCGACGCCCCAGGACCCTTTCAACAGACTCCAATAACCATGAACTTAGGCTTCCCGCGTGGCTGCATGACGTCACGCACTCGCCGTCCTTTACCCATTAACTTAGGCTTCCCGCGCGGCTGCATGACGTCACAGTCTCCGTAACGTAACCGTCTCCGTCTCGCATAACGTTAGACCCAAAGCATAACGACGAAGTCGACAAGATCATTTGAAATGATAGAAACTCCCTTGTTCTGCCATGCTTGTTTACATCACAGATAAACTCCAGCTGCAGAGAATAGACTTGAGACTGATACAACGTGATCTGATAGTTACTTCTGAACGAAAAATTCCAAACTCCAGTAGTTCAACATAATGCTCAACAGATGGCAGAACATGCCATGGATCAACTCGGCACTTACGAGTGGACGAGGAATATGAAAAGAAATAAAAGTTCTCGAGCACCGTCTATAGACGGGTATAGCAATGAACGGGTTAAACGAATTTCAGTAAAAGCATGGTAATAATCAATATTTATTATGCCTGATTATAGAACTCCCACACACTAACATAATGGAGATTGATAAGCTGAAAATGTGGACCTCGCTGTGCTATAACAATAACTGTGTTTATTAGCGGTTCAGTCAATAAATACCGTATATATATAAACCATATGTAATGTATGTGTGCATTGTTCATTATATATTAGCACGTGATTGATGTTTGCTTGTTTACAATAAGTGGCAAACTGACAGTGTCTATATTGACACTGCTGTGTTGGACCACACAGGGGCTGCATGCACCCAGCGCCACACGTTCTGTTCATGGCACAATTCAGGTATTAAAACAAGTAGTTCCGTGACAAAATAAAGAGCCTGCTTTTATTAAAATTATACAGACCATATAACAACAGTTGGCAGACCTGGCGACTCTAAATATATTCTTAGTTCCATTTCTTAAGATACACAATGCAAATGCAAAATTTGGTTCAGGTCTAATAGATATTATGAATGTTACAGTATTTAAATATTGTGGGAGTGAAGATTCAAGGAGAAATAATTTCAACTCTGAGATTTGCTGATGACATCGTCAACTTGGCCGACACGCCTGAGGAATTGAATGAGTTTTTGAATGGTACGGACTCCGTCTTGAGAAAAGAATTCAGGATGAAAATTAATAAATATAAAACAAAAATATTGGAATGCGGCCACAATAAATCAGAAACCTCTATGGAAATCAAATTGGTAGGGGAGAAACTAAAAGAAGTAGGAGTATTCTGTTACTTAGGAAGCAAAATAACCGGTGATGGACGAAGCAAAGAGGATATAAAAAGTAGATTGGCTCAGGCAAGGAAAGCATTTCTACAGAAAAGGAACCTGTTGGCATCGAATATAGATTTAGGTATTAGGAAGACATTTTTGAAAACCTTTGTCGGGAGCGTGGCACTCTATGGAAGTGAAACTTGGACTATTGGTGCAGCGGAAAAGAGGAGAATTGAAGCGTTTGAAATGTGGTGTTACAGTAGAATGATGAAAATCAGATGGGTAATAGGGTTACACACGAAGAGGTATTAAGAGGAGTGGGAGAGGAGAGATGCTTCTGGCGAATGCTAATGAAGAGAAGAGATAGGTTGGTAGGACACACACTAAGACACCCAGGAATAGCAAGCTTAGTTATGGAAGGAAGGGTCGAGGACAAGAACTGTAGGGGTAGACCAAGGTTAGAATATGTTAAACAGATTGCCTCGGATGAAGGGTGTGGTAGCTATGTAGAGATGAAACGCTTAGCTCAGGACAGGGAGGCGTGGAGCGTTGCATCAAACCAGTCAAAATACTGAAGACTCAAACAACAACAATAACAAATAACATTGAATTTATCAGCATGCATAAAATCAGGTTGGTGACACTGCCATAAATGGGCTGCTCAAACTCAAATTGAAATATTATGATCTATATTTGTGCCAATTTTGAAAGAACTTCATATATTAGTATGGAAGTTACATGTGATTCAACATTAAACCTATCAGCACGCGTAGAATCATGTTGACAGGACTTTCGTATATCGGTTACTGAAAATTAACCTTCATTTGCAGGTACTTACTATATGTATGCGAAGTTTAAAACTGTTGGCCTACATACTTTCTGATATATTGAGATTAGGACAAAAATGTATAGAGTGTATTTTTCAACAGTTGTCAGCCTTGTTCACACTAGAAAAATGAATCTTCGTATCTGCGCAATCACATTGAAATCCAATAGATAGTATGGAGGTTACATGCATTTTAAGATTGGGCCTATCAGCAGGCATAAAACCATATTGACAACACTCTGATGAATGGGCTCCTGTAAATTAGTCTGATTTAAATATTGTCTATGTGTGTGCCAATTTGGAACAAGAGATATCCAACATAGACCTCAATTTTCAATTGTGATTTTTCATCAGTTGGTAGCACTGACATCATTTTCAAACATGACCGTGAGATATTCAAGCATAGGTCTTTACTCATACCAAGTTTGGTTTCGATAGCTGCAGCCGTTTAGGAGTTGACACGTCACAGGTGCGTGCTACTATAATTACGGTACTCTTGCTCTGTGGGAAAAAACATTGCCAACAAAAATACCTGCTATTCGTAATGTGGGCACACCTCACTGTGTAGCTATCTCAGTTCACATCTTGTAAATGGAATACCACACCCCACGGTAACACCTCTTTTGATACCTTTAAAATTAATTTTTGTTTTTTCTCCACTTTCCCAAACTATTTATTTTTTCATTTTATTTATCGTATAGCTTTTAGAGCCGCGAGTGTCCGAGGCCATTTTTGGCTCGCCTGAGTCTGTAGCTGCTTCCAACGGACACCCTTATTATTAGGGTGAGCTACAAGATCCGTTCAATTTCAAGTAGTTCCAACTTTCGCTACCAGATTCAATGATACCGAGTGATGAACGTTGGAACTTTGATAGAGCGTTCCGACGAAATCTAACCTAACAATTTAGCTTTACACAAGTTTAGTCTGTGAAAGGATCTTTTACATGCCTTAAATCTATGACATGGGACCGCCGGCTTTACTTCCCCTCCGAAGTAAGGTATACAGTAGGATTTTTAACGCTCTTAAAAAATCCGACGACTTCGGCCGGGTTTGAACCCACTATCTTGGCCACAGCAGTTCAGCATGCTAACAACTACGCCACCGAACCGCTAACTTAAGGGGCTCATACACCGCTAGTGAGAGATTTTACACACAGTTAACAATTAAACCATAGCTTCACTAATGTGTAACATACAATTATGAATACTCTCGAAGTTATAGTCAATACATAGGGATTGTATTTTATATATAAAGGCGAATAGTATATAAAGTATTGCGTGATTTATTGGTAGGAAAATATTTGTGATTTTTAAACGTCATGAATCACAAACAAAAGCACGATTTAACAAGAAATGCCAGTCTGAGCGAGTCTTCGTTGCTGCGACCAGACGTGTCTGGTAGATCTTTTCTCTTCTCCTTCAAAACCCCGTGTGTGAGTAATTTTTCTGATTTTCTCTCGATCCTTTTGATTGGGAAAACCTAATTCAGCCAATTCTTTTTCCGCCTGTTTATACCAATTGGACCTTGTAGCCTTTTTTCTGCAAAAACGTACCTATATATTTTATGTGTTAACCTAGTTGGGTCCATTCTGTCCAAATGTCCCATGAATTGGATCCTTCTCAAACGGATTGTGTCTAAGATTATAGTAGTTTCAAATAGACGTCAGCATTAGGATTTGGAAGGTGAATTCCATCTTTGATTCTTGGACCCAAAATCTTTCGCATGATTTCGGTTCCTTAATTTCCAATTGGAAGCCTCCGTGGCTTAGGCGGTAGCACGTCGTCCTCTCACCGCTGGGTCCGTGGTTCAAATCCCGTCACTCCATGTGAGATTTGTGCTGGACAAAAAACGGAGGCAGACAGGTTTTTCTCCGGGTATTCCGGTTTTCTCTGTCAACAATTTCATTCCAGCAACACTCTCCACTATTATTTCATTAATTCATCTGTCATTCAATCATTGCCCCGAGTGACAGGCTTCGGCAGCTGGTACAGTTCATATCCTCGCCGCTAGATGGCGGCTTCATTCATTCCTTCAATTCCCTGACCCGGTCGGTCGAATGGAAGCAGGCTGTGGATTTCAATTTCGAATTCATTTCTGAGTGTTTTTGTTGTAGATTAAGTGTCTCTGCTGCATAGAGGGCTGCAGGTAAGACTACTGTTTTATAATGTTGAATTCTCCAATTCCAAGAATGACATTTTTTGTTATAAACTTGTTTTGTCAAATTGAAAGCAGTTACCATTTTCTGAAGTCTTGCTTCTATAGATTTTCTTTCGTTGCCAGTTTCATTGATCCATTCACCTAAATACTTGAAGTCTTAATCATATTTTTATAAAACTCTTTAAAAATATTTTTTCTAGTTTCCTACGGCTAGAATGAAAATGAAGCTTAATAACAGATGTGTAAGTGACTGAGGTTCTATTTGTTACTGAAAATGTAACATGCACATTAAAAAAGAAATGTTAAATGAATCGTATAACATGGAAGATATGAGTGAAACGGCAACTGAGAATTCGAAATGGTGGGCAAATTTTGAACATTCTGTAAAAATAGTTACGTTATGTTAAAAATAATAATAATAATAATTATTAATAACACAAGAACGGTTTATCTCATTAGTAATAAGAGCAGTTAATTCTTCATGAAACACTAGAGGCATACAACATTGAAGCATATCGCTTCGTGGTCCATTAGAAGAAGACATTTTTCCAAATCGGGGCTTCCCCGACCCTCCTACCACTTTCAGTGTCAGCTTGCTCAAATAGAGGGCCTTGCTTGACTCTCGACAGGCTGAGCCGTTGCACATGCTATTATTACACTGACACACACAGAAGACAACAGTTCCTGCGTTACACAACAAATTATTAACGATTTACTGGAGAGTAGGATAGGTTGCCTAGCAATTACGTGGTAGGCGCCATTTCACAGGTGCGTGCTACTATAATTACGGTATTTGCTCTGAGGGCAAAACCATTGCTAACAAAAATACCTGCTATTCGTAATGTGGGTAGACCTCTCTGTGTAGCTATCTCAGTTCACATCTTGTAAAGGGAATACCACACTCGACGCTAACACAGGCCACACTTCGTTGATTGTGGGATGTCAGCACAACCACAGTGTGGAGAATCTATCCAACCCCATTTATAAAGAACCGAAGCGGTTCTTCCCAAGCCACACCTGATGCGGTTACGTCTACACCAAACATTCTTTGGCATGGTGAAACCATTTAGTTTCACAGTTGGATTTGCGATTTTTATAATGTCATGTGGTGTGGAAGAAGACCACTCATTCCGTCAGGTGTCTCTAAGATTGAATTGCTTGGTTATAAGTTCCAAGGTAGTTTTACATGCAGGTTTGCGGGACTTCAGCCTGGATGATCCTAGTTGACTCACATCCTCATGAATTGGGAGTGAAAAACAGTGAAGCTCACAAAGACTGTCTCACTATACCAAACGTCAGGGCAAGTCCTAAGGAAAATATCGCTCCGTGCATCTCCTATCTCTGTCCCTTCTTGTGTTTCCGCCATGGAAACTCTTGATTGTCATTCCTCAACCTGCTATATACGTTGTATCATTGAACATCAATAGTTTTATCCAACTCCTCCCCACTTTTATTACCTTTGAAGTGTGTTATTGGTGATTGAAGCTTTGTAGCTGCAGTTTGAACACATTGTCTACTTGAGGAAACCATATTGTTCAGTATGGTTTGCAGTAGGGCTCGGACTGTGATTCGAATTATTTGGCACTATTCAAATATTCGAGGGACACGAATAATTCGCGAATACGCGAATAATGTTCGAATATTATTGGAATAGCATTGTTATTCTGGTATTCGAATCGCTGTATTCGAATAATTTGAAAGGTATGCCCATTGTTTTTAGCCTACTTTTCACAGAAAAAGGAAAAAGTAGACTTATGAGATCGATCCAGGCAAATGTGTATCTGTCTGTCTGTCCCCCCCCCCCCCCTCTATCAATTCCTAAACGGCTGCAACAATCGAAGTTCTATACCTGAATATCACAAGCCCATATTTGAAAATGATGTCAGTGCTACCAACTGCTAAAAACCGAAATTGACATTTGAGCTCCGTGTTGGGTATCTTGGAAGGTAAGCATGGGAGCTATTCCGAAATTGGCACACATATAGATAGCCTAATAATATTTCAGTTTATTTTCCAGGAGGCTATACATGGCAGTGTTGCCAAAATGATTCTAATCCTGCTGATATATGGAGGAAAGAATAAGAGGAGAAGCCCTGAGCTCGCTTGAGTGAAGCCAAGCGCTGTGTCCAAAGTGGGCTTAACCTTAACTTGTATTCGGTGTTCCGTGACTTGCATTTGGTTGTAGGAATCGAATAAGTGATCTGTTTATTAATTTTAAGGTTCGTATTTTTGAATATCAAAATGTGTACGAACAATGAGTGAAAGTGGCTGTGCTCGAAATTAGGCCTTAAAAATGACGAATGCCTGAACACCAATAAGAACTTAAAAATCAATTTGGTGTAGGCCTAAATACCGTGATTAGTTCGGCATCAATATTATAGCTCCCAAGATGTTGCTTCTTTGGTAAAACTCGCACCTTTAGACACCTGTAGGCTATTCGATTGAATCAGTGTTTCAGCGTATTATTACGTTTTGCCGCGTCTTTCTTACAAAACTAGCCTGCATAGGTGCTCTCATATAAATTGGCTTTTAAAACAATAACGCAGCTTATTTGTGCCAATTACCGTGATGAAGTGAGTGTGTTCTGCATATCCAAAAAAAAAACATCCTCTCGGCACGCCGGAAGGCGGAGGTAGATTTCACCGGGCAAACTAGGGGATAGGCTATAATAGGCAAAATATGCAGGTTTTCGTAGGAGGATCAATCCTCATTTATTGCGAGAAAGTATTTTACAATTGGAGGTTAATTAACTTTTTTCCCCGTCTTTCTATGCATTTTTTTAAACATTTTATTTTCTTATGGGGATGGTAACCTTCTTGTCATTTGGGGTTCATTTTTATACTTGTGATCACACTGTCCTTATGCAAGGTTTGGAACTGATGTGTAACTATCTAACAGTCTGTTACTTCTTCACGCAAAATTTTATCTCCCGCAGAGATGTTGGTTGGTTCCTCAGTTTAGGGGCTGCGACAACGTGGTCATGTAACCCCGTGTACATTGAGTGTGTGTAGAATCTGTCTGATAAACGGTGTTAATTGTGATGACTGTATTAGTCTGTAATTCAGGTAAGGTCTGCAGACAGTCAATTTAAAGTAGTAGTTCCTAATTTTGTACCAAATACTACCGTCAACGACACCTAGCTGTGAACTTAGCTGCTAGATGCCACCGCAACCAGCAACGAACGTTGTAACTTCCCCTCCGAAGGAAAGCATGCTGAGGGATTTTTAGCGCTCTTAGAAAATCCGGCGACTTTGTCCGGCCTTGAACCAGCGACCTTGGGCATAGAAGTTCAGCATGCTACCAGTTAGCCGCTTCCCACATAGTCAGATGCAACAAGAAGTTCCGTGACGAACTAAAGAGCCAACTTTTCTTAAAATTAAGATTAATGCCAATGATTAATCTACAGTATATGTACCTATCTAGAATAATGACGAAATTAAGTTGGTAATATCGAAATGTCTTAATTAGTTCGAAATACTGTATACTAGGCATAATGTAGCCTAATAGAGCAATACAGTTGGCAGCCCTGGTGACTGAATATATTCTTAATTCTATCTCATAAGGTACAGAATACAAAATGTGGAAGTCCAAAGGACGTTACATGGAGTTAGACATTGGATCTATTAGTACACGTAAAAGCATGTTGGCAACAATGTCATGCGAGTGCTGGTCAGAAATAATCTGAAATATTATGATATCTTTTTGTGCCAATTTTGGATGAAATCCATTTTTTGGAATAGAAGTTACATGTATTTTAAAACTGGAGCTATCATCAGGCATAGAATCATACTGGCAACACTGGCTTAAATTAATTACTCCAAATTAATCTAGAATGTCAGGTGCTATACGTGTGCAAAGTATAGAGCTGTTGGCCTGCATACTTTCTGATATATTGATATTAGGGTAAAAATATAGACACCATTTATTAATAGTTGGCAGCCCTGATTGCTCTTAAGAATACTTATAGTCATATCTGTTATGTTACACATAGCACATACGAAATTTGGTTGAAATCCAACTGACAGTATTGAAGTTACATGTATTTAGAAATTGGTCCTATCAGCAGGCTTAGAATCATGTTGGTAGAACTGACGTATATAAGTTACTCCAAATTAATGTAAAATGTCAGGTAATATACGTACGCATAGTTTAAAGCTGTCGGCTTGCATACTTTCTGATATATTGGTATTTGGATAAAAAATAGAGAGAGCAATTATTAACAGTTGGCAGCCCTGGTGGCTCTTAAGAATACACTCAGTCATATCTGTTTATTTACACATATTACATACAAAAATTGGTTGAAATCCAATTGATAGTGTAGAAGTTATATGCAATTAAAAATTGGACCTATCAGAAGGCTTAAATTTATTTTGGCGACACTGTCATGTATGGCTTCCTGGAAATTAAACTGAAATAGTATTATCTACATTGTGTGCTATTTTTGGAATAGCTCCCATGTATACCTTCCAAGATATCCAACAAGGAGCTCAAATTTCTAGTGCGTGTTTTTAGCAGTTGGTAGCACTGACATCTTTTTCAAATATGGGCCTGAGATATTCCGGTATACATCTTTACTCATACTAAATTTGGTTTCGATTGCTGCAGCCGTTTAGGAGTTGATGGGGCGGGGGGCACACACACACACAGCCAGCCAAACAGACAGAAGGACAGACAGACACATTTTCCCGGATCGATCTCATAAGTCTACTTTTTCCTCAGTTTTGCAAAGTGTGAAAGGTAGGCTAAAAATGAATGTGATCTCGTCAATGGCGTTGTCTTGGCAACCTCTGATAGCTCCCTCATCAATTTAGAAGCGTTGTCATGGTAACCTCTGATGGCACTTGGCATTTTCCTGAATTCCGAAATTAATTTTCTCATCCCTTGGCGTAATGGTGGGTCATATCAAAAATTCTTTCAGACAAAAGTTTTAGGTAATTATTAGGAGAATATTTTCCATTTTGTACGGTTTTGATATTGTGCCGATTAAGAGAGATATGATTAGTGTTTCCCGAAAAAAACACTTTTTTCCACCCCTTTGGTCAATGGTTGGTGCTATCAAAAAACTTATTTGACATAAATTTTTGGCACTTATTTGACACATATTATGAACTTTGAATGGATTCGATATTTCACGTATTAAGAGAGTTATAGCGAAATTTCACTTTTTCGAAAAAAGACCCCCATTTTCACCCCCTTCGACCGATTTTGCCCATTAACGAACTCGACCGAGATTTTAACGGGATACTTATTATGTAAACAATTCAAACTGATTGGGGCAAAATTACGGCAGTTATCGTGTCCACAAAAAACTGATATATATATATATATATATATATATATATATATATATATATATATATATATATAGAGAGAGAGAGAGAGAGAGATAGATAGATACATATATACATAAATTATATATAAACTTTTGAACTGACGGTGGTTTTGGGGTCTGGCGGATGTGAAACGCGAAGATATGTCGAAATTTTCCGGAAGTCGAAACATGGTACCCATTGCAATAGTTAGCTTTCTAATGAAATCTACCTAATTAAAAAAAATCTTGACTTGTCATAGCAGTTTTATGTCACTAAATTTCAAGACTAGTTGGAGTGATTTACGGCTCTAAGCATAGGAATAGCCATTTTCTTGCCACCCAAAGTGGGCGTGCCGTTTGGCTTCAGCGGCTTGCACTAGGCAGCGCAGCGAAGGCATCTCCTTCCGTTTTTTCCGCCATGTGCTGATAGGTCCAATTTTTTAATGCATACACCTTCTACACTATCAATTGGATTTCAACCTAATTTCCTATGTACTATGTGTACATAACCAGATATGAGTGAGCGTATTCTTAAGAGCCACCATGGCTGCCAACAGTTAATAAATGCTCTCTCTATTTTTTTTATCCAAATACCAATATATCAGAAAGAATGCAAGCCAACAGCTTTAAACTATGCACACGTACAGTAACTGACATTATACATTAATTTGGAGTAACTAATATACGTCAGTGCTACCAACATGAGTCTAAGCCTGCTGATAGGACCAATTTTTAAATACATGTAACTTCTATACTAACAAATGGATTTAATCCAAAATTGGCCCAACAAGAGATATAATGTGTCAGATTATTTCTGACCAGCACATCCATGACATTGTTGCCAACATGATTTTACACACGCTGATAGATCCAATGTCTAACTGCATGTAACATCCATTCTATCCATTGGACTTCAACCAAATGTTGTATTCTGTACCGGTACCTGAAGAGATGAACTAAGAAAATATTCAGTAACCAGGGTTGCCAACTGTAGTGCTCTATTAGGCTACGTTATACCAGGTATGTTTCGAACTAATTAGAAATGTCGATATTACCAACTTAATTTCGTAATTATTGTAGATAGGTCCATATAGATTAATCATTGGCATGCATCCTAAATTTTAAGAAATGACGGCTCTTTAGTTCTTCACGGAACTTCTTGTTCATTATTTGGATTGACTATTTCGTACGAATATTCTATTCGTATCGTTCGAATTACGGTATTTGACTCATTCCTCTATCCATGAATTCAACCTTCACGCGTGCGTTTCAGCCACGCCCGGTTACTACGCTATTCCGGTTATTATGCGACTTTTTCTCGTCTTATATGGGTTTTTGCTGTAAGTTATTGCGGAACAGGTTATGCATTTGTAAATTATTTAGTATGTCAGTGCTTTTATATGAGTGAATTTCGTAATTACAAGTTTTGTTCAACAATGATAAGAAATTAAATTGAGGCTTGAAAAGCAATACTGTTACCGTTAAGAGGAAACGCTCACTATGATTTGGAGATGTGTAGAGAAGTACAACTTTAGTACTCAGCAAATAAAGTTAGTTCGGCCAAATAAGACAAAAGTAGCATGTAAAGAATTCTTTGACCCATGGTATTTAATAAATGAAAAACCACGGAACCTTCTATCACATGTCAATTTCTTAATTCAGTGAAGAAAACAGAATACAAGTTAACCCGTGTTTGGGTAAACGACGATATATTGCCTAACGTTTTTACAAAACCAAGTATTAAAAATAAGAAACTCTTCGTGTCTTCTCTTAGCGCCGTGCAAATGCACATTTCCATCAACATAAGCACAACATTATCGACACGAGTACTTGAAAGAAAAACAAAAATAAGAAATTTCAGTGTCAACAGGCTTCTAACTCAAAGATTATTTCGCGCGAAAAATTTCTTATTTTGGACAAAAGAATCAATTTGTCAACATTGTCAGGATCAAGGCATGTTCTCTTGGCATTAACAATATTGCCGCCCGTGGAAATATTTATTTCTGAATGAACGGAGGTGCTGGGAATGCATAAGTACTTTCTCGCCAACTGACTTATTCTGTGGTAGGGCCTATACCTTTTCATTAACCTTCTTCCAATTCAGGGGTCACCTACAGTTTCACGGGCGTTCCTAAAGTTTCCCAGCTCTTCGGCCACAGATTTCCTGCGCGGGGACGTAGGCTATATGGACCCTTGAAAATGAGGTAGAGGTCCCTTTCAAACCTGGACGAGAGTGAGTGAGGTTGTGGTTGTGAAGCATCCGAATCTTCTCCGGTATCACAAGAAAGCATCTGCACTTGTAGTTCCACCCAAATCTTTCCCGTGTCTTGTGCATTTTCGTGTAAAAGATCTTTGTAACGTGAATCCACAGCAAACGCTAATTGGGTTAAACTTACACCTGTGGTCGGTTCTTCATCACTAATTTGAAATCGTCTTTTAAGAGCCCCAGAAATTGTCGATTTTAGAGTTTTTGATGTCTTGCTCTGTGAGTCGTCATCCTCATTTTTCATTTTTTAATACTCATGAGGTTGCGAATATTCGAATAATATTCGCTGTATTCGCACTATTCGGTATTCGAATATTCGAATTGCGTATTCGGTATTCGAATAATTCGAATACGACTCGAATAATTCGAATATTCGAATACTATTCGAATATGCGAAAACGCGAATATTCCGAGCCCTAGTTTGCAGGATATGCTTGCAGTGCATTAGTACCATACGGGATGCAGGCAGAGAAATATCGACCTTCCTGATGACATGTGTTAGTTAGGCTGCATAAACAGTATCATTAGGGGCAGCTGATTCTCCTGGTAGAGTTATGAACACCGGTCGTGAAAACTTAAGCTATTTGCTCTTATCATTTCCATTTCATTGCATTCTCTAAGCACGCACACATAACCATTCTCTTTGCCTACTTCTCATTGTTTCTATACACCCCTTTAACCATCAAATTATCCCTGTAATTTTCTTTCCGTTAAACCTTTAGGCTTCATTCCCATATATTGACTTACTTCGCAGAGCTCTGTTAAGGTTCTCCTCTTACAATAAGCCTAAATATTGAAAGACATTTCCACTGCACAATTGGCTCATCTGTAACATTCAAATATTTGCACATACATTTGCCAACGATTGAGCTCATAAACCTTTGTCCAATGAGAAATGTGGACTAAATTACTGATAGTAATATGTCTTAATATTTATATTTAGGTCATCTCCAAAATAGATCTCGTCAGAGCATACAATCACATTCCAGTTCACCTGGACGATGTACCCAAGAGAGCTGTCATCACCCCATTTGGATTATTCGAATTCCTTCGACTTCCTTTTGGTTTGAGAAATGCAGCTCAAACATTCCAGCTACTACCCTATGAAACTCCACCACTCCTGGACCAGCCAGGCCTGCCACGCAGCAGCAAATGAAGACTACACGATCAGGAAGTCGTGTTACCATTTCCAAGAAGTAAACACACGTTGTTACTTGGGAAGGAGTGTGTGGTGGCCATGATTAACATTTATATTCTATGGCCCTCCCAGGGGCTCACAACTTATGGAATGCGGGTTGGCAACCATGGGACCCCAGCTGAGTCCGGCATTGCTTCCACTTACTTGTGCCGGGCTCCTCTCTGTCTTCTTTCCTGTCGACCTCTCTTGGTCAGCTCTTCTTCTCTTCCAACCCCGACGGCATTAGGGCATCCAGGGCCTAGGGAGTCTTTCACTTTCCTGTCTTAATTGGCCTTCGTCTCATCTTTCCTGATACCCTCCTTCAGCGAGGGGTCAGTCTAATTTTCTTTTCATCTTATCTGCTGCCTTCTGCTCAAGGCCCTCAAGGAGGCAGGGTGTATGTAGCCCCACCACTTCTGGTGCACCCTAGATATTGCTACACCCTCAAGAACTCACGGCTGGTGAGTTACGAAGTTGGTGATCCTGGGGGATTCCTGAGCTGGGTCCGTTTCATTCCCCTTTTCCACTGACTTTGGGGCGTGCCCTCTCCTCTTTCCCTTTCCTAACTGCCTTTCATGGCTCTCCTTCCTTCCAAGTCCCTCAATCCCCATTCTTCGACGGTTGAGGGCATTTCTTTTCTTCCTGTCCTTTATTTGGCTTATCCTTCGTTTACCATTCTTCTTCTAGTTTGTAAGTCTGTAGTTAATATTAGTTATAGTTTTCATTCTCACCTCATCTTTCACTATCACCCAAACCATTGGGGGTCGATAACCTAGATGTTAGGCCCCTTAAAACAACAATTATCATCTTCATCATATATTCCATGAACGTTGTTGTAAGCGTAATACGCACTCTACTTGTTATTAGTAATTTATATACTCGTAATTTCGAGTATTGCAAAAAATAAAATTCAATCTTATGTCGTTATTTAGTGAACAAGATATTGTACGTGATTATCACTATTGACTAACCACACGTTAATCTATAAAATAGTTACAAATGTGTCCTTGAGTGTGTGTAGAATTTACCAAGCCTAATTTATTCTGATGTGTTTACAGCAGCAGTGGGTGCATTTGTAACTGAGGGTAGGATTGGGAAAGAGGTAGCAGTGGCCTCGAGTTATGAACCATCCCGGCATTTACCCGGACAAGAGGTAGGAAACCACGGTAAGACGCTTCTAGGATGGTGATGGCTGAGTTGGGAGTCAAATACACCTCTTCTCAGTTTTGCCCCGTTGCAAACCTCAGACCTGAAGTGTAGTTAAATTACTTAACAAAGCCCAGAAACAAACCCGGACCTTAGGGGTAAGTCAAGCAGTTGTTGTTATCCAAACTTCCAGCTTTCCCTTGGACAACACTAACCTTGGTGTTCTTGAACATGAGCGAACTCGAGCATTTCTCTCCTTTCAATTCTGGATAAGACAGCTGCACTGCCTTAGCTGTTCTACGGGTGGTATTAACACGGCGTGAGATTCGCGAACCCCACGAGCCTGCAGTTCCACTATTTACTCTGTATGTGAGGTAGTCAACCCAGAGGCTGCTTGGCAGTTCCTAGAACTATAACAATTTATGTAATAGTGTAATATTGTTTACTAGTTTCATAATGAACAGTGCTATTATGTTTTTTAATATTTATTTATTTATGTTCGACACTCACTATTATGTGTCAGAAAACTGTATCATAATGATGGTCATTATAACACTGTTTTTCATTACGATACAGTTTCTCCAGCCAATCAGAGCTCGTTCATTGACCAATTAGGTAACGATAACTTCGCGCATGCGCTCAAAATCCAACATGTCGGACATAAAAACAACATCGAACTATAATAAATTACCGACATGGAATACGCACCGTCCATATGTTCGCGTAAATAAACTGGCGAATATAAGACAAGAAATAGCACTGTACCTTAATATCACCAACCCTAATTTCTACACAGCGCATTGCCTTCAAACGACTCCGGTGACAATATTACTGAGAGACGGCAGATTTAAACATATGGCCTGCATAATATGGCATTGCAAGCACACAGAGCGCATGCGTCGGTCGTTCAGAGATCTTGAAAGACAGAGATATAACACGCAGCGCTCGCTCTCCGATCACAAAATTCAAGTGGCTGACTCTCAACAGATATTTATGAATATGTATATTAAAACATATAATATAGTTATAATTATCGTCGAACATAAACAGTCGTATGCAACTCGCCTATAATGGTAATTAAGACACTCGTATGGAAATTATAAAACTCGCATACGCTCGTTTTATAAAAATACTCGTGTCTTAATTATAGCCATTATAGGCTCGTTGCATAATGTACTATTATACACTCAGTCTTTATAATTAAGTTTAACTGAATTCGACACTGAATGTTGACATATTGGATGACCTCGTAAACTGACACCATGGACGCGACGGGGAGGTGTATCGAGACCGGAGATCCGAGGTTCGAATATGGGCGGTGAAAACAGTTATCTTGTGTCTGGTTATTCCCCCAAGATTTTTAACACTTCCGCCCGGAAAATGCTAGGATAGTTCTTTATTTCAAGTCCAACTGGCTGCGTGGCTCAGCGGTAACGTTCTCGCCTGCTATAACCTAGATTCCAGGATCGAAACTTGGCGCAGTCAGCTGGCATTTGAGGGTGGGCAAATGCGAGGGAGCCGAGCCAGTAAATTTACTAGTATGTTCAAGATCCCCTTCTGGGCAAACTTCCGGCACCCCGGAGTCTCTAAAAGCCACCACTGTAAATAAAAGGGAAGAAAAATCAATAACATTATTATTATTATTGTTATTTCAAGTGCCGCATCCCCGACCCTAATAATATTACATCTACGCACACTACCACAGTCATTACAGGGGCACAGGTTATCAGACATATTTAACATATATCCAAGTACACGGGGCTGTTAACTGACGGATGGTAGAGGTAAACGTAGTGTTCGATCGGTCAACAATGGTGAGGTGGCCCATGGAGGAGAGGCAGGTGCACATCAGTGCGAGTTGGATCTCGCTAGAGTCACGTTAGTTCTCCGTAGCGAATACGAGGGGCATGTTGTTAACAGGGCACGTTGTTACATGTTAGTCTTAAAATCACCCGTGTGGCTGAAGCGCGTAACGGTCAGCTACTAAAGCGTGGGGTGCCTGTCTGCAGATGCTGTGAAAACAAGGATACCATTGTGTGTATTTGAAGAGTGTTATGAAGGTTTAAGTGTTTTTTGAAGTGAAAAGTAAAAATAAATATTCGACTTTGAAGTCATCTGTCTTCTTCTGTGTTGAAGGTAAGTACTTGCATGCCTCTGAGAATGTAGTTTGATATCTTACGAAAGAAATGCTTGTGAGAGTAGTTAGCTAGGCTAGTCCCCGCCGAAGTATTGACCTTGAATACAAAATGTCGGCCAGTGGGGCAAGTTGTTACAGTAAGCTGGGGGCTTGTTGTTACACTGTAACAGCATGCCCCATGGTATCGTAATATTATTTAATTGCTAATTATTAAGGCCCGGATTGTTGTGTGTTTAAATATTTTTAATTAAATAAACATTTTCTATTTATTTACATATTTTTGCCGTTTTTATAAATAAATACATATTCAGGTGTATTTATTCATAAGTTCAGTACATATTTCCTATATTTGGTGGTATGTTGTACTCCTTAGATGATTGCTGCCCACATTTTCGACTCTTGGCAATTCCAGTAATTGGCTTATCTATTTCTAGAATTCACCCTTGTCTCTGTATTGTATTTCAGACAGGAATTCCCAGGTCATTAAGTATAGCAGAGGGACTGGCGTCAACAGTCTCATTAAGCCTCCAATAGTCCTTACCTTGAAAGGAAATTGTGAATATTGACAGATTGCTATGAAAGTTTCTGATGTGACCTTTTTTCTCCTGTTTAGAATGAAATACGAAAACTGCTCATACATGATTTCGTATCGCGCATCTGCAGTACAGTAAGATGGACTCGGAAATTGAGGCATGCCCTGGCCTGTTAAGCAGGAACATTTTTTGTACTGTAGACAGGATTATGGATTATTCAAGCAACTGGACGTTTCAACTATATGTCGAGGAACTGGGGGACACAAATTTGATACAAATTTAAGAACATTTTTTGGAAATTTAATCACATATTTTTCACTTTTAAGTACGTAAATAAATACATATTTCTTTAAAGTTAAACACATAACTATCTGGCCCTACTATAAACGTATTAAGGTATTTGCTAGTTGATTATTATTACCGGTATCATTATTATTTCTCTATACAGACAGTGATAGCTATGCTTGCTAACGCGCAGTGCTAGGTCAAGCTCTCTGCTAATTTGGTAGACGTGGGTTCGAGCCCCACCCTCTGCCGACCTTGAAATGGTTTTCCGTGGTTTCCCATTTTCAACTCCAGGAAAATGCTGGGACGGTACTTTCTGACAGATAACGGCCGCTTCCTTACACATCCTTGCCCAGTTTCATTTATCTTCATTCATTTCATATTTCATTTACTCGTCTCATGAGGTTGGCGTCAGGGAGGGCATTTGGCCGTAAAAACCAGAATTATGAAATGTGCTAAATGTATTTCAAGGTTGACTGTTATATTATTTCGAGTTAAAAGTACAAGATTTTAGTTACAACTATGTCGCATTTTATTATTAAGTTGAGTGTAACAACATACCCATGGCATATAACAACTAGCCCCATTGTGGGGCATGTTGTTACAATTTACCACATTAAAAAAGAAGAATTATTTATACCGAAAATATGTTTACGCCAGTCTTCACATTTTTCATATATAAAGCCAAATACTGATACTTCATTATCACTGCCATAACAGGCTAATAGCTTCCAGGAGAACAGTTTAAAAAAATAAAATTTGAAAACTGTAACAACATGCCCCCCCCCCTCTCCCCTAATACCCGTTGTGATATTACGCCGTTGCAGCGCTGCGGTCGGCATTCCGTGCAGGTGTGCTGTGTACCTGCACCTATTGGCAAGGCTGAGACGCCATTAGGGCAACAGTCGTCCATGTGTGGGTGTGTTGACAAGCTTTTGAAATCGCATCGCCGATCGCGAGTCCCGCCGACTCGTAGACAAGAGAGAGAACTCCCCTGTAAGATACGCTGCCATTTGGCCAACACTGTCAGGCATATTGCGTGCTTACCAGGAGAACTTCGTACGCTTAGGAGTTCTCCTGACCACATACGCAATTTGCCTGACAGTGGTGGCCAAATGGCAGCGTATCTTACACGGGAGTTCTCTCTCTTGTCTACGAGTCGGCGGGACTCGCGATCGGCGGTGCGATTTCAAAAGCTTGTCAACACACCCACACATGGACGACTGTTGCCCTAATGGCGTCTCAGCCTTGCCAATAGATTCAGGTACACAGCGCACCTGTACGAAATGCCGACCGCAGCGCTGCAACGGCGTAATATCACAACGGCTATTACTTAAAAAACACCCCCTCGTATTTTAGTGACACAGGTTTTGCTTGTGCATTCTGACAGTGGGTGACGCTTTTAACGTGAGGTTTTTGAAAGACAACCCAAAAGGGTCATGTTTGTGAAACCAAACATCATACACAACGGGGTGTTTCATCAGGACAATGCGCCTTGTCACACAGCAATTTCAGTGAACCAGTATTTGGCTAGTAAGAACATTCCTCCTTATTCACCCAATTTGAGTTCTTGTGATATTTTCCTTTTACCATGATTGGAAAAATACACCTCAAGGGGCGTCGTTTTAAAGTACGGTGTAACATGTTTTTCTAGGGGGTTTTATGCCACTAACACAAGTTAGTTGGACTATATCATATTTGTTAAACGCGGCAATAATCCGGCCAAGTTAAATTATTTCAGTTTATTCAATTTTATATTTCACATTATTATTATTATTATTATTATTATTATTATTATTATTATTATTATTAATATTTATTACGTCATTTTTTGTGGAGCTTTTAAATTTGGAAGATTACAGATAGGATTTCTACTAGTAGAAATCCGTATCTATATTTGATGATTCCAATATGTAAATTTCACGGCAAATCATTTCATACGTAAAGACGGGATTTTATTCATTAGGGCTAAGAGAGAGTGGTGTGTGACTCACTGGGTATTTCAATACAAGAATAGATTGGAGTACAATAGAATTACGAAATCCGAGGGAACACTTCAAACCAAGAAAACGAGGTATGATTTACGTCTTGCCCGGTAAAACGGAAATGTACAGGGACGCTTCTTGTCCAGGGGAAGGAACCTCATGGCGCGTAGAGCCACGTGAGGTGACCAGTCAATCAAGGAAGAAGAAGCAACGTAGGTCGGGCGTGGCGAGAAACGTGACGCATGCGGATTGGTCGAAGCAGCGAGGCCGCGGTGTGAAGCTAGACTCTGGTAGGAGAAGCTGGAAGGCCATATAGTGAACGCGCTGGTTGAAGAGGCGACTTTTCATTGAGACTTTACGCTTGGTGCAGTAAGCACATACTTTGTTCGCAAGTGCCAAATGGGACAATTTATTCAAGCTAACTCCGCTGATCACATCAGATCATGGGTTCCACGCGTCTTGCAGTGCTAAGGCAGACGACGTGTTGTAGTTCATGGATTATACTCCACCACAAGCAGTAACAATAACTTTTAATCTACGAGGAAGAACCTGACGCCGTCAACTCCAATGAAGAACATCAGACGCAACGAGACTTCAAGCACCTGGGAGACAATGTTTCCTTTGGTAAGCTCATGTAATCTTCGACACACACTCTCTGTTTTTCGATAGGGCCAATATAAATTCTTTAAGCATAAATTTGGAAATAAGTTAAATTCACGTTATTCTCCCGACCGGCGTATTAAGTAATTGTGTTCGTGGCAATGGTTAAAGTAGTATGCTCCGTTAATAGTGTTAATTTTATTCAAGATGCTATCATGATTTCTAAGTATATTAAATTCAATTTATACAAAGTAGATTCTTTGATTCCAGTAGGTAGCAATAGTTGTAATACCACATCCTTCTCCACAATCAAATGTCGTCTGGGTTGATGATCCAATCATCCCACGGCCTAGTCATTAAGAGTTTCTCATATGTTCTACTCACGCTAGGGGTCGATATTAGGTATATAAATTTAGCTTGGAACACAATGTATCCGGCTTGGCGCCCAACAAAGATCAAACTTAGCAGTAGCATTTTCTGGTGAATAGTACGCCCAAGTAAAAGACATTACAACGGGACACCATTCGAATTGATGTAACTGACCAGCTGAAGGTGATTCTAGTATCCTAGTTACAGCACTTCCATGGAGAATACAAGAACCACCTCAAGCTCTGTGAGGCTTCTCAAAGGCAGTTACTTGGAAGGGAACGGTGTTGAATTGTAAATGCCTTTTGAATAAAACCCGGCAAAAAGATCAGTCATTTTACCTAATTTACACATACCGTAGAACCAGTGTGCGAGCGTGATACCGTCCTGTTAGGAGTTTGTTTACTAATAATGTGTACCGCCTAGATAAAATATGAATGATTCACCAATTCATAATTTTACGCTACCACAATCAAATGGCTTTGATTAATATTAAATAAATACAATTATCTGCTTCCCCACTCTCTTGACTTACGCGACGTAGAATTCATAGGAAGTCATTCGACAAATCCATTCTGCAAAGAGAGAACCGGCATTTATTGGAAGTCCAGTGACATTCGTAATTAATCAACTGTGTAAGGAATAAATATGTGAAATCCCATAACATTGATGCCCTTCTGAGAATCACCCACTACCTCCCTTCTCTTTACGTCGCTCTTCGTTATAAAACATTCACTTTGTTACAGAGGCAATACGAAAGATATTATTTATGAATGAACCGTGACGGAATAGAAAGGCTATTTCCATTTCTCAGAAATAATCCTTAACTTACTTTGCAGCTTGCTCGTCTTGGCACAGAGCACAATGACAGCCAAATTGCGAGCTCCTTATTGGAAGGCACAACAATGGCCGACTGCTATCAGCGCCATAACAAGGGGCCATGATTTCTCAGAAGTTGCCGGCGATCGCTGATGGAAACTGAATGTGCTTCCATTTTCAGTTAACTAAGGGTAAGAACTTCCTCATCCAAGACAGCCTGGACCTGAACGATGAGTCTCTTCTCATAAAACTTATGGTGGAAGCTATTCAGAAAGTAAATCCGCTCTTCACTGTTGCTTTCTAATAATAATAATATTAAATAATAATAATAATAATAATAATAATAATAATAATGATAATAATAATAATAATAAATATAAAGTCAGCACCCAGGGAACTGGAGGTTGGACTAGGAAAAGTTCAGAAGGCAGAAAAGTTTAAATACCTCGGTGAATGGATGGAGCCTAACATATCAGAGAAGGAATCCTTCATGTCACGCATTAATAAAATGGAAATGGCATACAACCTGACTAAAGACATCTACAATAAGAGATCGATATCCTTAAACGCCAAAATTAGACATTACTGCACTGTTATTCGACCAGAGGCTCTGTATGCGGTTGAGACTCTAATAATGAACAAGAAAGGTCTGATGGAAAAAACTAGAGGCTAAAGAAAGGAAGAGTTTGAGGAAAATCCTAGGTCCCATCAAAGAAAACAGTGAGTACAGAAGGCGTCACAACCACGAATTGTACAAACACGTGGAGAAGATCAGTGACACGATTCGAAAAAGAAGGATTGCCTTTTATAGCCACGTGACACGAATGAGCCCAGGCAGGATATCAAAACGGATATTGACGTACTTCCAAGATAAGAAAACCAAAGGGGCATGGTTTACGGAAGTTGAGGAAGATCGTGAAATGGAAATTTCCCCTAAAGATATCGAGGAGCGTGTTCCACTTCAGGAAAAACTACGTACGCACAAAGGTTTCCAGGAAAAGCCGAAGCTGAAGACAGGGAAGGCGTGGTCCCAAGAGAGAAAAGAACAACAACGGAGACGAATGCGGGAACACTGGGCGGTAGTTAGAGCTCGGAAGAAGAGACAGTTGAACTGACGTGGTCCCTAGTTGGCCGAATCGAATAATAATAATAATAATAATAACAATAATAATCATTATTATTATTATATATATATAATTCGTTGAGGCCATCTAGGACCACGTTAAGTCTTGCTACACTTGGCAATTTGTTTCGCTTTACTCTGAGCCCAGAATTCCCTCATTCTCTGTGAGTGGGCCATCTTGCGCTCCGCTGTCCAGGTGGTACCTTGTCTTCTTTTCGGGTTCGGTGTCTCGTGTCGGGTTAGCCCATTAGTCAGTATCTGTTTGCGGAAGAGATCTCTATTGAAGGCGTCGTCGGGTTTTAGATGCAGCATTTTGAGGTCGTCTTTGGTATTCATAAACCAGGGCATTGTGGTTTGGGGTTTGGAGTCAAAGAAATGATAAATTAGTTTAGTCAGCCTGTTTCCGTCCATTCGTTTGAGATGACGGTAATACCGTGCCCGCCTCTTGCGGATCGTTTCTGAATTATTATTATTATTATTATTATTATTATTATTATTATTATAATTAGTGATCACCAATATATCACCTTCCGGATTTTACGAGATCAGCGGCCTCAGAGGCACAACACATTGAAGACAACACGTTGGAATGTATCGCGCATCGACGAGGAGTAACGTTGTTGAGGAATTAGATCGAAGAGTTTCTGTTGAGGAACAGGTGGGGGTCACTATGCGTCTCTTGCACCTAGCCTGCGAAGCGTCAATGCCCCGGAAGCGTCTTCAAAACAATAGACGTCCAGCTTATTGGTGGACTGACGAAATAGCTGATCTTCGAAGAATTTGTCTTCGACTCAGAAGAAGAGCCCAACGTTCAAGACATCGACCAGAGGCTGATTTGAGATCCGCTGAGCACCTTGCAGCTAAGAGAACCCTTCGAAATGCCATCAGAAGACGTAAGACTGATGTGGCAGTTGTTAGTTAAAGAAGTAGACGTAGATCCTTGGGGATTAGGCTACCGAATTGTCACCAAGAAACTCGGCTCCATGTCCAATACCACGTTGGATGCACGGACGATGGATGATATTGTAAACTAGCTATTCCCTACTCATCCTGTGCGAATTGATGTGGGCGATGTACTTGAGCCGGAATTCATTCCTCTATCTACCATAGGTGAGCTGAAGGAAGCAGTAGGCTCCCTTCGGAATAAGAAGGCTCCAGGCCCTGACGGGATACCCGCGGAAGCTATGAAACTAGCTCTCAAGGTTTGTCCGCAGCTACTGCTTGAAATGTACAACCATGACGAATAGAAGGAGAAAGTGAGAAGACTCCTGAAGTTCAAGCGCGCCCCGCCAGGCAGCGCTAGAGTGGGTTAGTTCCACGCTGGCGGGGTCAGCTGGTCTTAGGGATGGTGCTAAGGGAAACGAATGACTTTGTAACTAGTACTCTTTTAAAAAGTAATTAGCGGTTACAATTAAAATAGCACGGCAGGGCACAATGGAAAATATAATTCATGGAAATAAGAACTACGGTCTTCATTGCATGTTACGGAACGCACAGATTCCTGGAGTATACATAAAAAGATAAAAACCACGGCTAATCCCCAGCATATTAAAACAAGCACACATAAACTATTTAAAGTAACTCTCTACTTACCAATTCATTTTGTCGGCTACGGTACTGAACTTTCGAAAGATTGCGTGAAGACTTGGCGGATGTTCGAGATTGCAAATCTCGGCGGATTTCCTTCGTTCTGAAGATGAATCGGCACCCAAAATAAACAGGTCTAGGGATAATATCCATGACACGCTGAAGACAGCAGCCAGCTCCTGAATGATCAACTGAAATTGTTCCTTTGGAATTGATACAATCATAAATATTTCGCTCCACATCCATTTTGAGTTTAATTTTCCGGTAATTACTTTCTCGGCCTGGAAAAGAATGCCACATACACTTCTCGAAGGACGTGTTATATACACTTCATTGTTCATCTTAGGGCACCTTTTTTAGTTTCTTTGTTGCTTTCTCTTAGCAACAATTTAGTCGTATTTCCGTTTATTCCTGATGAAGAAAGACATGGTTTCTTTCGAAACGCGTCGAGTTTGAATAAATAAAACACGGCATAAGCCCAAGATTCTACATTATGGATAAAATGGTATTAGTTGCGTTTGACATTAACCATACCGTACATAAAACATCACAATAAATTGGTTGAAAAACTGAATCCAGATAGCTTTAAAACCCATCATTTTGCACCAAATTATACAAAAGTTATTGTGAAGTTATGAATGCATTTGCGGTAGCACTGCCGGAGACGTAATCGGACTAGGCTATTGCGTTTTTAAATTAGCTCCCGTTTCAGGGTTTTTAGGTTTTAAGTGCGAATAGTTCGTTGAATAGTTGTAAAACAGTAAGGAGAGTATGTTTTGTGTAGGTTTTGAGTTGAATTAAAGTTTATGTCGAGCTGAGAAGTGAATTTGGTATAGCTTAAAGTGTACGTTTTTTGGTCTGATCTGTTTCCTCTCAATTTGGTTAATTAAAGCTTAATAATTGAGTTTAAATACCGGTTTGGTGACCCATCGTCCCAGGCAAGCCGGTAACACCTGTAACTACTCAGGCAGATAACTCACTTAGTCGTAATTTGGAAGTTATTGTGAAGTTATGAATGCATTTGCGATGATGATGATGATAATTGTTGTTTTAAGGGGACTAACATCGAGGTTATCGGCCCCTGATGAAATGAAATGGCGTGAAATGAAAGGATGAAAATAAAAAACAGCTCACTGCTATGGATGAAACGAAAATGGTTTAGATAAAAAAGACAGTGAGCCCCAACAACTATGCCTTATGTAGCAGAGAAAATACTTACAAAAAGGAACTCAGGTTGAAACTACTCACCAAATGGAGAGCGGTAATACGTACATAAGGGAATTTTGAACGAAAATACTCGAAAAGGAATAGATTGAAAAATACGCACAAAATGTAGGTTAAGTCCAAAATACGTACAAAATGCAACGTACAGTCGAAATACCTACAAAATGCAAGTAAAATCAAAATACTTACAAAATGCAAATGAGATTGAAAATAGGCACAAAATGTAATGGAGATTCAAAATACCCACAAAATTGCAATTGAGACTTAACTACTTGAACAAAGCGGGGTAGGTTGAAAATACAAAATGCAATTGAAATTGCTTACAAAATGTATGGTAGATTCAAACTTCTCATTAGGATGGACAATACTTACAAAATGCAATTTAGATTGAAATTAATTACAAAATGCAATTTAGATTCAAAATACCCACAAAATTGCAATTGAGACTTAACTACTTGAATAAAGCGGGGTAGGTTGAAAATACAAAATGCAATTGAAATTCAAAAAACTAACAAAAGCCCCGGCCCGGATATTGAAAGACATACTAAAAAGCAATTTAGATTGTCAATCCTTACAAAATGCAATTGAGATTGGAAAACACACACGAAATGCAATCTAGATCGAAAAGACTTACAAAATGCAACGTAGATTAAAAATACCTACCCAAAAAAAATCCTAAAAGGGAATTTAGATACACGGGGAACAAAGTAACAAAAACAGTGCGGGAATCTGAGAATCTGAAAGAGAAAAGGAAATATAAGGAAAAGAGGAGAGGATTATGAGGAGAGGGGAGGGGAGAGGGTCCGCCCCAAAGGGAAGGGACAAAAGGGGAAAACGGACCCAGCTCAGGAATCCCTCGGGGTCGCCAACTCCCGAACTCACCAGCCGGGAGCCCCTGAGGGTGTAGCATTATCTAGGGTGCACCAGAAGTGGTGGGGCTACCATACACTCTGAAATGCATATGCGGTAGCACTGCCGGAGACGTAATCGGGCTAGGCTATTGCGTTTTTAAATTGGCTCCCGTTTCAGGGATTTTAGGTTTTGAGTGCGAATAGTTAGTTTAATAGTTGTAAAACAGTAGGGAGAGTATGTTTTGAATAGGTTTTAACTTGTATTATGGGTTATGTCGAGCTGAGAAGTGAATTTGGTTTAGCTTAAAGTGTAGTTTTTTGGTCTGTTCTGTAGCCTGGATTTATTAAGTTTATTGTGCTGCTGGCGTGATTAAAAGCTGTAGGATTTGATGTCGAGTGCTAGGATTGCGTGGGGGAAGTGTTGGTGAGAGGGAGAGGAGTGAGGGGATGGGTTTATGGAGTTGTTGCTTGTTTTTCAACTGCTGTTTTTTGATGGCGTGCTTGTAGTGCCTACAACCCTGGTAGAGGTTGATGGAGATTATCGCTTGCAGTGCTTGTAGCGGCGGGACCACAAACTACCGTGCTATAATGGCGGAGTCCTCACACTAGTTCCTTCTATTCGTCATAGTACAACTGTTGTCTGAGAGCAGGTGTCTTTAGTGCCCGTTGGAAAATGGCTCGACTAGTGCTGATTAATAAAGGAAAGGCAGTCGGGAACGCGCCATCGTCCTTCAGACCACTATGTATTTTAGACAATGCGGGAAACGTGCTGGAGAAGCTATTAAAACCTCGCATACTGTCGTCTATTCAAGCCGCGGGAAATCTGTCTGACAGGCAATTTGGCTTCCGCCGTGGACGATGTACAATAGATGCAGTACGCCTAGTAGTTGAAGCTGCGAATCAAGCTCAGGAAGGTAACCACTATTCTAGGAAAATAACACTTCTGGTAACCTTGGATGTGAAGAACGCCTTCAACTCAGCTAGGTGGATAGATATGGTTGAAGCTCTTCAATTCACATTCCAGTTGCCTGCATATCTCCTGCGTATAATGAAAGATTATTTGAAGGACCGTACCCTGTTATATGACACTGCAGACGGCCAGAGGAGGAGAAAAGTCACGGCAGGAGCAGCGCAAGGATCTATCCTGGGCCCCGATTTGTGGAACATGTTGTACGACGGCTTACTGCGCATGGAGATGCCCGAAGATACATTCCTTGTTGGGTACGCTGATGATATTGCAGCGGTGATTGTAGCCCGAGATGCGGTTCTGGCTCAGTGGAAACTCAATCATGTAATGCAACGGGTGAGTAGTTGGATGAAAGCTCATGGTCTGAATTTAGCTATGGCAAAAACTGAAATAGTCATGTTAACTAGGAGGAGAATGGACACTATAATTCCCATGAAAGTTGGAGAGGTGGTCGTTCGAACTGGAGCCACTGCGAAGTACTTGACACGAAACTGACATACTGGTCTCATATACGGAAGGCAGCAGACAAGGCGGAAGTAGTGACAGCTGCCATTAGTAGACTCATGGCTAATGTGCATGGTCCTAGAGAAAGCAAACGTCGACTACTGTTGTCCACAGCGCAGTCTATTCTCCTGTATGGAGCTGAGATTTGGTCTGATTCGCTGAGGATAGAGAAGTATAGGAAACGCCTAGCTGCAATTCAGAGGAGAGGAGCTCTGAGGGTGGCGTGTGCTTACCGTACAGTTTCGGAACCTGCAGTTCTGGTTGTCTCAGGTGTTGCGCCAATAGACTTACTCGCGCAAGAACGTAAAGACGTATACTTCCGACGAGTAGAACTGGGCAAGGCTCAAGCCCGGAAGGAAGCCGTAGCACGCAAGATGGAACTTTGGCAGCAGAGGTGGAATGACGATCACAGAGGAAGATGGACAGCTCGGCTGATACCGAGTCTGGTCGAGTGGACGAGTAGGATACACGGATAAATAAATTACTTTCTGACACAGATGTTGACAGGTCATGGCTACTTTCGGGGTTACCTTCATCGTATGGCCAAAGTAAGGAGTCCAGTTTGTATTTACTGCGAGAACGAACGAGATGACGTTTATCATACGTTTTTCGTCTGCGATCGTTGGGCAGCGGAAAAACAACAACTTGAAGCTGAGGTTGGTCCAATAACGCCGGACAATATAGTTGGCATTATGCTGAGGAACGAGCTCAGCTGGGATACGGTCGCTTTCTTTGTTGAGGTGGTCCTTCGTCAGAAGGAGTCGGATGGGGACTTGCTCGATTTAGTCGATTGAGTCTGCGTTCCGCGAGCTATGAATGGAGAAGTAAGATGGTGCTTGTGAAGCAAAGAAAATGACTCCATCCTGAAGTAATACGAAAGTGGTCCCGGGATGGGTTTCGTCAAGAGGACAGGGTGTGGTTTTTTAGTGGGTAAGAATCCCACACTCTTGAGGAGTGCGGACCCTTCTCAAGGTCTTATGCAAGATTTTTCCACTTCCCTCGTAAAAAAAAATTATTATTATTATTATTATTATTATTGTCGATTTTTCCAATTTGGGAGGGCGTGCGAACTTGAGCCAATCACATCTTCACTTCCTTTTCCTCTTCTCTTTTCTTCCCAAAAGCTCTTCATTAATTTACTGGGGTTTTCTTCCTTCCCTCTGTCCATTTCTTTCCCCTATTGTTTCTTTTCTTGAGACTTGTTCAAATTTCTTGCTTCTGATTTTATTTCTGTCCTTAATATCGTCTTCAGAGATTTTGAATCGTTCCAGGTCCTCCTGTGTTTCATCCAGCTGGTCTTTAATTTACTTGTATTAATGATGCTAAAATGCTCTTAGTGAGTCTGTTTTCACCCATTCTCCACAGGTGTCCATAGAACTGTAGGCGTATTTTCCTAAATTTCTCTGTGTTGGTGTCTGTGTTTCCGTCGCGGCTTCGGTGGCGTAGTTGGTAGCATGATGAACTGCTGTGCCCAAGATAGCGGTTTCAAACCCGACCGAAGTCGTCGGATTTTTTAAGAGCGTTTAAAATCCTTCAGTATGCCTTCCTTCGGAGGGGAAGTAAAGCCGGCGGTCCCATGTCATAGATTTATGGCATGTAAAAGATCCTTTCACAGACTAAACTTTTGTAAAGGTAAATTGTTAGGTTGGATTTCGTCAGAACGCTCTATCAGAGTTCCAACGTTCACCACCAGGTATCATTGATATCTGGTGGCGAAAGTTGGGACTACGATAGTTGAACGGAACTTGTAGCTCACCCTAATAAGGATGTCCGCTGGAAGGAGCTACAGACTCAGGCGAGCCGAACATGTCCTCGGACACTCCCGGCACTAAAAGCCATACGATAGATAAATAAATGTGTTTCCGCAGAGTTCCTTTGTAGGTCGTCTGACCCAAGTTCCGTCTCGAAGAACTTTCCGGTCTTGTTTCTAGAAGTCATGAGTTCTTGTCATCCCTCCAATTAATGTTGTTTCTGCTGCATACAGGGCTCCCGGTAGAACAACCGTGTTGTAGTTTCATTACGAGACACTACTCTTTTGTTTCCTTATTAATAATTAATTATTAATTATTATTTATAATGTTGTTTTCTGTCGGTCAACACAAAATAATTCCAATTACTGGAATTAAAATTAATATTGCAGACGTGCTTTTGTGGATCTTCTCAAACAGCGGACCATTTACTGTTCGACTGTGCCATGTTTAGCAGCGCAAGATTCGACCTTGAGTGTCACCTGAACAATATTGTAATATGGAACTTTCAAAGCCATTATTCCACCTGTTGAATAAATCCTGCTGTTACAAACAATTCCTCAAGTTCATTCACCACATCTACTATAATCTAGTTTCATAATTTTGTGTTAATGGACCTATAATTAAATTATCAAAACTATAACACTAATATACTCATGTGCATTAGGGCTCATACTGTTAGGATATTCAATAAATAATACATAATATCATCATCAAAACATAAGTAATCTTAACAAACATAACTTGATTTCTGTAAAGGTTAATAATAAATTATCCGAGTGGAAATCGTTAAACACAGGAGTGAGACAAGGTTGCGGTCTTTACCCTCTCCTGTTCATAACCTATATGAATGGTCTTATACGAGAATTTAGATAAACAAGACATGGCTCCATCCGCATTAACAGAAATCTACAGCTGGACGCAATATTATTTGCAGACGACTTAGTGCTGGTTGCCACCTCACAAGACGATTTACAGTGTTCAATGTATAACCTGAAACTAGTCTCAGAAAACTACTCATTGGAAATATCTCTAATGAAAACTAAGATAAAGGCATTCTGTGGCACGGAACCAGTAAGAAGTGAGATCTGCTTGGATAATAACATTTTGGAAAGAGTAAACGATTTTAAATACCTTGGTTACAAACTGTCTTTACTTGAAGAAATGGACATACCCGAGAAAATCTTTAAATTCAACAGATGTTTAGGAATCATCAATAAAGTTGTTAGACCATAATTAGTTCAAAAACACACCCGAACAACAATTTACAAAACCTTAGCAAGACCAGTACTTTGCTATGGTAGCGAAGCATGGACCCTGAGGAAATGCGATGAGAGACGAATAACTACCGGCGAAGTGAAATATATGCGACGAACAGCAGGAGTCACTAAGTGGGATCACAAACGAAACACAGAAGTGCTGAATGCTCTTAACAGCAAACCTATATTGGAATACATCCATGAATACCAAAGCATTTGGCTAAGACACCTCAACGGGATGGACAGAAGCAGGATCCCTAAAGCAGTCGTCAACTACTGCCCCGGTGGGAAGAGATCCCTAGGTCGCCCCAGGAAAAGATGGCGTGAAAATTCAAATCTTTTATGTAGACCGTAACAGTTCTTCTAGGACTAATACATGAAAGGATGATGATGATCATCATCACATCATCATCACCAGTTGTAACAGATTGTATTCCTGCTAGATTTAAGTCCTACAGATCTATTTACACTTGCATTGTTCACGTTGAAAACATGGTATAATCCAAATACATGGGGCTGATGGCCAAGATGTCCCAAGACTCTAAAAGGAATTGTATTTGTCGTTAATTCATGTCAAGGTTTTGGACATCTTGGCTATCAGACCCATGTAGTTGTATGTGTGTTGAGCTTGTCTGATAACCTATGTTTGTGTGATAACTGTATAAGGGACAGGGATGAGGTAGGTGCCTTGGGACTTGAAGTAACCTACTATCCTGGCATTTTCCTGGAGGGAGTGCGGGAAAAAACGAGGAAAGACCTCACTCAGGATTGCCACGTATTCGAACCTAAGATCTCCGGACTTGCTGCATCTGCCCGCGTGGTCGTAGTGCATGATTTACCAAGCACGGCTACGCTGCGGAACAATACGAAGCAACAGCAACAACAACAACAATTAAACTTATGAATTCAAGGATGCACAAACATGGAAATCAGCTACAGATCGTTGCTGTGTAAGCATTGTGCCCCCACTTAGCCTATGCGTGGAATAGCAGGCAAACCTCTGCCATTAGTAGAAATTGCTTCCGTGTGCATGATTTGTTCAAACTACACCGTAATGAATTTCCGCCACAACTATTTACCATTTAGGATGCTTCATAAGGGAATCATGTTTATGTTGATTCCAGGAATCGTAATCAGGGCTGCGTTTGATATAATCCAGGCTTGTATCAGCGGAGCGGCAATGAAATCAATATTGCGAGCAGCAAATGTACAAACCCAAAGAGGACATCATTCATACCAATTAGTTGTTTTCAGAGACCAACAAGTAGGTTAGCGGCCCCAAATTATTAGAACGATAACACTGGGAAATAATGTTGAACTATCTATGTCATCTGCCCCAATTCTCTAGTACAGGGGTGTCCCAACACCAGCCTGTGAACACCAGCAATCCGGCCCTCCATAGTTTATTTTCAATGTACATAAATCATACGAAATAATACCGACAGCGGTGGCTACGCTCACAAAAGCGCAGCGTTAGGTCATGGGGCCAAACTCTCTGCTGACTCTGTAGACTCGTGGGTTTGAACCCCACCGTCGGCCGTCCTTGAAATGGTTTTCCGTAGTTTTCCCCATTTTCGACACCAGGCAAAAGCTGGGACGGTACCTTCTGATAGACCACGGCCGCTTCCTTCCACGTCCTTGCCCAGTTTCATTCATCTTCATCCATTCCATCTCTCATCCCGACGCGCAGGTCACTCACGGACGTCAACACTAGAAACACCTGCACTCTCCCTCTCTCAGCTGGCTGCGTGGCTCAGCGGTAACGTTCTCTCTTGCTGTGCCCAAGATTGTGTCCTGATTGCGGTCACTTTCATTTTAGGGAAGAACTATAAACATTCCAGCGTCCAGATTGCGGTCACTTTTCTTGGGAGACCGGTCCTTGGTTCTTCCCGACTGACTCATACCTTCCGTAAGTTTTGTGGATAACGAGGGGAAACTGATATTTCACTACCTAACCAAAGACTACAGTTCAGTGTTCAGCTGAGCACACCCCATAAAACTTCGCTTAAAAAAATCAAGTCCCCTTCCAATCTGACAGCACCTCGTAAAGCAATGATTACAACATTTTCAGTCTTAAGAATAGAAACGTTTCAGAATCGGAATCAGCGACCTTCACTTTCAACAAAATTGTTGTAATGGGAAATTTTATACTTACAGGGTGTAATTTTGAATTTCTGCCCCTCCTCTCCCATTTGAGGCTAATGTAGTGTATCAGGACCAAAGAGAACTGACACATGACATGCACCTCAACATTGGCAAGAGGGGTGGAAGCGAAAGGTGAGAAAATCCCCAGGGGAGTTACAACCGGACCGGTCTCCCAAGAAAAGTGATCGCAATCTGGACTACTAATGAGGTGAACGCAATCTGGAATGACCGCAATCAGGAAGACACCGTGCTCAAGGTTGCAGGATCAAATCCTGGCGCAGTCAACCGGCATTTGAAGGTGCGCAAATGTGAGGGAGCCGTGCCAGTACATTTACTGGCACGTTAAAGATCCTCTTCGGGGCAAAATTCTGCCAACCCGGCGTCTCTAAAAGCCGCAGTAGTCAAAACGGACGTAAAACATATAAGTAACATATTAACTCTGCTTCTCAAGAGGCCACACGAAAAAAAGAAATAATAATCGGACACTTTTATTTAACAAATAATTAAAAACAGAAGAACTAATATACATATTGAACATAGATATTGCCATCTTGTTTACATAACCCAGTATGTGGGGGGGTGTCTGACGCATCTCAAATGCAAACTGGAGCTTTGCTCTTTTCAGAGACTCCCTTTAGCGTACTGTAAATATAGTGTAATGCACTGGTAAATAAATATCAAATGAAACATTTTAACTGTATTAAAAATATTCATACTTTGGGAATATTGCCGCGTGGATATAAAAAAATAAAACTCCTAGACGTTCGAGAGGGATCATGTCTCCTTTTTCAATACAATTAAAGCAATGTGGCCAAAGAATGTGTGTCAATGAGCTAACAAAATACTATGGAAATTCCTCTGTTCGTCACCAGACGGCATGCAGAAGCTACTGTATGGGCTTTGGTAGAAAAACGCACCATTTTTAGCAGAATGGAGGAAAGAGGAAGGAGAAGGAAAAGGGAGCGGGGGAAAAACATTGAGACTCCTCGAAGAATGAGGATATCCAAATCACTTGGCTGTCAGTAATTAAAGATTTGGGAAGATAGTTCCCCCTTTCATTTTCTATATTTCTTCACCTGTTTGAAATTGTTCGGTTTTCCTCTCTGGCTCCATGGCCATGACTAGAGCCCTGCGCGGATAGACGAAACGTTATCCGCATCCGCACGACTTTTATCCACACGTTTGTTATCCAAATCTACTAGCATTGCAATAATATTTTCAATGTGTTGCTTTATACTTTATCTTTTAGACTCACAACTGTAGGCTTACCTTCTTAGGTTTCTACGTCCGTTGCCAAGAGCCGACTGTGGTGGCGTCTAGTAGCTAAGTTCTGAACTAGGCCTAGTAGTCGTTGACGGTGGCGTTTGGCGGCAAAAGTAGGAACTATTTGAAAAATTCTAAGTTGCAGTCTGTACTTAAATTTAAAAAGAACAGATACACACACACTAATACAGCCATCACAATTAACACCGGTTATCAGACAGATTCTACACACACCCAAAGTACACGGGGCTACATGACCGCGTTGTCGCAGCCCCTAAACTAAGGAACCAACCAACGAATCAACCTTCTTATTTGCTGGCTACAGAAAATAACATGCAACGTGTTAAGTTTCTTCATCCAAGCCTCACGGTTATCACATAGCGACTGGCATCATGCTGACTGTCCCTATCTGATAGGTACGATGACAGCTTGAGGGTAGCAGTGAACCGAGTTGCTAGTTGTACTACCAACTCGAAAAAAATAGGTGTGCACGATTACCCGCTGCGCACAATTACCCAACATTCCCCATGATATTCAACAAGTTCGGATTGTATTCTAAAAACTATCCGCAAACTTACTCCAAACATTATCCGCAGCTTATCCGCTATCCGCACAGCCATGCAAAGTATATCCGCATGGCGAAAAATGCTGTGGATATCCGCATCCGCGCAGGGCTTTAGCCATGACTTAATCTCCTTTGTTCGTCACTGGAGGATTTTTCATGTATGTTTTCGCCAAGGCCTGTATGACGTTGGGTGAAAATCCACAGCCTGCTACCAGTCGACCGACTGGATCAGGAATGGAATGAATCAAGCCCCCATCTAGCGGCGAGGATATGAACTGTGCCGGCTGCCGAAGCCTGTTGCACTCCTCCGGGGCAATGATTAAATGAATGACAGATGATAGGAAATGATAGTGTAGAGTGTTGCTGGAATGAAAGTTTTGACAGGGAAAACCGGAGTACCCGCAGACAAACCTGTCTGCCTCCGCTTTGTCCAGCACAAATCTCACCTGGAGTGACCGGGATTTGAACCACGGACCCAGTGGTGAGAGGCCGGCGTGTTCCCGCCTAAGCCACGGAGGCTACATTACAGCATATACTGAAGGTAAATCTCCATGTAGCTGATGAGAGACAAGACACTCCAGTTTCCAACATTGGAAATCTATAGGCCTAGAATTTGTTAGGAATGCAGCCGCACTACTGAACTTGTTGACAAGGGTGAGTTTGTTGCCTGGCAACTCAACTCCTTCACGTGACTGTGGTGCGTGCTGAAGACGCAAAACATCTGACAACGACTCAAGTGAGCGATCATGTCACTACATGACAGCTGCACGCAACATCTCCACTGTACAGCATTCCAGAAGTCAGCAGTCCCTAGGCTATTTTAAAGATACCAGTTTACAGGAACATCTTCCTCTGCTCCCCCGTATCAGGAAGGCAAATGGTGCCTTTGTCCAGCTCTACCCCATCTGGAGAAATAGAAACATTTCCAGGAAGACCAAGCTCCGCCTTTTCAATAGCAACGTAAAGTCGATTCTTCTCTACGGCTGTGAAACGTGGAAAGTCACAAAACCGATCAACAACCAGCTGCAGGTGTTCATTAACAGATGTCTGCGTCGCATCACGAATGTGAGGTGGCCGGACATAATCTCAAATGAAGATCTTTGGACCATCACCAATCAACAACCGATTAGCATCCAGATCAAGGAGAGGAAATGGCGCTGGATTGGTCACACACTAAGGAAGCTGGACGGAGCTATTGAGAGGGCGGCGCTAGACTGGAATCCTCAAGGCGCCAGGAAGCGAGGTCGACCTAAGAAGACCTGGAAGAGGACGATCGAAAATGAAATTGCAGAGGTGGACAAGAACTGGAGTCAAGTGAAGAGAATGGCCAGGAACCGTACTGCGTGGAGAAATTTCGCCAAGGCCCTATGCTCCGGAAGGAGCGTCAGGGAATTAAGTAAGTAAGTTTACAGGAAACAACGCAGAGGGAAGCCTACCGGACGTTTCGTGGGGGGTGGGGGCTGACTACCCTGGAAAATTGTGAGTATACTCAGGGCATTGTCACCGCAAAATACCCAGAAATATCAACCAATATCTTAGAGCATGTAACTTTGTGTAATTATTTTAGATAAGATTCAATTGTAAAATTCTAAGTTACTCGTATATAGCCTATTAGTGGCAATACAAAAAAGGTGTAAAATACAACACACAAATAAAATTGTTAGGTATTGTGTCTTTCTTTGCTTTATAACATGTAGCAGTTATTTTAGCTTTTTCATCCGATGTAGGACCTCGAAATTTTCAATATCCAAGGTATGCGCATGAGACGACGATATAGATACATTTCGAAGGCATCGATTCGTTTTTCAATAGAAGGATCCATGGTCCAGCATTCGCAACCAAATAGAGGAACAGAAAATATGTAACAGCGGATCATGCGGATTCGCAACTGTAGACTGAGATCTGATTGTACAAAGAATTTCCGCAGGGTAAAAAATTGTTTCCTGGCCTGTTCAATTCTAGATTTTATTTTATTTTATTTCTTGTTTGGAGTCACATTGTTCGTTCAATATGGTGCCCAAGTATTTGAAGGAGGACACTTGTTCAACTATATTATTTTTTATTGTGAGATTTGCTCTTATTGTCTTTTAGAGAACACCATCATTTTTGTTTTTAAGGCGTTCACACACAAGCCGAATTCTTCACTGTGTTGTACTCAGCAATTTACCATGTGTTGAAGGGTAGATAATTTATTTGCTATGACAACAGTATCATCCGCATATCTAATGTTATAAATAAATTTTCCATTTATATTGATCCCTCCACCTTCTACCAGCGATTCTTTAAATATTGCCTCAGAATAAATGTTGAACAAAAGCAGTGACAGTACACAACCCCGACGAACACCTTTTCTGATTGAAGCCGTTTTTGAAGTTCCTTGAACTGTTTTAACATCCGTAGTCTGATTCCAATATAGATTAGGCCCACTTATGATGCGTAAATCATTTCCTACTTAATGAATTTTCAATTATGGAGCAAGAATGTCAAATTTCTAAATATTTGACAATTTATTAAGAAGAATGGTAAAGAGGTGAGGTGTTTTTTTTAATTTATTATTTTTACAAATTGGCAATTTATTACTCAAAATACCGTACTGTGGAATTATCAGTGTTGTCTTACAAGGCTGAGTGTTACCCCGTTCCAGCCCTCAGACCATAATTAAAATTTCGTGGTAGAGCCGGGAATCAAATTCAGACCTCCGGGGCGGCAGGTAAGAATGCTGGCCAATACACCACGAGGTAGTCTAATTTCAATCTTAATATTCTTTTTAACTTACCCAATAAGTTAAGATTCTGGCACAACCAAATTTTTGGAAAGGGATGAGGAAATATATCACCACCACCCCTTTGGCTAACTGAACAGCTGACCATTTTTCTCATCCAGTAAATGTTAATTAGTCTGATGCTAAAGAATTCACACGAGTGAAAATAAATACTCACAAATTAGTTAGTATAAACTTAGAGCGAGAGTATGAGAATGTGGTCCAAGAACAGCTGGATGGACTGAAGGAAAATATTGGTAAATGGGAAATGAAAATCAGTGTAGAGAAAAGCAAGGCAATGGTAATGCTAAGGTTCGGATGTTAAGGAAAAGTCATATTATTTTCCTGAGCTCATTTTACCCGAAATCTGAAAAATAAGTTTGAATGACGGGTCCCTGACCACGTTCAAAGCAATTTGATGTTGCCTATAAATGCATATTTCGGTCATTTTTATTGTTTTGGTCATATTTAGTCATATTTTGGTGATATAAGGTCATATTTGGTTATAATTTCAGCATTGTTGTTTAAATTGAGGCGTTGTTAACAAGGCACGTGTTATCTGCGTCGAGTTCCAAACACAGGATTTTCGAATAGTGTAGTAGATATAATTTTCTTTCTTTTCTCGGAACAGGCAGATAGCAGGTTTAGAAGACGTGATTCCAAGAAGGTGCTCCTCTACGGACGTCTTTTAGCACATCTTTCTAGACAAGTTAGATTGCGACACTGTACGCATGAGGTCACAGAACGTGATGATAGTGTGCTTCCAGCTTTCAATAGAATGTCACTCCAGTAGATATTATTTAGCTCAGAAGCAATTAGCAAACAAGGAAATGTCATGTTTTTATCATTTCAAATGATCTTGTCGACTTCGTCGTTATGCTTTGGGTCTAACGTTACGCGGGACGGAGACGGTTGCGTTACGGAGACGAAGACTGTTACGTCATGCAGCCGCGCGGGAAGCCTAAGTTAATGGTTAATGGAGTCTGTTGAAAGAGTCCTGGGGCGTCCAGCGACCTGGGGCTTCGAGTGAAGCGAAAAGAATACAGGGTGACTCCTAAAGAGGTGTACAAGGTGCCAGATAAGAATACAGTGTGACTCCTAAAGAGGTGTACAAGGTGCCAGATAAGAATACAGGGTGACTCCTAAAGTTATATACAAGACGCCATATAAGAATAAAAAGGTAACTCTTAAAGAGGTGTACAAGATGGCAGAAAAGAATACAGGTGTCTCCTAAAGAGGTGCACAAGATGTCAGACAAGAATACAGGGTGACTCCTAAAGAGGTGTACAAGATGTCACACAAGAATACAGGGTGACTTCTAAAGAGATATACAAGATGCCAGATAAGAACACAGGATGCCTCCTAAAGAGGTGTGCAGGATGTCAGAGCAAAATAAAGGGTGACACTTAACGAGGTGTACAGTATGTTAGATTCAATCAAATACAGGGTGACCCTTAACGAGGTTTGCAAGATATCAGATTCAAATAATGGGTGACCCTTAAAGAGTTGTAAAAGATGTCAGACTCAAATACAGGGTGACTCTTAAAGAAGTTCCCGCGCGGGAAGCTTAAGTTAATGGGTAATGGAGTCTGTTGAAAGAGCCCTCCTGAGCCTTTCTAACATGTGTAGCATTTGTAGCATGCGTCATTTGAAATGATATAACGTCTTGTCTTTCAGACTGACTGTAACTTTTTAGGTCATATTTTATAGTTTTAAGGTCATATTTGCTTGCATATTTTGAACTTCTTTAGGTCTTACATTTCCGAATCCTAAAATGACAAGAGGGAAAAGGGATTGTTAAAGTTGGAGATGTAGATCTGGAAGTACTTCAAATATTTAGGAAATGAGTTGATGGAAAATACAAGATTGGATATGGAGATCAACAAGAAAATTCAATGTAGGAGTATTTTCTATTATCAGGTTCGGAGTTTAATTTGAGATAAAGACAAACCACTGAAGGCTAAAGAATTGACGCACAAGACCTACTACTTACCAATAATGATGTATGGAGCAGAAACTTGGCCAATGAAGAGGAGAGATGAAAGTAGAATGCAGCCAGTCGAAATGAAATTCCTGAGGAGTATCCTGCAGAAGACTAGGAGAGATGGTTGGTTAGTTCCTTAGTTACCGGGTGAGTTAGCCGTGGTCGTTACTGCATGACTGCTGGCAGTCGCTCACATCCGGGAGGCGAGGAGGTTCGAATCCCCCCGCCGGCAACCTTGAAGATGGTCTTCTGTGGTTTCCCATCTTCCTTCCAGGCAAATGCCGGGGTTGGTCCCTAACTATAGGCCACAGCCGCTACCTTCCAACTCCTCGACCTTCCATTCCAATTTTCCTCCCCCAACGGTACTTTTAGCTCACCCATTGGGTGTCCGTCTCAAAGCAGCTACAAAACTGGCGAGGCGAACATGTCCTCGGACACTCCCGGCACTAAAAGCCATACGCTAAAAATAAATAAAAAAAGAAGTTCCTTAGTTTAAGGACTGCGACAACGCGGGCATGTGATGGCTGTATTAGTGTGTGTTATCTGTGATTCAGGTAGAAGGACTGGAGACGATTAATTTTTTCAAGTAGTTCCTACTTTTGCTACCAAATGCTAACCACCCACGACAACCAGCTGCGGACGTGGCTACTAAATTTCATCGCAGTCAGCACCTGGCGGCGAACGTTGGAACTAATAAAGCGTTATGAAACTAACCTACAAATTTTAGCTTCCACAACTTAGTTAGTGGAAGGTTCTTTTTCATGCCATACATATGTGACATGGGACCGCCGGCTTTACTTCCCCTCCGAAGGAAGGCATACTGAGGGATTTTTTACGCTCTTAAAAAATCCGACGATTTCGGCCGGGTTTGAACCCGCGATCTTGGGAATAGAAGCTCAGCATGCTACCAACTACGCCACCGAAGCCTCTGACTAGGAGAGATAGTGCGAGAAATGAAGACATTCGAAAGGAAGTCAATGTACAGAAGCTGAATGTTAAGCTGGAGCAGAACAGATTGAAATGGTAAGGCAGTGCCTAGGGCCCTCAAAACCAAAAACTGGAAGAAAAAAAATCATCTGAAATGTTTTCAAATAACGATGATCGTTTCAATTGAAATGTATGTATATATGATTTAATAAAAAGTGTATTATTCGTCTTGAGAAAAATACTCTTGTATGTATTTATTAAATGTACAGGTGCTAAAAAATAAAAATTATTTTAAAACAAGAAGTTCCGTGACGAACTAAAGAGCCTATTTTTCTTAAAATTTAAGATGCATGCCAATGATTAATCTATATGGATCTATCTAGAATAATGACGAAATTAAGTTGGTAATATCGAAATTTCTAATTAGATAGAAATACTGTATACCTGGCATAATGTAGACTAATAGAGAACTACAGTTTGCAGCCCTGGTGGCTGAATATATTCTTAGTTCCATCTTTTTAAGGTACAGAATACAAAATTTGGTTGAAGTCCAATGGATAGCATGGACGTTACATGCAGTTAAACATTGGATGTAACAGCGCGCGTAAAATCATGTTGGCAACAATGGCCTACATGCATTGTTCAGAAATAATCTGAAATAATATGATCTATTGTTGTGTCAATTTTGAATGAAATCCATTACTTAGTTTAGAAGTTACATGCATTTTAAAATTTGACCTATCAGCAGGCTTAGAATCATGTTGGCAGCACTGCCGTATATAAGTTGCTCCAAATTAATATAGAATGTCAGGTACTATACGTGTGCTTAGTTTAAAGCTGTCGGCTTGCATAATTTTGATATATGGGTATTTGGATTTTTAAAAAATTGAGAGCATTTATTAACAGTTGGCAGCCCTGGTGGCTCTTAAGAATACGTTCAGTCATATCTGCTTATGTACACATAGCACATACGAAATTTGGTTGAATTCCAATTGATAGTGTAGAAGTTATATGCATTTAAAATTTGGACCTATCAGTAGGCTTATAATCATTTTGGCAACACTGCCATGTATGGCCTCCTGGAAATTAAACTGCAATATTATTATCTATACGTGTGCCAATTTTGAAATAGCTCCCAATTCTACCTTCCAAGATATCCAACGTGGAGCTCAAATTACAATTGCGAATTTTCAGCAGTTGGTAGCACTGACATAATTTTCAAATATGGCCGTGAGATATTCTGGTATAGATCTTTACTCCTACCAAATTTTGTTTCGATTGCTGCAGCCGTTTAGGAGTTGATAAGGGGGAGGGGGGCACACACACAGCCAGCCAGACAGACAGACAGACACACATTTGCCCGATCTCTATAAGTCTACTTTTTCCTCATTTTTGTAAAATATGAAAAGTAGGCTAAAATAACGTGGCCCCAAAAATCTGAGGGACTTGGGCCTCATTTTACCTTAATCCGGCACTGTGGTACACATATGAAAAGGATGAATGATGAAAGAATGCCCAAACAAGCGATGGAGAGACGGATGACTGGAAAGAGAGGACGTTGAAGACCTCGAGTACGGTGGATGGATTTAATGAAGGACAGTGTGAGAGAACGAAACCTGGAGTGGAGTTTAGTGGTTGAAGAAGGATGGTGGAGAGACAGAGTAAAAAGTGGAGGGGTGTCATATTTGCTCGGATCCGGTCCATCGGCAAATTCACTTCGATGTACAGCTTTGGGACTTGTGTTTTCAGCTGCAGAGTACTTACTGTGTCCCAGCTCAACACAACCATGCGCCTAATCACTGGCACAATAATGTCTACACCCACACATTGTCTACCTATCCTCAGCCACATCCCTCCACCAGATCTTCGACGTAAAAACGCTCCCCTCAGGGAGTTCAAGGAAATAATGGAAACCCACAACTATCTATACACAGTGACAAGGCTGCTGTTCGCTTGAATCTTCTATGATCTCGAAATCTATCAACAAGGACTGCAATGGATTTGGAGAATACCAACTTCAACTTAACTAAAGAATGGCAATGAAGACAGGATACTAGGCCTGGATCAACATTACCACGCATTGAATCATCGCTGCCACCTGGATTTGAGTTTCCTCGGAAAACATGGTCAAGTCTCAACAGGATTCGTACGGGTCATGGCAACTGTGCAAAATTATTTCTCGCAGCATAAACGTGATTCATAGAAACTAAATTCTTCAAAAAACAAGTATGCCTTCCTTCGGAGGGGAAGTAAAGCCGGCGGTCCCATGTCATAGATTTATGGCATGTTAAAGAACCTTCCACTAATTACACCTGTGCGAAGCTAAATTGTATAGGTTAAGAATGTAAACAACGCTCTTAGGTTCCTACGTTCGTTGCCAAGAGCCGACTGCGGTGGCGTCTGGTAGCTAAGCTCTGAACTAGTAGTCGTTGACGGTGGCGTTTGGAGGCAAAAGTAGGAACTATTTGACAAATTCAAAAGTCTGCAGTCCTTACTTGAATTAAAAAACAGATAACACACACTAATACAGTCATCACAATTAACACCGGTTATCAGATAGATTCTACACACACCCAAAATACACGGGGTTACATGACAGCGTTGTCGCAGCTCCTAAACTTCCAACCAACAAAACAAGGGAAGGAGCCTGAGGATGTCTGTGATATTATACACACTGAAAGATGAATGTATGCCTTACACAATGGTTTCAATAACTCAATTTTGACAAAATCTCGGCATAGCCCCCTCTCTCACTTACTGCCTCAATTTAGATATAAATATATAGTTTGTCTTCCTTTCCTAAACTTATTACCAGCTGTGTACATAATGTATCTGCAAAGCCATACGCAAAATAAAATACATAATGGAAAACGGAAATTGATGATCAACATGATGATGGTAAAAACTTCAACAAATTTCATATTTTTAGCCTATTTTCAATTTTGAATTTTTTTTGTCCGTGTGTGTGTGCGTGTGTGTGACCCCTAATAACTTCTAAACGGCTGGAGCGATTTCAATGAAACTCGGTAAATACATAGCACTAATACGAATGACACCGACCGTGCCCCTGAAATTTTGTTACGTCTCACCAATCCAACATGGCGGCTGAGCGAAATATTCCACCAGCATTCAATATCTCCGAAACTATTCCCGATATCACTCTGGATTTTTTTACGGAGATAAAGGGAACTACTAGAAGTTCATCTATGTGACTTTTGAAAAACTGGTAACTACAGAACCAACATGGCGGCCACGCGAATTTAAATAGACATTTCTCGCGATTTAACCAACCAACCGCAATAACACTTGGTACAGTATATGTTTATACACATTTTAAAGCACCGGCATCTAACTTCGTTCAATTGTGTACATAACCACAAGATGGCGGTTGTGCGAACTATTTCACCGGCATTCCATATCTCTGGAACTATTAGCGGTATCACCCTGAAATTTTGTACGGAGATAAAGGGCATTACTAAAAGTTCATCTATAACACTTTCAAAAACCGGTTAACTACAAAACGAACATGGCGGCCTAGCGAATTTTAAAATTTTAAATAGAACTTTCTCGCGATTTAATGTTCCAAACGCAATGATATCTGGTACAGGAAATGTTTATACACATTGTAATGCACTGGTATCTAATTTAATTCAATTGTTTACATGACCTCAAGATGGCGGCTGTGCGAATTTTAAAATTAAGTTTCTATTTCTTGTGTCGTAGTCATGCGATCGAAGTGACAGTTTGAATAATGAACCTACGCAATAATTTTCCTTTAATGGTACATGACTCTATGGCCTATACATTTAACAATCCAACATGGCGACCATCCGAAATATTTAGACTGCTCTGAATATCTACGAATCTATTATAGCAATCAAACTGAAATTTGTTATGTTCATAGGGACTATGAACTTAAGTTCACCTATAAGAGTTTAAATAACCTGGTGATCACAAATCCAGCATGGCGGCCACGCGAAGTATAAATATTCACATGGACGTTTCTCGCAATTTAACCTTCCGAGTGCAGTGAAACTTGGTACAGTAAATCCTTATACGAATGTTAATCTACTGGCATCTAATTTTTTTCAATTGTTTCCATCATAACCACAAGATGGCAGCTGAGCGAAATTTTAAAATCTCGTTTTTACTTCTTGTGTCCTAATCATGCGATTGAAGTTTGAATGCTACACGTACACAATAATCTTCATGTAACAGTACATAACTCTCGGACCTACATATATAAAATCCAACATGGCGACCATCCGAAATATTTAGTCGGTTTTCAATATCTATGAATCTATTACAGCAATCAAACTGAAATTTTGTATGTTGATAGTGGCAATGAACATATGTAGGATATATGAAAATAGGCTGTATAGTTCTTCACCGAACTACTTGTTATTATTTGGTTCTGGGAGGGGAATTTATCCCTCTGGCCCCGTCGTAGGTATTGCACTGTTGGTAGTCTATAGTAATTCTCATGACTCAGCCATAAAAGAAAATCAGCGCCGAGTTGAACCAATCTCTGTTGCAATGAGACGTGACTGTACCAGACACGCTGCACCCAAACCATCAAATTAGGCTGCTAATGGCCTCGACTAAAAGGAGATGGCGACTCATTACAGCTAACTAATCGATTACCGGATGCATGATCGAGGCAAATGCGATTTTAACATAAGCAAATATTTATTCTACTGATCAAGGTTGGCAATTTGTTAATGGCTTATTGAAATTTACGAGGAAATTGGTTCTGTAAACACGCAGTAACTTCAGGTGACAACGCATTGGGAATAATGTAAGGGAAAGGGCATTTCCATACATAGCACTACATTTGTGAAGCTAATTCTGGTCGACACCCGCTGGGGGATGTAGAGTGATCTCCATGACAACCACTTGGTTCAGGATGTTACAACAATCAGCTGGGACACTTGTGTTGGCACCTTCCTTGTCCATGTTTCTTTAACACCATAGAGCATATCTTGACCCCCGCGGGGGTGTGGAGACTAAGTGTAGCTCTTCCCATATGGTGTTTCCGGCATCCTCAACCCTCGATGTATAAGAATATGAAGTGTTGCACATGATGCCTAGTATACAGCATGTCTATGAAGTGTTGCACATCGAGCCTAGTATACAGTATGCCTATGAAGTACGCAGGCCACCTGAGGCTCAAGCTACTTGCCGCTACACTGCCTGGTGTACAGTACAGTATGTCTATGAACTGTTGCACACGATGCCTAGTATACAGTGTGCCTATTGAGCCCGAATAGCTCATGCTGGTGATAGATTGTACGAGAACCATGGAAGTTATTATGTTCGCGAGTTATGAACGTATCCCAGAGGCATGCCACCACATCAGATGTTCTTTTGACTATGTTAAGAAGCTAAGGATAATTAGTCATCGTGATTAAAGATGTTTTTCTTTAATGTGTAATCTTGAATTTATAATCAGAAGTCATACAGCATAATTAGCCACATTTTCATGGGCTTATATTTTATTTATGGTTTACAACCAAAGATATATCGCCGCAGACATGCGAGAGGAAAGAACCTAGTTGCTAAATGACTCGGAAGTGAGAGAACTGAGCTCACCTACTTCCGTGAAGGAATGACTCTAATTTGTACTCGCATGGCGAGCACACGTCATATTTGAAGGTCCAAGTTGACCTGGTATTAGCAACGTCGTTATCAGGAATGTGATTGTTTAACACGACCACAGTATTTATTTCAGCACGAAGTGTGCTTGTGACGTGAAATAGTCCGCCGAAAATCTTTAAATTGTGATATTTTACAAAGTGTGAAGTGAACGACCGCATAGTTTCAGCATGCTCAATGGCTGACCAGTGTGACGATAAGCGATTTGTGTACCAGTGATACACGAGTGAAAATCTAGTCGAAATATTCATCAGTTCATGTGCAATATTATTGAGCAGTGTGCTACACTGCCTGGTGTACAGTGCAGTATGTATATGAAGTGTTGCACATCAAGCCTAGTATACAGTATGTCTATGAAGTGTTGCACATGATGCCTAGTATACAGTGTGCCTATGAAGTACGCAGCCCACCTGAGGCTCGACCTACTTGCCGCTACACTGCCTGGTGTACAGTACAGTATGTCTATGAAGTGTTGCACATTAAGCCTAGTATACAGTGTGCCTATGAAGTACGCAGCCCACCTGAGGCTCGACCTACTTGCCGCTACACTGCGGCCCTGGAAATCAATAGGACGTGCAGCGTCTCGTTACTGCGCCGACTAATGCATCGCGACCACAGCGTCGCCATCAGAGTGCTGATTTACGCCACTCTTCCTCCCCTGTAATACTGTGCTGAGTGTTTAGTGGTCACTGTCACGTATGTATCAGTGAGTAAACCACTGTCATATACACAGTTGAACATTTCCTTTTTCAGCGCCCTAGTTCTCGACAAAGGGGACCCTATCCCTTCCATGTTCCATTGTACATTACACACACTAAACGGAAGAATTTGAAAATGTAGAAATTTCTCTAATGGGAAAACTGATAATTGCTTTAATTTTTAATTCCTATCATATAATAGTACAGTAGTTGATTTATTTAGGGGCTTTGCGACATAGTAGTCATGTAGCCCCTCGTATTTGGGTGTGTGTGGAATTTGTCTGATGATAATAATAATAATAATAATTAGTATTATTCGGTTATTAAACGGGGAGCGTGATGGCGCAGTGGCTTAGCTTCTCGCCTTTCACCCGGACGCCCGGGGTTCGAATCCCGGTGAGAGCGGGCTGGAATTTTCACCTGGAAAATCACGTGGCGTCAGGAAGGGCATCCGGCCTCAAATCCCCGGCCAAAACCAAAATGAGCCTGGTTGGCTCCGGCGACCCCAATTAATTGGGAAAAGCCGAAGGGGAAGAAGAAGATTATTCGGTTATTAAACCTTAGGTAATTTATGCTAGTGAGACATTGACGTTACAGATTAAGGGCGACTTGGAAAAAAATCTTCACAGAGGAAAGAAAAATAATAAGGAAAATAATTGGACCAAAGCACTCCAGAGACACCACAGAGAAATTGTTCAACCTCGCAGCAGACATCAGAAAGAGGCGACTAAAATTTTACGGCCTCATCAGCAGACTCCCAAAAACGAGACTCACCAACAAAATTCTTAGATACATACAGCGGCTCAAGATTACTACACCCCGGATGATGCAAGTCAAAATTGGTCTGAAGAAAGCACAGGTCGACCCAAAAGACGTCATAGACAAAAGCGTCGTTCGACACAAGGTATACAAGTGGGAAGTTTTGTCAGAGAAGGCAGCACCTACGGCCCAAAGACCAAAGGGAACCGAAGGAAGGAAGAGGGCCTTTAGTGCACGAATGAGAGTACTGAAAGACAGGAAGAACAAAAAGTCATGATTGCTTCGCGTGGTCTAATAGGCCTGTAACGTGTAAAATAAAATAAATAAATAAATAAATAAATAAATAAATAAATAAATAAATAAATAAATAAATAAATAAATAATATTATTATTATAATAACATCGTATGACCTCGTATGTCGGGTGCAATTTTGTTTTGACGCCCAAAGAGCAGCTTGCATGTCGAATTTTGTTGTTCCTTGGAACGCTATGAAAGTCAAGGAGCTCCTTGACACTACAGCGCTTTCTAGTAGAGAAAGGAGGAACTTTTTTTTTGTGTTTGCGGAAAATCCCGAGATTAATTTTGCCATTATGAACATGTCCTACTGAACTCAAATGGGTTTAACATGCCAACAATGTATTGAAATTCATGTGATTTTTGTCGCCTTTCAAAAATCAATTACCTCGGCCAGGAGTGCACCTGCGAGCCTGGGGTTGGTAGTCCGACACGATAACCACTCACCCACCGCGATAACTCGTGTTATTGTGATGGCTGTATTAGTGTGTGGTTTTGTAAGTCAAGTGAGGTTTGGGAAGGAGATGGCCGTGGTCTTAAGTTAGGAATCGTCCCGGCAATTGCCTTGTGTAGAAGTGGGAAACTACAGAAAACCACTTCCAAGATGGCTGAGGTGAGAATCGGACCCACCTCTCCTCAGTTTTGCCTCACGAGGCTGAGTGTACCCCGTTCCAGACCTTAGACCAGCATTTAAATTTGTTGGCTGATCCGGGAATCGAACGCGGACCTGCGGGGCGACAGTCAAGAGTGCTAGCCACTACACCATGAGGTGGTCAACTCCACGATCAAGCATTGTCGGAGACAAAAATATTTTTCTCAATTCGCATACAAAATAAATGCCAAACAGAACATTGGTGGACATAATGTTGGGTGTTTCGGAAGATCCAGTTACCACTTACATAGAATGCGTACCGAGTCAAGCTTCTAAATGTGGAGCCAAAGCTGAAAATGAACAACAGTTTGTAAATAATAATATCTGTGCCTGAACTCGTCAAAGCTGTGTATACTGTATAAACCTAAAGGTCTGCAGGCTAATAACAGATGTGTTTTTGAAGATGGGCTCTAATGTAGGTTGCATGGTACATTCAGTATGAGTATGAGTTCACCATGTGAACAAGGTAGGAAAGGACGAAGGAAGGAATATAGAAAGGCAGAAAGTCAGGGAGCAATGTACAAAGGCAGGAAGGAAGGCAGGCATAAAGTCAGGAAGCAATGTACAAAGGCAGGAAGGAAGGCAGGCATAAAGTCAGGAAGCAATGTACAAAGGCAGGAAGCAAGGCAGAAAGGAAGGCAGGCAGGAAGGAAGGAAGGCAGGAAGGAAGGAAAGCAGGAAGGAAGGCAGGAAGGAAGGAAGGCAGGAAGGAAGGCAGGAAGCAAGGCAGGCAGAAAGGAAGGCAGGAAGGAAGGAAGGAAGGAAGGAAGGCAGGAAGGAAGGAAGGAAGGAAGGAAGGAAGGCAGGAAGGAAGGAAGGCAGGAAGGCAGGCAGGAAGGAAGGAAGGCAGGAAGTAAGGAAGGAAGGCAGGAAGGCAGAAAGGATGGCAGGAAGACAGGAAGGCAGAAAGGAAGGCAGGAAGGCAGAAAGGGACGCAGGAAGGAAGGAAGGAAGGCAGGAAGCAAGGAAGGAAGGAAGGAAGGTAGGCAGGAAGGAAGGAAGGAAGGAAGGAAGTAAGGAAGGAAGGAAGGCAGGAAGGAAGGCAGGAAGGCAGGAAGGCAGAAAGGAAGGAAGGAAGGCAGGAAGGAAGGAAGGCAGGAAGGAAGGCAGGAAGCAAGGCAGGAAGGAAGGAAGGAAGGCAGGAAGGAAGGCAGGAAGGAAGGAAGGAAGGCAGGAAGGAAGGCAGGCAGGAAGGCAGGAAGAAAGGCAGGCAGGAAGGAAGGCAGGAAGGAAGGCAGGAAGGAAGGAAGGAAGGAAGGAAGAAAGGAATCTTGTAGTTTTCGTGATCGTTATTCTGGCGATCAAAATCCACGGGGCGGTGCAAATGAACTCGTTGTTCGGACCCTTTAAACAATAATAATTGTTAACATCATCATCATGTCCACGGGACCTCCCTTTAATGTAGAGTCTGAACCACATCCATTAACCGGGAATCGACCCCAGATGGCATCACACTGTGTGTCAAAGAACCGTAACTTCTACAAAAACATCGTTCCAGCATTTTCTCAAAAGTTGTTTTCGATTAATCTGAGCAAAAACCGCCAGGATGGACTATGTAAGGTGATATAGGCTACATACAGTATTTTGGAATCGCTGAACTTCGTCTAATGGGCATGGCTGTGGAAGTTGTTTATTTATGTTGTTACACCACTCAGTTGCTCCTTAGTTTCAGGCTCCTCCGTGCCATATCCTAAATGAACTCTGATTGCTAACGCGCCAAGAAGGTGGCCCTAGCAGAGCGAATTGCAACGATTATCGTCCCCAGTTTCCACTCCCCACCATATTTCATCACCCTCACGAAAATGGGAAGAAAAATGATTATCCCACTTCCACACACATGTTACCCTCTATGAACGAATTCATTTACCTCCCCCCATTCCCTTCCCTTCCCTAGGCTAATACACCTGTTCGTGTCGGGGAGGGGGAGGGGCAGCAAGCACGTATATTACGAGGGTAAACTAAACTTTGTCCAGGGGTGAACAGCATGCACCTGCTGAAAGGATCTGAGTCAATATGCATTTATATTAATCATGATTTTTAATACAATTTGACTATCTTAATTGTTGTACAGTTTCTTAATATAGTCGAACATCGATATCTCGAACACCCATTACTCGAACTTTGGATAACTCGTAGTAATTATTATTTCCCGAACAAACTTTGTATAATTTACATGTTTATTTTAGCCTTCTTTTCACATTTTGCAAACATGAGGAAAAAGTAGACTTATGAGATCGATCCGGGCAAATGTGTCTGTCTGTCTGTCCTTCTGTATGTTCCCCCTATCAACTCCTCAATGGCCGCAGCAATCTAAACCAAATTTGGTATGATTACAGATGTCGATCTGAATATCTCAAACCCATATTTGAAAATGATGTCAGTGCTACCAACTGCTGAAAACCCGCAATTGAAATTTCAGCTCTAGGTTGGATATCTTGGAAGATATACATGGGAGCTATTCCAAACTTGGCACACACATAGATAATAATATTTCAGTTTAATTTCCAGGAAGCCATACATGCCAGTATTGCCAAAAAGAATCTAAGCCTGCTGATAGATACAATTTTTAAATGCATATAACTTTTACACTATCAATTGGATTTCAACCAAATTTCGTATGTACTGTGTGTACCATAACAGCTATGACTGAGCGTATTCTTTAGAGCCACCAGGGCTGCCAACTGTTAATGAATGCTCTCTCTATTTTTTTATCCAAATACCAATATATCAGAAATTATGCAAGCCGACAGCTTTAAACTATGCAGACGTATAGTAACTGACATTCTAGATTAATTAGCAGTAACAAATATACGTCAGTGTTACCAAAATGACTAAGCCTGCCGATAGGTCTAATATTTAAATGCATATAACTTCTATACTATCAATTGGATTCAACCAAATTTCGTGTGTGCTATGTGTACCATAACAGATATGTTGTTGTTTGAGTCTTTTGACTGGTTTGGTGCAGCAATCCATGCCTCCCTGTCTTGAGTTAATCGTTTCATCTCTACATAGCTACCACACCCTACATCCGAAGCCATCTGTTTAACATATTCTAACCTTGGTCTACCCCTACAGTTCTTGTCCTCAACCCTTCCTTCCGTAACTAAGCTTGCTATTCCTGGGTGTCTAAGTATGTGTCCTACCAACCTATCTCTTCTCTTCATTAGCAGTCGCCAGAAGCATCTCTCCTCCCCCACTCGTCTTAATACCTCTTCGTTTGTCACCCTATCTACCCATCTGATCTTCATCATTCTCCTGTAACACCACATTTCAAATGCTTCAATTCTCCTCTTTTCTGCTGCACCAATAGTCCCAAGTATCACTTCCATAGAGCGCCACGCTCCAGACAAAGGCTTTCAAAAATGACTTCCTAATACCTAAACCTATATTCGATGTAAACAGATTCCTTTTTTGTAGAAAGGCTTTCCTTGCCTGAGCCAACCTACTTTTTAGCCTCTTTGCTTCGTCCATCATTGGTTATTTTGCTTCCTAAGTAACAGAAGTCTCCTACTTCCTTCAGCTTTTCACCTGCCAATTTGATGTCCATAGAGGTTACTGATTTATTTCGGCTGCATTCCAGTATTTTTGTTTTACATTTATTAATTTTCATCATGCATTCATTCCGTAAGACGGAGTCCATACCATTCAAAAACTCATTCAAATCCTCAGGCGTGTCAGCCAAGATGACTATGTCATCAGCAAATCTCAGAGTTGAAATTATTTCTCCTTGAATCTTCACTCCCACTTTAAATTTTTCTACAATTTCCTTCATTGCTTGTTCAATGTAAAGATTGAAAAGTATGGGTGATAAGTTGCAGCCTTGCCTTACACCTTTCTGAATACCAGATTCTCTCTCATGTCCTTCAGCTCGAATGACTGCTGTCTGGTTTCTGTATATATTGCATATCGCCCTCCTATCCCTGTACTTTATTCCAATAGATTTCAAAATGTCAAACAATTTAGTCCAATCAACGTTATCAAAAGCCTTTTCTAAGTCTACAAATGCCATGAACGTTCTCTTATTTTTCCTTATTCTACCTTCCAAAATCATCCTAAGACTTAGTATAACTTCCCTTGTTCCTACATTTCTCCTGAAACCAAACTGGTCTTCACCCAACTGCGTTTCTATCTGGCTTTCCAACCTCTTGAAAATTATTCTAGACAGGATTTTTGAAGCATGAGTAATCAAGCTGATTGTACGGTAATCTTCACATCTGTCAGCTCCCGCTTTCTTTTGTATAGGGATAATAACATTTTTCTTGAAATCAGGGGGTACTTCACCTGTCTCATAAATCTTACACACCAAGTGAAATAACCTGATCAGACCTTCATCTCCTATGCAGCGTAGCAATTCAATCGGTATATCATCTATGCCTGGTGCTTTGTTCCTGCTTAAGTCCTCCAATGCTCTGTCAAATTCTGATCTCAATATTAAATCTCATTTTGCATCCTCATCAATTTCCTCCTCCATTTCCATTACATGATTCTCAATCTCCATTCCCTTATACAAACACTCTATGTAAGCTTTCCATCTCTCAGCCTTTCCTTCCCTATCTGTTAGACGCTTTCCATTTGTGTCCTTAATATTACAGTACTTAGTCTTCTTTTCCCCAAAAGTATTCTTAATCCTTCGATAAGCTGTGTCTACTTTTCCTAATTTCAGACATTTTTTTATACCTGCACATTTCTCTTTCAACCCTTCTTCTTTCGCTTCCTTGCACTTCTTGTTAACCTCATTTCTCAGACGTCTATATTCTGCTTTCCCCTTTTCATCTCTTACATTCTTGTGTTTCCGCCTTTCATCCATCAATTCTAGTATATCCTGAGTGATCCACGGTGTTTTACCTATTCTTTCTTTCCTACCAATGTTTTCTTCTGTGGATTTTGTTATTTCATTCTTCAAAAGTGCCCATTCGTCTGCAATTGAAGTTGGTTTAGGGTTTATCATTAGTCCTTCCTTTATAGTCTTCTTGAATCTTTGGTTTACATCCTTCACTTTCAGTCTGTCTATTGCCCACCTTTTTGGCTTTTGACTTTTCTTCAGTTTCTTCAACTTTAATCTGCATTTCATAACAACCAGATTGTGGTCAGAGTTTATGTCAGCACCAGGATATGTTTTGCAATCCAAAATCTGGTTTCGAAACCTCTGCTTGACCATAATGAAGTCGATTTGGTAATGCCCTGTATCTCCTGGTCTCATCCATGTGTATATTCTTCTATTGTGGTTATTGAATAAGGTGTTAGCTATGACCAACTCATGCTCGGTGCAGAATTCCATCAGCCTGCTTCCTCGATCATTCCTTTCACCTAATCCGAAATCTCCTACTATCTTCCCTTCTCTGCCTTTTCCTACCACAGCATTCCAATCTCCCATTACTATAACATTTTCATCACCCTTGATATACCTCAGAAATTCATCTATTTCTTCGTAGACCATTTCAACATCTTCATCATCAACTTGACTGGTAGGCAGATAGACTTGTACCACTATGGTGCACGTAGGTTTATTATTGATTTTTGCTAAAATAATCCGTTCACTATATTGCTCATAATATTCCACCCGCTGTCCAAGTTTCCTACTCAATATGAGACCAACCCCTGCTTGGTCATTGTTTGATTTAGTGCTAATGACCCTATAGTCATCTGACCAAAAGTCCTGTTCTTCCTGCCAGTGAATTTCACTAATCCCAACCAAATCCAACCTCAACCTATCCATTTCCCTTTCTAAGTTTTCTAACCTTCCATCTCCTAGCAGACTTCTAACATTCCACGCTCCGATCCGTAGAATTTCAGATTTCCTCTTTGTCACTTCTGTGGTGTTAACCCCCTCTCGAGTAGTCCCCACCCGGAGATCCGACCGGGGGACTAGTTTACCTCCGGATTGAAATTTTACAAAGGAAGAGGCCATCATCACATGTAATTATGCATAGAGAGGTGCATATCCTCTGGAATAGCATTACGGCTGTAGTTTCCTGTTGCTTTCAGCCGTGCAGCAGAACGCAGTGTAGCCATTAGTTGGCTTATATTATCAATATATTAACCGTCTATAAGACAAGTAAAGAACTGTTTTATTCTGAATGGTTGCTACTCCCTTTCAGAATAAGTAAAGAGCAATGCTACTAACAAAAAAACTAACATTCTACTAAAAATTAAACACCAAAATTCTACTAACGAAAAATTACTTAAGTTCCACCAACAACAAGTACTACCACTAAAACAGTCCGTCGCCAAGCACACTCACATGCACCCTCACACATCACAGTCTAATGAAACAATGAACTATATCTAATAAACATGCAACTGCCACCAGACACACTCACACACCTCAGTCTAATAGATGATGATGATAATTGTTGTACAGAAGATGATAAGCAGACCTGACTACACGGTCATTGGCCCAGATGATGATGATGATGATAGATAGATAGAGGATTCAATTCAATCCCGGCTCCATGCGATGGGATTTAATATTCAAATGCTAAAACCTTGCTTCAGTATATTTTACTGGCATGTTATAAGATTCCCTAAGGAGCAAAATTCTCATATCTCTAGAAGTTACTGCAGTTAAAAGGGACTTTAAACCAATAACCTGGGAGATGGGACAAGCACCTACAAAGCGAACAGGGGCCTTATGAGGGATGGGAAGGGATAGGTAAGGAAAAGGGAAGGAGGCGCCCGTGGCCGTGTGTATAACGGCTCGTAGCAAATATGGACAGATCTTCCTCGGCATTAGCTTGGAGACGAAGTGGGAAACCACAGAAAACCACTTTGGGGATGGCTGAGGTGGGAATCGAACTCCCTCTACTCATTTGTACCACCCGAGGCTGAGTAGACCCCGTTCCAGTCCTCATACCACTTTTCAAATTTTGTGGCAGAGCCGGGAATCGAACCTCGGACCTTCAGGGTGGCAACTAAGCACGCTGACCACTACACCACGGAGGCGACCAGAAATAATAATAATAATAATAATAATAATATCATATGAACCCCGCCAACCTGGGCCCAATGTTTGGGAAGCCAGGCTCTGCCTGTCACAAGCCAGGACAAAGCGGTGAGTGATAGAGGAGTAACACCTCTTTAAAAAACCGAGGTCCAGCTGACCCGGCTGGTAGTACCTTGTAAGGGTCCCTTGCCAGGGTTACGGTGAAGTCCTCAACGGCATTGATGGTGGTATGGATGATCTATAGAACAGTGTTAATGGCGGACGAGGCGGCCTTGTATCCGGGATTAATAGGATAAAAGGCATCTATACTAGTATTTGGTTAGATGTCAGCTTTACTTAAAACCATGAGCGTCTGTACTGGTATCCAGCGGCGAGTGGTCAGCGTCTGTTAGCTCAGTGAGCTCGGCTGAAAATCTAAGTTCCAAAGGCCTCAACAACCTCTGGTCCTATATGGTCCTGGTATCTGCTAGACCAAGTACTGAGTACAAGCAAATATGGAATGTGCAAGTAAATACAATCTTACCCCAGGTGGTACACAATCCACCCGTCAACAGACGGCCACTGAACTTTCGGATTCTGGGGAGTTCAGACGTGCGCAACAGAGAGTATCGGGGATCTCTGGTAAACTTCCCTACAACCAGAAATCATTCCTTGGAACGATAAACATTAATACATTGATCCAAACAGGTAAATTACATGACCTCACGCAGGAAATTGACCGACAAAAAATTCTCATCCTTGCTCTTCAAGAAACACGAATGACAGACAACGACACTATGGACTACGGAAACTACCGCATCTTTAAAAGCAAAACACAACAAAGAGTCGCAAGGGGCGCACCAATTTTCGGTATGGCGTTTCTTGTACACAGATCTATTATCACCTCCGTCAGGGAAATTACACCCATCAATAGTCGGCTCATGACCATGCGCATCAAATGCGCCAACAAAAATTTCACACTCATCAATGCGCATGCCCCCACCAATGTTGACAATAAGAAGAACCCTGAAACGGTTGAAAAATTCTGGAACACACTTGAGAACATCATGAGCAAGATTTCCCGCGACGACGTTAAAATCCTCATGGGAGATTTCAATGCTCAACTTGGCAAAGAGAAAATCTATCGAAAAATCGTCGGTAAATATTCCGCACACCAAAACACGAACACTAACGGCACGCGTCTGTTTGACATCTGTCACCAATTCAACCTTAAAATTATGTCCACGCACTTTAGAAAATCACCGCATAAACAGAAAACATGGCGATCTCCGATCCAACATCTCGGTGAGTATCAGATTGATCACGTCGCTATTTCCTACGCCCACTACAGAACCATTCACGACGTTCAAGTCTGACGAGACGCGAATATCGACTCGGATCACTACCTTACAAGAATCAAAGTCAAGTTCACCCCAAAGAAAGTTCACCGTCACAAACCACATATCCCGAAATTCGATTTAGCTATGATTCAAGAAACAAATATTGTAGAGGCACAATAAGGTCTACACCCCCACATTGTCTACCTATCCTCAGCCACATCCCTCCACCAGATCTTCGACGTAAAAACGCTCTCCTCAAGGAGTTCAAGAAAATAATGGATAACCCACAGCTACCAATACACTGTGACATTGCTGACATTTGCCTGAATCGCCTACGATCCCGAAATCCACCAACAAGGACTGCAATAGACTTGGAGAATACCAACTACAACATCACTAAAGAATGGCAGGGAAGACAAGATAATAGGCCTGGATCAACCTTACCACGCATTGGATCATCGTTGCCACCTGGATTTGAGCTTCCTCGGAAAACATGGTCAACTCTCAACAGGATTCGTACGGGTCACGGCAACTGTGCAGACTTCCACTACAAATGGAAAATAATGTCTTCACCTAACTGTGATTGTGGTGCCCCCAAGCAGACCATCCAGCATATCATCACCGAATGTCCCAAACGAAAGTACAGTGGCAACGTGACTGATTTCGCTCATGGATCATCAGAGACAATTAACTATATAAACAATTTAGACATGAACATATAGTTTGTCTTCATAAACTAATTATCTTTTATGTGCATATTGTATCTGTAAAGTCATACGCTAAATAAATAATGTAGAGGAATGGGAAAACGAACCGGCGAATAACTAGAACGACTTTCGTAGCAAAATTATCGGACAAGCTAAAGCACTGATCCCGCTAAAAAGAAAGACAAAACATCCATGGTGGAATTCTGAGTGTGATCAAGCCATTGCCAATCGCCGAATCGCATTCCAAAAATACAACAGCAGTATATCACCAGGAATCCTGGGGCACTTCCCCGACATCCGCAAACAGACAAACAAGACTATCAGGAAAGTCAAGCGTGATTATATCACTGAACAACTTAAGTCCATGGAGAATGATTTCAGAAACTCCGATAGTCGGAATTTCTACAGGACCTTCGCGAATAATATTAAGGGTTATGCACCGCCAAATTTAACCTTTAGGAAACAGGATGGAAAACTGGCACTTACTAATCGTGAAAATTGCGATGAACTTACACGCTACTTTTCTGGGCTCCTTAACTGTCCCGAACCAACTGTACGTTTCTTGCATACGACCCCAGAACACGTCAAGCCAGACGCTGATCCACCAACACAAGAAGAAATCACTCGCCATATCAAAAAACTCAAGAATGGAAAGACAGCAGGAGAAGACGGAATTGTCGCGGAACTGCTGAAAAATCTTGGACCACGATCACTGCAGGAAATTACACAGATCATCCAAGAAGTCTGGCGAAGTGAAAAACTCCCAGATGATTGGAAATGCGCACTCATTCACCCACTCTACAAAAAAGGAGACAGATTGGATGTGAATAACTATAGAGGGATATCCCTCCTTTCTGTACCTTACAAAGTCTTCTCTGCTTGCCTCCTACAACGCACACAAGAACAGCTCGAGCCTCTCATTGGTGAATACCAGGCAGGGTTCAGACCAAACAGATCAAGTATTGAACAAATTTTCAACCTCAAGTCCACACTGAAACTTCGAGCTTTACGAAATCTCCCAACCATCTGCGTATTCGTCGATTTTCAGAAAGCTTATGATCCTGTCGTCCGCCTATCCCTCTTTAATATACTCGAAGAATACACGCTCGACCCGAAAACACGACGCCTCATCCAACAGACCCTATCTGAAACAACTTCCAAAGTCAAGTTCCTTGGTGAAGTATCTGAACCTTTCCTCATCGGGACAGGTGTACGGCAGGGTGATGGGCTCTCCCCTCTACCCTTTAATATCGTCCTAGAGAAGGTCATCAAAGAATGGAGAAATGAACTGAAGAGTCGGAATACCTGGAAGCCCGTCATGCTAGGAAGGCAAACGGATAATATCGACGTGACATGCTTCGCTTTCGCGGATGATCTTGCAATCCTCTCCGCTGATGAACGAACGGCAATTCTTCAGATTGAGGTCTTAAAAGAGTGTGCTGAAATGGTCGGACTACAAATTTCCTTCACAAAGACCGATTTTATATCGACAAAACACATTCAAGCACAAAATTTACTCACAGAGTACGGTATGATAAACAGGGTTAATCAATTCAAGTATTTGGGTGAAATTATTGAACCCACAGGTATGGAAAGAGTGGCGCAAAAATCTCGTGAACTTAAATTGCGGAAAGCATACGGAAAAATCGCAAATATTTACAACAAGAAATGCATGAGCATCAACACCAAAATTCAACACTACACGACTGTCATCAAACCTGAGACACTTTACGCCAGCGAGACACTAAACCTCAACTACAAAGGGGATCTTGAGAACATCAAAAAGGCTGAGAGAAAAATCATCCGTAAAATATTGGGCCCTAAACTCACAGATGATGGATATCGTCTGCAATCACACACAATCACAGAGAGATACTCTAACATCGAGTCAGATTTCCGCAAGCAACGACTGAGATTCTACGGCCACATTATGAGACTGAATGACGACCGGCTAACAAAGAGAATATTGACTTACTTACGAAAACTTAAAGTGACAACAGTCTGGGTTATCCAAGTCCAAATTGATCTCGAAAGTGCCAACAATATACCAATAGACATAGACGATCGAATGACATTCCAACATAAGATCCACAGTTGGGAAGTCACACATGAAGATCGACCAAGGAGACCAGGGAAAGGATGGACGGAGGAACGTCGAGTCCGACACAGTGAGATGATGAAGGAGTTCTGGAAGAACAAGAAGAACAGCACCAGAACATAATTTGCTTAATGTGATCCTTTGGGTCTAAACAATGTAAATAAATAATATCATATGGCCTCGGGTGCCGGGTGCAAGCTTTGTTATTTAACGCTCAGAGGGCAGCTTGCATGTCGAATTTCGTTGTTCCTTGAAGCACTATACAAGTCAAGAAGGTTAGATATCTAAGCTCCTTGAACGCTATAGCGCTTTCTAGTAGAGAAATGAGGAACATTGTGTTGGCGGAAACTCCCAAGATTAATATTTTGCCATTATGAACACGGCCTACTGAATTCAAATGGGTTCTTTGACATGCCAATATCGAATGACATGCGTGTTGTAATTTTTGCCTCCTTAAAAAAAATCACTTACAACGGCCAGGAGCGAACCTGCAAGCTTGAGGTTAGTAGACCGACACGCTAACCACTCACCTATTGTGGCAAGCTATAATAATAATAATAACAATAATATATTGGGAAATGAAATGTACCGTATCCAATACCTAATCCCTAAATGTCAATAAATACCTAGATTTAGCTGAAGAAATGAAGCAAATGTGGAAAATGCTTGAGGTTAGGACACATCCCATCATAATGTCGGCTACATGAATTGTTCCGTAAGGATCTCCATATTGTGCACCATTCATGCAGGAAGCTGGACACGCGTTGTAGCCTATGGTAAGGAGATTTTTATCACAATGAGGATGATGAGACTTCTTGTACCGTTTGCTGCACCGAAGTTCTTTCTTTAAGGAAAATCCAGATATGACTATGCGTATTCTTAAGAGCAACCAGAGCTGCCAACTGTTAATAAATGTTATCTCTATTTTTTACCCTAATATCAATATATCAGAAGGTATGCAAGCCAACAGCTCTAAACCTGGCACACGTATTGTACCTGGCATTGTAGATTAATTTGAAGTAACTAATATACGTCAGTACTGCCAACATGATTCTAAGCCTGCTGATAGGACCAATTTTAAAATACATGTAACTTCTATACTAACAAATGGATTTCATCCAAAATTGACACAAGAGATATGTCAGATTATTTCTGACCAACACATGCATGACATTGTTGCCAACATGATTTTGCGTTGATAGATCCAATGTCTAATGCTATCCATTGATCTTCAACCAAATTTTGCAATCTGTACCTTTAGAGATGGAACTAAGAATATATTCTGTCACCAGAGCTGCCAACTGTAGTGCTCTATTAGGCTACATTATACCAGGTATACTGTATTTCGAACTAATTAGAAATTTCGATATTACCAACTTAATTTCGTCATTATTCTACATAGGTCCATATAGATTAATCATTGGCATGAATCTCAAATTTTAAGAAAAATAGGCTCTTTAGTTCGTCACGGAACTTCTTGTTTCTATTTAAGTAGAATTAAAATAACTCAAATTTTTCAAATCTTGAAGCTTAAATTATATCCCTGGCTTATAAGTTGATCTCGACCTTCTAGGTATTTTTGCAGTGCTTCTTGTAAATTCGAATTTTCCACCAATTACTGTAATTAAGTCAATTGTATACAACTTCAAAATCCTTCTCGGAACGCCGGATGGTGGAGGTAGATTTGTCCGGGCAATGAAAAATGTTTTGAATTATCTCAATTTGCCAAATGTTATATACCTACAATGGTCCTACATGTTTAGCATACGAGAAGCCCCATTTCCTTATAATTCGAAAAACATTTTGCTCACCCCTCGGCGTAAGGGTGGATCATATCAAGAATTCTTTCTGGCAAAGGTTTTAGGAAATTTTTATAGGAGTATTCACATTTCAAACGGTTTTGATATTGTGTATATTAAGGGAAGTCAATAAATGAGAAATGGCCTATCGGTTGACGAATTTATTTATTTAGCTTTTGGAAACACATTGAACAAAGATAATTATTGTCCATATACATATTTACATAATCTATACTAATATAATAAAGCTGTTTGTTTGTGTGTTTAAACACGCTAATCTCTGGAACTACCAGTCGGATTAGGAAAATTATTTTTGTATATGATAGCCTGATTCAAGAGGAATAGTTTAGGCTATGTAGCATTAGGCTACACCTCTCAGGTAACCTTAAAGATTGATGTTTGTTCAGTTAAGTCGGAAGAACAAGCGCTGCTGAACAGCTACAATAATCCCAAGTCTATGTAGCATTAGGCTATACCTCTCAGGTAACCTTAAAGATTGATTTTTGTTCAGTAAGTCGGAAGTACAAGCGCTGCGGAACAGCTTCAATAATACCCAAGTCTATTGTTGCCAGGCAATGCGGGCTGCATCACGTCGCCCCTACCACTGTTCTGGTGCAGAATTGTGAGCTGCTTATAAATTGCAGTCACAGGGGATAATTAGTGCAAAAATATTTCTTAGGCCTCTTAAAACAGTTATCATCATGACAATAGTATCATTCTGTATAAGGGCGATGGTGTTGGTGCTGTGTTCTGAGGTTTTGGTGCTTTCCAATTCTTATCCTTGAGCGCTCCAGTTCTGTAGTAGTATTCATTATCATCCATAAAACAAATGAACCCACCGGGCGAAGCCGGGCACTACTGCTAGTAATCTATACACTGAGTCACAAACAGATATCCAGATTTGTGATGTATTCAATAGCCTTGTTTGTTGAGAAGAGGAACTCCTGAGGGTCACCATGGAATGCTCGTAAGGACAATGTGCTGAACCGTTTGACGTTCAACACCACAATCACAGCGCGGGAAGGATGTCATCCCACATTTATGTAGGGAATCGGTGCATCTACCACAAATAGTTCGTATTCTATTCAGAGTGGTCCAAATCTTCCTGTGTTTATCAAATCCTGTTGGCCTGGTTTTGATACAAGGCATCTTCAGTTGCTCCTTTGTAGCACTGGTTTGCCACAAGTTGGTCCATCGATCACTTATATTATATTTATTGTTATTGACTTGGCTAGTTTGTAATGGAGGATGACGGGAACGGAGTCTCTATGTGTTGATGGCAGAAATGTCGTCATGAATAGGGAGCTCACGACTAGCAGTTATTTTCGTGAATTCAGGTACAAGTGAACCATCTCGTCGCAGGAAAGGAGGCTCAATATGGCTCAGGACTGGAAGCTAGAATGTAGGCGTATTCTTTAAAGTGCCTATTATAATGCGCATGGTTTGGTTGACGAAGAATACTTACAACAAAAAGTTCTTATCTCGTAACCCGAAATTGAAACATTATAAGCCAGTCATAACGCCAGAAGCCTTACAATTTTGCCATGGAGTGTCTTTCCTTAAACCGAAGGGGTCTGATAGAGAAGATACAAATTAGAGAGAGGAGAATTCTCCGGAAGATCCTCGGTCCTGTAAAGGTAATGAAGAATTTCGTAGGAGACATAACTCCGAGCTCTACGAACATATAGAGAAACTATCTGATTGTGCGAGAAAAAAGAGAAGAGCCTTTTATGGCCAAATCGCGAGATTACCTTCCACAAGATTGACCAATCGTTTGCTCAGTTTCTGGCACAATAAGAAGATTCGTACCTGCTTGACAGACAGGCTGTGAGGCGTGCTTTGAAGGAAGTTCTTGGTTTTCAGGAGAATCCTCAGAAGAAAGGTACCCCCTGGACTACTGAAAGAAAGGAGTTACACCCGGAGAAAATGCGTCAATACTGGACGAAGATCAAGACCCTCCAGTTGAATAAACGTGGTCCTAGGTAGGCCAATTCGAGGGAATAAGAAGAGAGGTATGCTCCTTTAGCCTATTTTTATCATATCAAAAAAGGAAAGTATCTGCACGAAATAACAAACTAAGATGCCTAACAGGAAGGACATGGGGAGCTCACCCCACCACTCTCAGAACTTCAGCCCTTGGACTGAGCTTCTCAGCTGCTGAATATGCAGCACCAGTTTGGCTTTCTTCTCCACATTCCAAAGAGGTGGATTTAGCTCTGAATGAGACTTCCAGGAGTGTATCTGGGTGTCTTAGACCAACAACACTTCAGAAGATCTACCCTCTTATAGGAATTTCTCCACCTTATGTCCGAAGAATGGTAGCAGCAGCATCTGAGAAGAAAGGGCAAGAAACCGATTCAAGGCATCCACTTTTCGGCCAACAACCAGCCCGACAGAGACTTAAGTCCAGAAACAGCTTTTTGAGGGGAGTAACAGCCCTCGAAGGCTCACAAGAAGCTGCCCGTGTGAAGATATGGAAGACAGAGATCACAGACCCAACTATTCCTCTATCAGAAAAAATGGCACCTGGTCACAACTTGCCATATGGAATTTGGAAATCATTGAACAGGCTGAGGACGGGGGTTTCGCGCTGCAAGAACAATTTTAAGAAATGGAACATGCTCGTCAACAATGATGAGTTCTGTGACTGCAGCATGTTACAAGATCCAGAACACCTGCTGATCTGCCTCTTGATGGAGGACATATGTTCAAAACACGATCTTTTGGCTGCAAATGCTAATGCTATAACTGTTGCTACTTACTGGAAGAATCTAATTTGATTCGGACACGGAAAATAAAATAAATAAATAAATAAATAAATAAATCATATTAAAAGTGGCTGATGAGATTACCTTTCGTCTACACAACGAGTCAGATTTCATGTTAATCATGACGGCGTGTGAACTGGTATCCACCCATTCCCTTACACAGAGTTCTATTTTAAGTGAATAGGGCTTCAGCCAACCAGCAGCGTCCATCAATAATTGTATAGCTCATTTCCTGGAGACTTCCTCAATGCAGTTGCGCTTCACAGAGACTTTGAGGCGCGGAGAGCGCCGGGTATTGCACTTCCGTAAGTGCGTAACGACAGCCATAGTGAGAGTTTGATCTAACTACTGACAAAAAGCCGCGCCTACTTTTTTTATCATCGGTTACGTCCAAATTTATGGTCTATACCAGAAATGAAAGTGACAGAAGTGGGCCGTTTAGTGATGCATGCGCCACGTATGTTAGAGTACACTAGTGTCCGAAAGTTAAGCATAAGTTACGAATAAGCAGAGCAACAGGAAATAGACTGCAAATCGCACGACATATGTACCTACCAACCTTACGTGTTCGCTCTGTATAGGAAAGGAGTATTCCCTGCTTTGACTAGCGGCGTAACCGCAAGTTAAACACAACCAGTGCCTGCGCCCCATATTCCCTCAGTCGTGTTTGCCCTGATATAGTGTGCGGAGTGTAGCCTTGTGGTGAACGTGACAACATAATGGCACTACGGCGCCATTTGGACCCCGTTTTGGAGGGTAGAATACTCGACCGTCTGGAAGCAGGCCAGACACAGACAAAAATCGCCGTATCCTTGAATGTGCCACAAAGTGTCATTTCCAGGATTTGGAGACGATTTCGAGACACAGGAGATGTTAGTCGCAGGCCAGTGCCAGGTCGACCAAGAGTAACCGCCCCACAGCAGGACCAAAATCTGACCTTAACCGCCCGACGAAATCGGAGTGCACCTGCAAGATAATTGTCTGTGGAGCTTTCAGCCGTCTCAGGGGTTGCCGTTTCCCGGCAAACTGTGTACCGGAGGCTCAGAACAGCAGGGCTGTTTGCCAGACGTCCGGCGGCGTGCGTCCCGCTCATTCCAGCACAGAGACGGGCCCGTTTACTCTGGAGCCGTCAACGCCATAACTGGATCATGAATGAATGGAGGCAAGTGCTCTTCACGGATGAATCCCGATTCAGTTTGCAGAACGATTCCCGTCGCACATTAATCTGGAGAGAACCGGGTAGCCGATACAACCACGTTACATACACAGAAAATAAACCGAAATAATTCTCAATATATTGTATCAATTAATATTTACACAAAAGTCTTAAAACGGAAAGGCAAAGTAAGATTCGGGATGGCAAATAAGATTTCCACGAAGGGATTGCAAATAAGGCGCTCACGAGAGCATCGTTTTTACATTAGATACATTTATGTTTTTGCAGTTGATGTTTTACACGTGCCGGGGTAATATTCATTGTAAGAACTGGGGAAGCAGTCATTTTCTCGGCAATTTTTACACGATATAAACGCCACATTTTAGAATTACATGGTTGTTTTAAAGTTGCTATAGAGAAACAGATAACATATGTGACTCATGCCTCGCCCGATCCACACCAAAAATGCAGTTTTTAGCCTACTTCCGATTTTTGCAAAAATTAAAGTAGACTAATGAGATCTACACAGGGCCAAAAATTGTGTGTCTGTGTGTGTGTGTGTGTGTGTGTGTGTGTGTGTGTGAATGTGTGTTCTCTGAATGTCTGTCAACCCTCCCCCCTTCCCTATCAATTCGAACACGGTGAAACCGAATTGAACGAAATTTGGTACAGATGTAGCACTAGCAAAGGGCACCTCAGTGTCATGTTTTATATCGCCACCATCTTGACGGAAACATAATGGCGGCCACCCAAATGTTCAAAGCTTAAATAAAATTAAGACTAACCTAATCATCCGATATCTTCCAAATTTTTCAACAACATATACGGCGAGCGTATTTTTTTTTACTGAACTACAAGGTCATCAGCCCAATAGTTTGCAGATGACGGCCATGTATCTGTCCAAATCGATTCCCCTTATCAATTCATACACGGTGAAACTTAATTGAGCGAAATTTGGTACAGAGATAGCACTAGCAAAGGACACCTTAGTGCCATGTTTTATATCGCCGCCATCTTAACGAAAACGTAATGGCGGACACCCAAATGTTAAAAGCTTGAATCAAATTACGACCAAACTAATCATCTGATCTCTACCAAATTTTGCAAGATTATACCTTTATGCATGAAGAATCTTTTGACTAAACTACAAGGTCATCAACCCAATAGTTTGCAGATGGCGACCATGTATGTGTGAAAATCGATTCCCTCTATCAATTCTAACACGGTGAAACCGAATTGAACGAAATTTGGTACAGAGGTAGCACTGGCAAAGGGCACTCCAGTGTCATGTTTTATATCGCCACCATCTTGACGAAAACGTAATAGCGGCCTCCCAAATGTTGAAAGCTTGAATCAAATTACGACCAACCTAATCATCTGATCTGATCTCTACCAAATTTTGCAACATTATACCTTTATGAATAAAAAAAACTTTTGGCTAAACTACAAGGTCATCAGCCCAATAATTTGCAGATGGCGGCCATGTATGTGTGTAAATCGATTCCCCCTACCTTTCCAAACACGGTGAAACCGAATTGAACGAAATTTGGTACAGAGGTAGCACTAGCAAAGGGCACCTCTGTGTCATGTTTTATATCGCCACCATCTTGACGGAAACGTAATGGTGGCCACCCAAATGTAAAAAGCTTAAATCAAATTACGACCAACCTAATCATCGGATCCCTACCAAATTTTTCAACAACATAACTTTATGTGAGAAGCGTTCCTTGAGCAAGCTTCAAGGTCGTCAGTCCAATAGTTTGCGTATGGCGGCTATGTATGTGTGCGAATCGATTCCCCCTATGAATTCAAACACGGTAAAACCGAATTGAACGAAATTTGGTACAGAGATAGCACTAGCAAAGAGCACTTCAGTGTCATGTTTTATATCGCCACCATCTTGACGGAAACGGAATGGCGGCCACCCAAACGTTAAAAGCTTAAATCAAATTACGACCAACCTAATCGTTTGATCTCTACCAAATTTTGCAACAACATACCATTTTGCGGGAGGCATCTTTTGACTGAACAACAAGGTCATCAGCCCAATAGTTTATAGATAGCGACCATGTATGTGTGCAAATCGCTTCCCCATATCAATTCAAACATGGTGAAACCGAATTGAATGTTTTTTTTTTTACAGAGGTAGGACTAGCAAAGGGCACCTCATATTCTTGTTGAATATCCGTATAGCACGATGTATTTCAACAAGCTACTACAAACAACATTCAATTATACTCCTTGAAAAGGACAACCAATACCCATGCATTTACGAGAAAGTAGGCTATGTGTTCTTTACAGAACATCTCGTTTCTAAACTCTTGGCCATCTGGAGCTCCCACTTGTGTCACTTCCATTTCTGGCCAAACCCTGCATATACCATAATTTTTAGCCTATTTTCATTTATGAAAAAAATAGGCTTATGAGATCACCTTTTGTCCGTGTGTCTGTCTGTGTGTGCGTGTGTGATGGTGTGTCCCCCCCTAATAACTTCTAAACAGGTGGAGCGATTTCAATGATACACGGTAAGTTCATAGCACTATTCCGGACGACCCCGACCTTCAAATTTTGTTACGTCTCTCCAATCCAACATGGCGGCTGTGCCAAATATTTAACCAGCATTCAATATCTCCGAAACTATTACTGATATCACCCCGGAATATTTTACGGTGATAAAGGGGACTACTAGAAGTTCAGCTATGTGACTCTTGAAAACCTGGTAACTACAAAATAAACATGGCGGCCAAGCGAATTTGCGACTTTTAAATAGACGTTTCTCGCGATTTAACCAACCAAACGCAATAAAACTTGGTACAGTATATGTTTATACACATTGTAATGCACCTACATCAAACTTCGTTCAATTGTTTACATAACCTCAAGATGGCAGCTGTGCGAATTTTAAAATAAAGTTTTTACTTCTTGTGTCGTAATCATGCGATCGAAGTATAAGTTTGAATAATGAACCTACGCAATAATTTTCCTTTAATGGTACATGACTCTATGGCCTATACATATAACAATCCAACATGGCGACCATCCGAAGTATTTAAATGGATCTCAATATATATGAATCTATTACAGCAATCAAACTGATTTTTTTATTGTTCAAAGGGGCTATGAACATAAGTTCAGCTATAGGACTTTCAATAACCTGGTGATCGCTAATCCAACATGGGGTGACGCGAAGTATAAATATTCACATAGTCGTTTCTCGCAATTTAACCATCCGAGTGCAGTGACACTTGGTACAGTAAATCCTTATACAAATGTTATTCCATTGGCATCTAATTTGTTTCAATTGTTTCCATAACTACAAAGATGGCAGCTGTGCGAAATTTTCAAATCTCGTTTTTACTTATTGTGTCCTAATCATGCGATTGAAGTTTGCATACTACACGTACACATTAATCTTCATGTAACTGTACATAACTCTAAGACCTACATATATAAAAATACAACATGGCGACCATCTGCAATATTTAGTCGGCTCTCAATATCTCCGAATCTATTACAGCAATCAAACTGAAATTTTGTATGTTGATAGAGGTAATTAACATAAGTAGGATATATGGAAATAGGCTGTATAGTTCTTCACGGAACTACATGTTTTTTTACGAAATCATTGATGACGAGAAGACGCAGCCCACTTGTGAGATGATAATGATGATAATTGTTGTTTTAAGGGGCCTAACATCTAGGTTATCGGCCCCTAGCGAAAATGTTAATGAAATGGAAACCATAACGAAAAACAAGGTACATTGAAAATACTTTCAAAAATGGAACTTAAATTGAAAAGACGCACAAAATGTAGAGTGGAAATACAAAAGGTAATTTGAAAAAAAAAAAGCCAATTAACAAAACACTGCAGGAACCTTAAAGAGAAAAAGTAAATGTAATCAATTAAAAAGGAAATCTGAACCAGGACCAGGAAAGATGAGAGAAGGGCCGAAGGCCCAATTAAGGCGGGAAAGGAAGAGACTCCCTAGGTCTCGGATACCCTCGGATACCCTAATTCCGTCGGGGTTGGAAGAGAACAAGAGTTGACCAAGAGAGGTCGACAGGAAAGAAGACGGGTGAGAGGAGCCCGGCACAAGTAACTGGAAGCAATGCCGGACTCAGCTGTGGTCCCGAGGTCACCAACCCACGTCCCACAAGTTCTGAGCCCCTAGGGGCCTCTTGTGATAGCCAGGCGGTCAAAATGGAAGAGCCTTAGTTAACAAGTTGGTTCTCCATGGTCCTTCTATCCCTTGTAATTGCAGCTGATATTCTCGTAATTGCAAATTTCTTGACGTATGCTTTGCAGTTTGTGCAAGTGACTAGGACGACACCGATATAATGAGCATCTCTACTACTGTAGGATCCCGTGGCAAAGTGGTTGGCACGCTAGAGTTAGGCCTTAAGAACATTGCCTTCGATTTCCAGCCGTGATACTTTAACCTCCTATTGGTTGGTTGGTTGGTTGGTTCCTTAGTTTAGAGGCTGCGACAACGCGGTCATGTAGCCCCGTGTACTTTGGGTGTGTGTAGAATCTGTCTAATAACCGGTGTTAATTGTGATGACTGTATTAGTGTGTGTTATCTATTTTTAATTCAAGTAAGGATAGCAGACGATAATTCCAAGTAGTTTCTACTTTCGCTACCAAATTTTACCGTCCACACCACCTAGCTGTATACTTCGCCACTACTAGATGCCATCACAACCAGCGCCTGGTGACGAACGTTGGAACTTAAGAGCATTAATCAAACCTAACCTACAAATCTCGGCTTCACACAAGTGTTGTTAGATAAGAAAGGAAGATTGTAGTTTAACGTGACCGTTAATCGCGAGTTCATAACCCACGGGACCTCCATTTTACGTGGAATCCGAACCACAGGACATGGCATTTCACTATGAAAATCTCACATGCATTGACCAGGAATCGAACCCGGTCTGCCGTAGTGAGAGGCCAACAGCTTAAGTGAAGTTAGTGGAAGGTTCTTTTTCATGCCATAAATCTATGACATGGGACCACCGGCTTTACTTCCCCTCCAAAAGAAGGATTTTAACGCTCTTAAAAAATCCTAAGTATTCGGCCGGGTTTGAACCCGCTACCTTACTTAGTTACCCCATACACCAAGGCCGTGAGGGTAGCTGCAGCAAATTCGGATATCGCAGGTTTGAATCTCGGCTATCCTGAGAGTGGATATTCCTTAGGAGCTTCTTAACTCCCTCCATGCAAATGCCTGGATAGTACCTTTCTTCAAGTCCAGGAGCACCTTACCCCATCACAGCTACACACACCACTACAGTCATCACATAAATAACCGGGTGAGTTAGCCGTGGTCGTTACGGCATGGCTGCTGGCAGTCGCTCACATCCGGGAGGCGAGGAGGTTCGAATCCCCCCGCCGGCGACCTTGAAGATGGTCTTCTGCGGTTTCCCATCTTCCTTCCAGGCAAATGCCGGGGTTGGACCCTAACTATAGGTCATAGCCGCTACCTTCCAACTCCTCGTCCTTACATTCCAACTTCCCTCCCCAACGGTACTTGTATCTCACCCATTGGGTGTCCGTCTCGAAGCAGCTACAAAACTGGCGAGCCGAACATGTCCTCGGACACTCCCGGCACTAAAAGCCATACGCTTAAAAATCACATAAATACAGGCTGTTTATACACGTTGAACACTCACCCAACTACACGGGGCTGCTGTCCACGACATCCCAAGCCCCCAAACTGAATTAGCAATAACAACTGTACTTTGCTCTCCTGACTGGAAGTCGTTGTGTTTGTCACGTCTTCATTATTACGGCGCGTATGTCGCTCACGTACGTCAACTCGAAAGGCGTGCACCAAGTCCTCTGGAGGCTTCACGCCATTTTTATCACATTTGCGAATTGACCTGTTGGGACCACGCTGCCACTTTATTTTCTCTTCCTTGTCTGGAGTTTCCTCTCTGTTCAATGCTTCTTCATCATTCACTGAGCTGCTGGTATTGTTCTTCCGTCCAAACCCTTCTGGTATTTTTAGCTCTTCTTTCGTCTTGAAAGCCTTTCAAATTTTGTACTCCGGTTCTTCTTTCTATTATTTGGTCCTTAGGGATGTTGGTCCTTACATGTTGTTTCCGAGATTCCTTAATTCATGTGGTAATTATCTCATTCCAAAGGTAGTAGAATATATCGCTCACGCAGTTGGAGACCGCCAAAAGTCACAAAATAAATTTTTCCGGACAAATATTTCAAGATTTTGAGTCAATTTGAAAAATAATAAATATTACTTACGGAAACTCCCGATTATCCGAACTTGATGGGACCGATGGTCATTCGGTTAATCGAACATTGGACAGTCTGGAAACATTCTATTTCCGCGATATAGCGAACACATGGCACCAAGGATAGTACACTCATTTATCTCTGGAAATCAATCTTAAAATGGAGGTTTGTAACCGTAAAATGCGGTAACTTATTTATGGTTTTCTTCGTTACGTACAGCCCTTCAAATGAAATAACGAATATTTGTGGTTTTATTTTTCGAATTTTCATTCGGTTAATCCGGACGTTTGGATAATGGGGTATCGGATAATCGGAACTAGAGAGTATTATGAACTTCTAACGTTCCTCAGTAATGTACAAATAAATGTAGAACTAGTGGTGTATAATCTTCTCCTCGTGTTACGGCCTTCTAAGGACCACGTTACGACTTCAATTCGTCCTCCTTAGTTCTTTCCTGTTCTTCCAGTATTCTTTATTGTTGCACTATGCTTCCTTTTTCCTGTATTTAGTCAACTTGCACCTGTTTTCTTTTCCTTCCTTCCTCCCTTGGAATCCTTCCAGTAGCAAGACTTTCGTACTAACAACCTCTCTTTTATCTTTTGAATAATTCTTCTTTCTTATGTTCTTTTCCAGATCTTTCTTGATTTTTTGAATCCAGGTGGTGGTTGATTTCTTTTCCCATTATGTTCATTTCTTTCTTTCTTTCTTTCTTTCTTTCTTTCTTTCTTTCTTCGTTTTGCCCACTTAGGGAACGCGTTTGAACTTACTGACTCGGGTTGATGGAATAGTTCTTAATAAGAATTGTACATCCGCCTGAATCAATACTATCAAGAAAATTAATTATTTAACTTGTTTTTAGTACATGCTTCGAGGATTAATTACATTTTATCCCCTTCATCAGCTAAAGAGCATGCTGAAAGAACAAAATAAAACGTAGCACAGTATTTATTTATTTATTTATTTTTTAGTCGTTTACCCTCTAGGTTGGTGGAACCCACGGACTCAGCGAGGGAAATCACCACTACCGCCTCTACGGGCAGTGTCCTAGAGCTGGGAACATCGAATCGGAAGGGATACAACTGGTGAGGTGGGATTGGCACCTCCCCCAGGCGGCCTCACCTGCAAAGCGAACAGGGGCCTCATGAGGGCAGGTAAGGGATGGTTAGGATGGATAGACAAGGAAGAGGGAAGGAGGCGGCCGTGGCCTTGAAGAAGGTACCATCCCGGCATTTGCCCGAAGACGAAGTGGAAAACCACGGAAAACCACTTCGAGGATGGCTGAGGGGGAATCGAACCCCCTCTACTCATTTGGGCCACCCGAGGCTGAGTAGACCCCGTTCCAGTCCTCGTACCACTTTTCAAATTTCGTGGCAGAGCCGGGAATCGAATCCAGGACCTCCGGGGCGGCAGCTAACTATGCTACCCGCTACGCTACGGAGGCGACTAGCACAGTAATAAGATACGTAATTAAACCTAATATGGTGCTCCACATAATTTAGGTTATAAAATCAGAATAAAATGAAATGAAATAGATGCTGACGGTGATCAGCTTGCAGGTGCTTATGACAAATAGTAGTTCCGTATGGTGCACCATATTAGGTTTAATTACGTATCTTAATAACCGTGCTACGTTTTATTTTGTTCTTTCAACATGCTTTTTAGCTGATGAAGGGGATAAAATGTAATTAATCCTCGAAACATGTACTAAAAACAAGTTAAATAATTAATTTTCTTGATAGTATTGATTCAAGCTGGTGTACAATTCTTATTAAGAACTAATATAGCATATCAATACGGATCCACCATTAGTCATTTAAATAATGTAATCGGGTTGATGGTGTATTCCTCCTCTTCTCCTCCCAAAATCTCCTCATGAATTCACTATGCCCTTTCTTACGTTCTTCCGTCCATTTCATTCCAGTGGTCTTTTTAGCTATTCCGGTGAAAGAGTGATTTGTAACTCGAGTTCCAAAAAGCCTTGCGATTCATCATGGTATCGTCTGTGATGTTTATTTCTTTTAAGTCCTGTTTGATTTCTTATAACCAACTGCTTTTAACCGTATTTGAATTTATTGTATCAAGGAGTTGTTTTGCATTTCTGGTGTTATCCATTCAGATGTGGCATTATAATTTCAATCGTCTCTTACGCACGGTATTAGTGAACTTATTGATTACTGTGTACAAGTCTGAGGCTTTCCTTTTAATCCATATATTATAAGGTGCGTTCAAAAAGTAACGAGCCGGAGGCATAATTACAGAAACCAGTACCTGTATGTTAGAAGTATTGGCCCTGGCTGTTGAGGCACTTGTCCCACTGTGACACGAGGCGGTGAATGGCTCTCTCATAAAATTCCCTGAGCTGCGATGTGAACTAGTTCCGCACGTACAGCTGAACGTCGGCGTCCGAGGTGAATCGTTGGCCCCGCAGAGCCCTTTTCAGTGGACCAAACATGGCGTAATCACAGGGAGAGAGGTCTGGACTGTATGGAGGGTGGCCGAGAACTTCCCATTTGAATCTCTGCAGGAGTTCCGCGACTGTGTTGGCCGTATGAGGTCGTGCATTGTCGTGGAGCGACCACGGCGGCTATGGCGTTCACTGTCACTCGGCGGTCCTGGGTAATGAGTGCATCAACCAGCTGGATGTTGTCATCGGTAATGCAGGGGGGGGGGGTGTCCCAGACCGGGCATCATCGCCTAACCCCCGTCCTTCCCTGAAGAGCTTGTGCCACGCCTTGACCCTTGCAAGGGACATGCAGTGTTCGCCGTGCACTTGTGACATTCGGCGATGAATGTCCGTTCCTCCTACTCCTTCCGGTGTCAGAAACCGAACAACTCTTAGCTCCTCGGTTGACGCCTCCATGTTACTGTTTGCAATGCGACTGGCAGCATTGGACGATTGATGCATGCTGCTGCTCGCTTTGTATCGTCACGTGACGTGCACGCGTGCCCTCTAGCGACGGGCTGTGACCTTCCACGCTGTGGTCGGAACCACACCCGTTACACACGCCACGATTAGCCGATGTCGTCACCGGTTTGCGCACTACAGCCTCCGGCTCGTTACTTTTTGAACGCACCTTATACCATTATCATAAACGGGACCATATATTTCAATTTATTTTAATTATTACTCATTTTAATTATGGCAGTTTTCTACTTTGCGTTTCTTAATTTGTTAATAGTTATGACAGATTCGTTTAACATAATTATCATTCTTTTGGAAAAGTAATCCTGCTAAACTTACACGAAGACATTAATTAATGCTATTGGTTTTACGACCCATTTAACTACTCTGTCTTTTAGAGACGCCGGGGTGCCGGAATTTTGCCCCGAAGTGGATCTTTATCGTCCTAATTTCACTCCGCTCAGATGGTTAAATCGTACAACATTTCAGGGTGATATCGGTAATAGTTTAGGAGATATAGAATGCCGGTGAGACATTTCGCACAGTATCCATCTTGAGGCTATACAAACAATGAAAATCCACAGCCTGCTTCCAGTCTCCGACCGGGTCAGGAATGGAATGAATGAAGCCCCCATCTAGCGGCGAGGATATGAACTGTGCCGATGAACGACAGATGAAATGAAATGATAGTGGAGAGTGTTGCTGGAATGAAATTATGACAGGGAAAACCGGAGTACCCGGAGAAAAACCTGTCTGCCTCCGTTTTGTCCAGCACAGATCTCACATGGAGTGACCGGGATTTGAACCACGGACCCAGTGGTGAGAGGCCGGCGTGCCTCCGCCTAAGCCACGGAGGCTTCAGGCTATACAAACAATTGAACGATATTAGATGCCAGTGCATTACAATGTGTATATGTCGTAGTCAGATAGTGAAATCCGTCATTTCATGAAAATCCTAGGCACTTCATGAAGAGCCGGCATATGATGTAAAAAGGTACAGTTACACTATCTGACGCGTGGTTTCATGAAATGACTAAATTTCGCCGTCACATAGTGTAATTCATTTTGTACATCATCTGACGGGAACACCAGCCCGTCACTTCATGAAGTAGCGGCAGCGGTGATCACGTGTGAGGGAAGTGTGATTTCCAAGAATTAATCGGATAAAAATGTGGACACTAAAGGGCTGTTATTTCCTCAGAAAGTGAACACTGTGACATAATACGGTACAAATGTATATTGGCCCGGACCTCATTTATCCTATAAATTCCCTCCCCAGCATCTTGGCCTTGCGCCTAGAAGGAATATTATGCTGCCGTACTGTGAACGGAAAAAGAAAGTCATTCAGATCCGTTTTGTTATTAAAACATGCGAGACAGATAACCGATAGCATAATATGACGTGGTTTCGCTGTTCCACTCTTTAAAATAACAAGAACTCAATTACTTATCTTGTACAACTCTTAGCAGCACATGCTCCAAGTGAGCTTGTGGTCTCGGGGTATGGTGTTAGCTTGCGGATCATTACGTCGTGAGTTCGAACCCCGCCGGCGAAAGATATTTTTGAAAAGTAACTATTTCAGTATGTTTTTCTTCAGTATGCACATTTTAATATACCGTAGTTCAGTTGTTGCCTTGTATATTTATTTTAAGGGTTAGGGACATCTTCGTCATCACCCCCAGAGCTTTTGGGGGATGTTTTCGGACAATCTATGTTTGCTTGATGAGTGAAATAGAGTGTGGGTAAAGAATTTGGGAAGGTATCCCGAGACTTGAAATAAAGTACCATCCCGACATTTGTTAATTCATTTGGGGGACTTAGGACACCTAAATCATCAGCACCGTGTGATTGGGTGTGAATACAACTTATATTTATATGATGACTGTAGGGGTGGGTGGAACTGCATTAGGACAGGGATGGGGTAGGCGCCCCGGGACTTGAAGTAGGGTACTATCCTGGCATTTGGGTGAAGGGAGTGTGGATAAGCCACGGGGAGAAACCACACTCTGGATAGCCGATGTCATCGCCGGGTTTTGCACCTACGAACTCCCGACTTGCTGCAGCTAATCAATTTCTATGTAAATAACAATAATATCGTATGGCCTCGGATGCCGGGTGCTAGCTTTGTAATTTGACACCCAGAGGGTAGCTTGCATGTCGAATTTCGTTGTTCCTTGAATCACCATGAAAGTCAAGGAGGTTAGAGGTTAGCTGTCTAACCTCTTTGAACACTATAGCGCTTTCTAGTGGAGAAATGAGGAACTTTGTGTTGGCGGAAACTCCCGAGATTAATTTTGCTATTATGAACTCGGCCTACTGAATTCAAATGGGTTCTTTGACATGCCAACATCGTATGACATGCGTATCGTATTTTTGTCGCCTTTCAAAAAATCACTTACCACGGCCAGGGGCGAACCTGCAATCTTGGGGTCAGTAGACCGACACGCTATCCACTCACCCACCGTGGCAAGCTAATTTCTATGTGGCAGGTGGTTTCAAGGCCAAATACCCATCCTGATGCCAAGCTAATGAATAGTTAATGAGAGATTGATTGAAACTGGACCAAGTATTGGAAGGAAGCGGTCTGTGGCCTAGCATTTGCCTTAGAGTTTAAAATGGGAAACTTCATTTTATGGACCGTTGTAACTAGGGTTTGAACCACTCGACAAGTCCGTATATAGCTTGGTTTCATAGCCTAGAGTGGAGTTCTCAACCCTGCATGCGCCTCTATTTCGCTTTCCGTCTGAAGTGCTGAAATATCCAGTGATTCGCCGCTCACCAGGCATGCTGCAACTGATTGCATGACTCATGCAGATAAGATCATTTACGTGTGTACAGTTGAGTCGAATCAGCATCTTTCGTGTTACTCATAAAGCAGGGATGTCCAATTATGATTACTGATTGTTAAAAAATAGTCTACTATTTTACAAGTTAAAATTTTCCACTATCAAACCTTCGAGTGAAAACCCTATTATTCTCGTTCATGCAACAGAATTTGAATTAAAGAATGGATCTCAGGGGAGGTGGTGCTCGCGAGCACTTTTTTGCTCGTATGACGGGAGCACCAAATGTCATTTAAAGAGCACTGTGGAGCTCCCGAGCACCAGGTTGAGAACACCTGACCTGGAGCTTCGCGTTAGTGGATGTAGCTACCGCTGTTGGTGATGAATGATGACAAATACACATAATTTCTATTATTACCATAACATGCAAACTCTCCTTCACTTGTCACCCACAATAAATATTAGTAGATATGAATAACAACATTTAGGCCACAACTATTTCCTCTTTGGTTGATTGAGGTTCCAGAGCTAATTCAATCGTTATAATCCAAAGAACTTACTATTTATTTAATTTTGGGAAGTTCTAAATAATACAGTGCAGCCTCAAGTCACTTCCCCCTGCAGGATGTTCAACTTTCCTTGCGTGACAACGTACATATACTAGGTTGCTAACGCCCCCCAGCCCCCCCACCCCCCCCCCCATCCTCCTTCAGCCAAAGAAATGAAGCTGTTGCCATTTTTAACCCAGCAGAAGTCCCTCAAAAATATTTTACAGTACACTATGCAATCAAAGTATTCTAATGTATGTATGCATTCATTTATTCAATTTAGGCTATTTATTTATTTAACAATAAGGTACACAGACCTATCAAGTTCAAAAATACAAATTGCATCAATGAAGTAAGGAGAGAAAAAAGAATACACAATTGAAGAACAAAAAGAAAAACTACAAAAGAAAGTATGAAAGTATGCATTACAGATTAGAAAAAGGTTGGCCTACTGTAAAATAAACAAGATGTTCAGTAAAGAACATATAGCCTACTTTCTCCTAAATGTATGGGTATAGTTATAACTCGTTATTATCAAAGAGTATAATAGAACTATTCTTTGTTGAAGACCTTAGAAACGATTTACCTCTACCAAACGCCACAACCTAGATAAAAACTGCTACCATCATTGAAGAAAGAAAGATAAGAAGTATATCAAGAATGTTATGGATCTGGAGACATAATCGACCGGACTGGCGGCGTGGCTCAGCGGTAACGTTCTCGCTTGCTGGGCCCTAGGTTGCAGGTTCGTATCCTGGCGCAGTCAGCTGGCATTTGAGGGTGCACAAATGCGAGGGAGCCGTGTCAGTACATTTACTGGCACGTTAAAGATCCCCTTCGGGCCAAAATTCCGGCACCCCGGTGTCTCTAAAATCAGCAGTAGTTAAAAGGGATGTAAAACCAATAACATTATTATTATTATTATTACGACCTGCCGTGGGCAACATCCAACTTTGAGTTGAGGCATGTCTTTACACGTCTGGTTGTGCATGGCTTTCACAACCCTAATTGAATTAACAAATCTTTCCATGACCCTACAGAGACGTGTGTATACAAACTATGTGGATATTTTCGATAATATAATCCTAACAGAGCGAGTGCATTTTAGCGGCCAGAAGAAGAAACTTTTCAATAAAATCTGGAAGTTACCTTTTTGGCAGCTAGATGTCTCGAGTAAATCTGCTGGCGAATTATGTTTTAATTAAATATATATTTTACACCATAATGTGCACAATATAGCGCTTAATAACATTTTCAAGTAACGCAAAATAGGCTGTTACAAACCCTTTAAAATAAAAAGTTAAAATGTATCGTAGTATCATATTGTCATTCTTCAAATTCGATGCGCATAGAATGATAATGGTATAGTAATCAATGGATCCCCACGTAGACTAGTCGTGACATCTATTGGTGAAATATCGAACAATATAATCCTAACAGAGCGAGTGCATTCTAGCGGCCAGAAGAAGAAACTTTTCAATAAAATCTGGAAGTTACCTTTTTGGCAGCTAGATGTCCCGAGTAAATCTGCTGGCGAATTATGTTTTAATTAAATATATATTTTACACCATAATGTGCACAATAAAACGCTTAATTTTAAAACATCTGAGTCATTACAAAACAATAAACATATAACATTTCAAGCAAAAACCCTAGCTCTGATCGGGTTTGAACCATAGGCATTTGAGCGATAGGCTAACGCTCTACCACTGAGCTAATTGTATCAACGAATATCGTTCTATTTAAAATGACTTACATAGAACTTGTTAGCAAATAATGATTTATACTAAACGATTTCATCACTGGAGTATATTATTTATATATAAAGCATTTCATACAAAGTTTATTTATTTTTTATCAGTACGCTATATTGCATGCAATACTCAAATTAGTGAAATATAAGTCCGGCACAAGATATCCGCTGCCATCTTGTCTTATTACTGAATCAGTTCAGCTTTTTAAAATCACGTCTGCACTATAGTATTACATAATAAACTTTTAATTTCGAACGTGCCTCTTCCTTTAGAACAGTTAAAACGATTCTCGGCTCGATAATCGGAACTGGTGGGTCCCATGATATGGATTATAAAGTTTGCATAATTCGCACGGCCGCCATCCTGAAATGGTATGGCGGACGACCTTGTAATTTGGTCATAAGACGCATCCTATACGAAGGTATGTTGTTACCAAATTTGGTAGAGATCGGATGATTTGGTTAGTCGTTATTTGATTTTACGTTTTGAACGTTTGAGTGGCCGCCATTCAGTTTTAGTAAAGATGGCGGCGATATAAAACATGACACTGAGGTGTCCTTTGCTAGTGCTACCTTTGTACCAAATTTCGTTCAATTTGCATTGACCGTGTTCGAATTGATAGGGGGGGACAGACATTCAGAGTACACACACTCACACACACACAGACACACACACACACACACACAGACTCACACACACACATACACACACACAGACTCACACACACACATACACACACACAGACAGACACACTTTTTTCGCCCTGTGTTGATCTCATAAGTCTACTTTCATTTTTTGCAAAAATCGAAAGTAGGCTAAAAATGTAAACATAAAAATACAAACTTCCGCCAAAAAAAAGGAGAGATAGAGAGTAAAGAGTACCCGGTATTCCACGATTAGATTTAGGTTGTTACGTGAAAATTCATTTCGAAAACCATAATAAACAAACATTAATTTATTCTTGGATTAGAACATTTAAAAGAATTAATGTACAGCTTCATTGCGTCAGTCATTTCATGAAGTGCCGAATCAACAAACACCGGATCTTCATGAAGTGCTTCGGCTGATAATGTAAAATCATTTCTTACTCCATCTGCTTCATGAAGAAACGCGTCAGATGGTGTAACTGTACCTTTTTACATCATATGCCGGCTTTTCATGAAGTGCCTAGGATCTTCATGAAATGACGGATTTCACTATCTGACTACGACATATATACATTTGCTGTACTAAATTTCATCGCGTTTAAATGGCTAAATCGCGAGAAATGTCTATTTAAATGTCTCAACTTCACTTGGCCGCCAAGTTGGTTTTGTGGTTACCAGGTTTTTGAAAGTGAACTTGTAGTAGTTGCCTTTATTACCGTACAAACTTTCAGTGTGATATCGGTAATAGTTTCGGAGATATAGAATGCTGGTGAAATATTCTCACAGCCGCCATGTTGGATTGGTGAGACGTAATAACATTCGAAGGGCACGGTCGGGGTAGGCCGAAATGGTGCTATGACCTTACCAGAGTTTCATTGAAATCGCTCCAGCCGTTTAGAAGTTAATGGGGGGGGGGCACAGGCAGGCAGGCAGACATACGCACACACACACCCGGTCAAATGGTGATCTCATAAGCCTATTTTTACATAAAATAACAAGAAGTTCCGTGAAGAACTATACAGCCTACTTTTCATGCCAATGATTATTCTACAGTATATGAACCTATCTAGAATAATGACGAAATTAAGTTGGTAATATCGAAATATCTAATTAGTTCAAAATATACCTGGTATAATGTAGCCTAATAGAGCACTACAGTTGGCAGCCCTGGTGACTGAATATATTCTTAGTTCCACCTCTTAAGGTACAGAATACAAAATTTGGTTGAAGTCCAATGGACGCTACATGCAGTTAGACACTGGATCTATCAGCACGCGTAAAAGCATGTTGCCAACAATACCATGCGTGTGCTGGTCAGAAATAATCTGAATTATTATATCTTGTTGTGCCAATTTTGGGTGAAATCCATTTGTTAGTATAGAAGTTACATGTATTTTAAAATTGGACATATCAGCAGGCATAGAATCATGTTGGCAGCACCGCCTTGTATTAATTACTCCAAATTAATCTAGAATGTCAGGTGCTATACGTGTGCAAAGTATAGAGCTGTTGGCTTGCATACTTTCTGATATATTGATATTAGGGTAAAAAGAATATAGACAGCATTTATTAACAGTTGGCAGCCCTGATTGCTCTTAACAATACTTATAGTCATATCTGTTATGGTACACATTGCACATACGAAATTTGGTTGAAATCCAACTGATAGTATTGAAGTTACATGTATTTAAAAATTGGTACTATCAGCAGGCTTATAATCATGTTGGTAGAACTGACGTATATAAGTTACTCCAAATTAATCTAAAATGTCAGAATATGCGTGTGCATAGTTTAAAGCTGTTGGCTTGCATACTTTCTGATATATTGGTATTTGGATGTTAAAAAATAGAGAAGGCAATTATTAACAGTTGGCAGCCCTGGTGGCTCTTAAGAATATGCCCAGTCATATCTGTTTATGTACAGATATTACATACAAAATTTGGTTGAAATCCAGTTGATAGTGTAGAAGTTATATGCATTTAAACATTGGACCTATCAGAAGGCTTAAAATTATTTGGGCAACACTGTCATGGTTGGCCTCCTGGAAATAAAACTGAAATGGTATTATCAACATGTGTTACAATTTTGGAATAGCTCCCATGCATACCTTGCAAGATATCCAACATGGAGCTCAAATTTCTAGTGCGTTTTTTCAGCAGTTGGTAGCACTGACATCATTTTCAAATATGGACGTGAGATATTCCGGTGCACATCTTTACTCATACTAAATTTGGTTTTGATTGCTGCAGCCATTTAGGAGTTGATAGGGGGGGACATACACACAGCCAGACAGACAGACAGACAGAAGGACAGACAGACAGACAGACAGACAGACACACATTTTCCCGGATCGATCTCATAAGACTACTTTTTCCTCATTTTTGCAAAATGTGAAAAGTAGGCTAAAAATAGGCTAAAGAGAGGAAGTGAAGGATTGTCAATTTTTCCCCCTCCAGATTCTTGCATCTTCCATAGCTAGTGGAGTTTTTTTTTTTTCTCGATCGAGTCCCTGCATGTATGGTGTATATTACGATCTTTCAGGACTGCGATGTCAATCAAGTACCGTATTGGTTCTTCTTGTCAGTTAATGTTATGATTGCCACCCACCAGCACAAGTTATTTCACACCCTACATAATGGAGTTAGATGCAGGTAGACCAGGGAGGGTTGGAGGGTAAATACATTCATTTCTAAGGAGCAGCATCTGTGGAGAAGTGGGAGAGTGAGGGTTGATAAAAGATGGGGGAACAACCACGTGCGGAGTATATGAATATATGAGGGGATGAGGGTGAGTGTATAGCCTGAAAATTACATCTGGGGAGAGACATGTAGGGGTGAGCTTGAGTGGTTCAGAGACACTCTGCTAGATGCACACAACGTCCTAAGACTGGAGCAAGGAAATAACATTGTGATTTCAGTTATGAGGTTGGAACGTATTGCTCATCATCCAGTGTACAAATTATTATTATTATTATTATTATTATTATTAATAATAATAATAATACTAGATGCAGAGGCCATAGCGGCCCGAGCCACAGAGTCAGATGGAAAACTCAATGTGATCTTGTGCAATGGCGTTGTCATGGCAACGTCTGATGGCTCATCCCTCATCAATTTAGTAGTGTTGTCATGCCTACCTCTGATGGCACTTGGCATTTTCTTCTAATTCCGAAATCATTTTGCTCATCCCTTGGCGTAATGGTGGGTCATATCAAAAATTCTTTCAGACAAAAGTTTTAGGTAATTATTAGGGGGACATTTTCCATTTTGTACGGTTTTGATATTGTGCCTATTAAGAGACATATGGTTAACGTTTCCCAAAAAAACTTTTTCGCACCCCTTTGGTCAATGGATACATTTTTGGGCCTTATCCGACACATAGTATGAACTTTGAATGGATTCGATATTTCAAATATTAAGATATTTCACTTTTTCGAAAAAAAAAAAAAGCCCCCCATTTTCATCCCCTTCAACCGATTATGCCCATTAACGAACTCGACCGAGATTTTATAGGGGTACATATTATGTAAAAATTTCAAAGTGATTGGTGCAAAATTGCGGTAGTTATCGTGTCAACATGAAAGTGATATATGTACATATATATATTTACATAAATTATATATAAACTTTTGAACTGACGGTGGTTTTGGGGTCTAGAGGATGTGAAACGCGAAGATATGTCGAAGTTTTCCGGAAGCCGAAACATGGTACCCATTGCAATAGTTAGCTTTCTAATGAAATCTACCTAAAAGGAATCATGGAGCTTTGCGTACCACTTGGCAGAGGGCAGAATAGAACTTTGAAGTGGGCTCCAGGACACTGAAGGACGTGAGTGATTCCGCAGGAAACGGCCAAGTAAAGAAATGGACCCCAACGCCAACTTCTTCAGAACTCAAGCGATGATGAACGAGAAGTGGAGAACTGCCAATTTCAAACTTCTACATGTGCACACGAAACCTTCAGTTTTTCAACCACACATCTGCTTGCACCATCTAGTCACATGCGGATGTATTGTTTGTGGAAACTATAGTAATAGCCTAATAGTAACTATATCTCTCGTTATCTAGATGGGCAACTTCTGAAGACTAAATTCGGCAAAATTCATCAAGTGAATGAATTCAAGTATTCAGGAGAAGTAATTCAGCCATACGGATTGAACCGTGAAGCAAAGAAAGAGAGAATTTCAAAATTACAGAAGGCCTATAGAACTACCTGGAACAGATACAACAACAAATAAATATCCCGGAATGCTAAATTACGACATTATAACACAGTCATCAAACTTGAAGCATTATACGCCTCGGAAACCTTGCTCATTGGAGGCAGATCTCTTATTAAAGACATAGAGAGGAGAGGAAAATATCGAGGAAAATCTTTGGTCCAGTCTGCGTAGAGGGATTCTAGATTACAGATTTTGAGTAAAGTGTACCAAAAATTTTGAAGATTTATCATGGGAGAGATAGGCAGGTCTTTCTTACCTTAAATTGGTGAAATCGAAAACCAAGAACGTAAATTTCTCAGGAAAATATTTGGCCCCGTTTATGTCAATGGTATATGGATTAAAAGGAAAACCACAGACTTGTACAGAGTAATCAATAAGTTCACTGATACCGTGCGTAAGAGACGATTGAAATGCTATGGTCATATCTGCAGAATGGACAACACCAGATATGCAAAACAACTGCTTGATATAATAAATTCAAAGAAGGTCAAAATCAGTTGGTTAGAAGAAATCAAACAGGACATAAAATAAATAAACATTACAGAAGATTCCATCATGAATCGCAAGGCTTTTGGAACTCTAGTTACAAATCACTATTTCACAGAAAAAGCTAAAAAGACCACTGGAAAAAGTTCAAACGCGCTCCCTAAGTGGCCAAAACAAAAAACAAAAAAATGAAAGAAATAAATGGTTGGTTCCTCAGTTTAGGGGCTGCGACAACGTGGTCGTGTAGCCCCGTGTACTTTGGGTGTGTGTAGAATCTGTCTGATAACCGGTGTTAATTGTGATGGCTACATTAGTGTGTCTTATCTGTTTTTAATTCAAGTAAGGACTGCAGACCTAGATGACACCGCACTCGGTTCCCGACGACGAACGTTGGGTGTTGGTCAAATTTTACCTATAATTTAGCTTCTGTGACATGGGATAGGCAGCCTTAGTAACTTTAGTTTGTGATCACCCCTCGTATATCTCAATTAAATGTAGTTTTGTTATGTTACACAAATATCCACTTTACAATACAAAATTACGGTCTCTCAATAAAAATTACCTTTATATATCACTCGATGTCAATATACACTTTGAGACATGTTTCGGTTCTGTGAGCCTTCTTCAGTCAAACACACTAAAAATTCTCCTAAAACAGTCTAATCTTTGGTCCGGGCTGTAGGGAGAGTGCTTGATTATGTCCCAACGAAACCGCCTCAACAGCGTGGTGGTCACGGGTAATCATGAAGAAAGAAGACGCGTTCGGTGAGAAGTCCTGGCTGCGGTTACATTCTTTTCCCACAGAAATCGAATAACTGAGCAGATCTCTTCGCGAGAACAGTTTTCCAAACGAGTCGCCATTCGTTGTTAACCTACAAGTAGCGCTGTAGGTGGCAGGAGGCTGAAACTCTGCACAGTTACCAACTATATGTATTCGAATCACCCCACATTACTAATTTCTCTATAACAGACGAATCTCCAGGAATATCGGCCTTATAACCTTGGTTTCTGATCACCCTTCGTACAAGACAAATAGCCCTTTTCCCTTCCCTTCCACGTGTTGAGTTCTGGGAGCCAATCCTGAAGGAATGTGAGGAGTAACCGCTGTTAAGGTTCCCTAGCAATCCCATTGGGACCAGCTTAAGGGGGGTTATACACAGCTAGTGGGAGTGTTTACACACAGTTAACAATTAAATCATAGCTTCACTAATGCTATGAAACAAAGAATTATGAAAAGTTAAAAGTTATAGCCAAACATAGGGCTTTTTTTAATTTATAAAGGTGAACAGTATGTAAAGTATTGCGTGATTTATTGGTATTTGTGATTGTTTAAATGCAATGAAAAAAAAAACACGATTTAACAAGAAATAACAGTCTGAATAGAACTCATTTTCCTGTAAAGAAAACGAATGAATACGAAGGATGAACCTCATTCATGAAATGATATTAATAGTACATTATGTAACGAGCCTATAATGGCTATAATTAAGACACAAGTATGTTTATAAAACGAGCGTATGCGAGGTTTATAATTTCCATACGAGTGTCTTAATTACCATTATAGGCGAGTTGCATACGACTGTTTATGTTCGACGATAATTATAACTTTATTATATGTTTTAACATAGATATTCATAAATATCTGTTGAAAGTCAGCCACTTGAATTTTGTGATCGGAGAGCGAGCGCTGGGTATATCTCTGTCTTTCAAGATCTCTGACCGACCGACGCATGCGCTGTGTATGCTTGCAATGCCATATACAGGCCATATGTTGACATCTGCCGTCCCTCAGTAGTAGTGGAGTACTAGGAGTTCTAACCCCCCCCCACTAATAACTTCTCTGACGTCACAATCTCAGATATATAATACTTGATATTTCGCGACCCCATGGTCCGATTTTGACATGCAATATATCGTTGGACTCGGGCTAACGCCCTCTTTCCAATGGATAACTCATTTCAACCCCTAAATAAAACCTACCCCTACTAGGGGGTGAAATTGTAATTTTTAGTGAAAGTCTCTTTTCAAATACGACATGTATAAGGTGCGCTGCTAAAATGAACTTAAATGTTGTTGCTCATATCGCGCATGCGTTTTTCTGGCTGCCGCTATGGATGAACATTTTTGTTTTTGTTTTTTACGCATGCGCACTTGGGATTTTTGTAAGAGGGCGAGCTCTTTGAAAAAAATGATTGATAAGAAGGGGTTTTGGTGGTGAGGAGAGAGCCAGATAGTCGCCTACTTTTATACGAAGTTTGCCGATATCTCTCGAACGCAAGGTCGGATTTGGACGTGTGACGTGTCAATCGCTTGTTTCGAAGCCCTATACATGTTATTAATAGGTTAAAGTTTTGAGAATGAGGGAAGCAGGCTTTTTGGGGGTAAAACCATGATTTTAGACTTTTTCCGATATCTCACGAATGCATGGTCGGATTTAGTCCTATGACATGCCAAATGACTTGTCTCGAAACCCTCTTTATTTTGGTAAAAGGTTAAAGTTTCTGAAAATGAGGGAAACAGAATTTTTTGGTGTAAAACTGTGATTTTAGTCTTTCTGATATATCTCACAAACCAATAACGCCAGAGACGTATACGAGGGGTCGTAGGACTCGGGGTGAGGCCCTCTCATTACCCCCCCCCCCCCTCTTTCAAATATAGTATTTATATTTTTTAAAAATGCGAAAGGGTCTAACGACACTTTTGTTGAAAACATTTTAGTTTTTAAAACTTTTTCTTTTAATTTGTCTAAAATGTTCATGACGAGTGGTTGCAGATAGAGACGATACCACTGGACACGTGTTTCAACGAAGCTATTACTGGCCACGGTGGTGATATACCAATACAGTATTCGCTATTTCGATGAGACGGCGGTTCGAGGGTTCGTTTTCCGATTTTTCCTATGATGGAATACCTAATACCTAAACCTCCTGAAGGGGGTCTTTAACGTGTAAACGATTATGAGTGACATGGCAAATGATAATTCCTTGATCCGATGAAGTTAGCTTTAGATAGAACAAACAGAACTTGGTTATATGGTGCTTGAAATGAGTATAGAAAACAAACTTGCTGGGGCAGACTGACAGGATGTGGATGTTATTTGAGCTTATTGGAATGCATTGACTTGACTTGACAACAGGGCAATGAAAAAAGCACAGAGATGCTGAGGACACTTGAAGGTCAAACGATATGGCAACTATGGTGGGAGGGGGAAGCTAGGATGATGTCGCCGATTATGTTCAATGTTCAATGGATGAATTTAGATTTTGCGAAGCATTGTTTGGAGAGGGTCATGTGACGACTTGTTTTAAGGGTATTTATTTTTTCGATGTTTCCTGTGGTGGACTCATTGATTGAAATCATCCAAAACTGCTAGGGCATGGCCTTGAGATTTTATAAACCGATAATGGGATTTTGACATACAAGATCCACTCAGAACTTGACATGATGTCATTCTTTTTATGGCTTATGAATTTCCCCAAAAAAGACCCAAAACAACAAGATCATGGACTTTTGCTTTTCTTAATATATTGCAAACCCATAATGTAAGATGTTTACTGTGAGTCGACCGCACAGCGAGTTCAAGTGAGCACGGAAACTGCGAATAGCTGTAGTACGGAAGACAATCAGATAAGTAGTTAGCCTAAAATTGTATAGTTTAACCATAGTTTACAACCATATAATCTCTCTAAAGTACAATCTCCGGATAGCCATCACCATTTAGCATTTCACCTAACATATATACTGCATTTAGCATACACTGACAGTTGCAGTACCAATACTGCAACTAAATAATTGTACATATTGTAAATATTTTCACCTGTATTTCAAACATAGATTTTATAGCCTAAGTGTATTGGATCTGATGATGATCGCTTGACGATCGAAACTGGTCATCCTAGTGTTTTATTAATCTCATGTAATTTATTTCAGGATTAGGGCATAACCCATCTCTTTTGGGTACATTCGTGTTGACCGACTGAAAAGCACTAAACTCTTGTTTACTGTGAGTGACAAAATCTAGCTAGGTAAAGAAAGAATTATTGTAGGATATTTGTATGGTGACTGACACGTCTTTGACCATTGGAACTTGTTTTCAGATCTGACTGTAGTACACAGGGAGTATAGGTTGTAGGCATGGCTTGACAAACGGTGCACACAAAATTCAATTTATCGATTCAAGAATTAAGAGTTGACTATCATTAATTAATTGGTTAAAGAGTGTAGCTAAAAATAAAAAAGTGACTACATTAAACTAAACTGAACCAAGTCGAATCAAACCCAACTGAACCAAACCAAGCCTAAAGCAAACCAAACCTAATCAAGAACAAGCCAAGGGCTTAAGTGTAAAACTTGTGGGGGAATGCAGTCATTGGCAATGTCCAAAGAAAGGGATAACGCTCTACCTTTAGAGGGTGAGGTAAAGCTAGCGCATGGTGCTAATGCATATTCCCAAGTACATGAACCACACACACACACAACTATCCTATGCTGTTTTTATGAGTTGACTGTTAAAACTTACTCAGTGGTTACTGAGCAAGATGGTCGCTACACACAACAAGCTTTAAATACTTGAGGCTAATAATCTATACACACACACGCACTCGCTTGTTCTAAACTAAACTGTCTCGCTGGCAGTGCTCACACAGTAGGCAAATGACAGAAATGCTTGGCTAACCGAAATACAATCATTTTCGGTTGTCTAATGATACCAGCTAGCCATTACATGCTATAGTGGTGAGCACATGTGCCTCTTGCACTGGAGATCGTAACTCGATTTCTAGCTCTAAGGCCTAGAACGAATCAAACTAAGAAAGAATGGTATGGTGACGCAGTAGTTAAACTGTTAGCCTTTCAATAAGGTAGACTAGGGTTTGATTTTGGGTTAATATACATGTCATAAACAAACAAACAAATAAAGCGGAGATAATGTTTAAAACTGATTACACTTGTCTCTTTTCAAATTATTACTTAGATTACAAATACAAAGGTGGACTGGGTTTGATATACAGTTAATGCTGCCTATCGCATACTAGCCTGTAAGAAAGACAAACAAGCAAAAGGCGTAGGTAGAGCAGTGGTAAAATCACTATGTGTAGAGAACTACCTAACGGTTTTATGAACTGGCAATGCTATGTCGCATAAACAGTGCAGGATACAATCCGGCAACCATAATTTTTATCTTGTGGAACAGAGAAAATGCAATTTTACCTTGATGGATAGCAAATGAGTGCAGATGAATGACCTATGCATTAGCCTACCATAGGGTTATAACCACGAGGTGGAGGTGTGACTTTTATATTTTATTGTTTAGAGACATGGCTTTTTTTTTGTAACCAGTAGATTTAGTATTTTGTAAATATTCATTTTTGTAATTGTAAATAGTGGAAACATTTTTTTTGTAATAGTAAATGTTAAATGTATAACTAAAAGTTATTTGGGATTAGTGTGCATGTCAAGGATAAATAGCGTGGTTGTATTTGTTTTCCAAGACAGGTATGGTTGTGTGAATGTATGACTATAGATAGAATGATAGAGAGAGAGAGAGAAAGCTTGTGTGTGTGTGTGTGTGTGTGTGTGTGTGTGTGGGTAGCATTGATTTTTCAACCAAAGCAAACACGGCAAGGTAGGATGGTGGGGTAATTAATGTATATAGCAAATGGTAAATAGTATACTATATTTTTTTAACACTTGTGTTTTTTAATGCAGCAGTAGATAGGTGTTATTTTGTAAAACAGTCTTACCTACAGTAGTAGTAGTAGTAGTAGTAGTAGGCCTATATGTTTTTGGAAACAAACAGAAAGAGAATGCACTATTGCCATGGCCAAGCACTTCCATTAAAGTGATTTCAAGAAAATTTAAATCAGCAAATGTGTGTTTTACAAAACTAAACATTCAGCATGGACTAAATCATAAACGTGTCTTCAGTGATATGGAAAAAATAGGAAATCCATGTTTCCATATCAACACAATTTCAAAACTTAAAACTGTCATTTAAAAAATGTAAATGGGAAATTGGCAAATGTGTAAACAACAAAATGGAAAATTCTTGTTTCCATATCATGAAATCCAAAAACTTTAAACTGACATTTTCAAATCGTGTACATGGAAAATTGACAAATGGCAATGTGTGAAATGTGAAAATGAAAAAATATGAACAAATGGCTATCATTATTTAAAAAAAATAAAAAACCGTCGTGTTCTATCGTTAAAGTGTGAATCAAACCACATCTACTTATTTGGATCACCCGAGACTGAGTAGACCTGTTTTAGTCCTAATATACTTTTAAAATTTTATGTTAAAGCTCAATTTGAACTCAAGAGCTTTAGAGTGCCAGATAACTATTATAACCGTTACGTCACAAAGACAACTTTACACTACTCTTAATAAACAATAATAAGAAAAAGAATAATAAATGTTGAATTTTTTTTTTAAGGATGAACATGGTGACACTGTTTCTGTTGCACAGTCTGCTAGCTACTAGCCAGCAGCTGGGGTCTTAGAAAACGATACAGTTGACATTTTGTAATGAGATGTGACATGTTTCAAAGTACAGTATTATGGGTTGCTGTTGAGTAAAAACTAATCCTGTACAAGGAAGCAAGGGTTCGAACCCCTTACCTAACATTACTATTGCCTGAACATGGCTTGACGACACTGTATTATTATGATACTCGGTACACAAACCATAGATAGAGTGTATTGTTTAAGATCACTTTCTTTCTGAACATAGGTGGAGACTGTTGATGGTTAACAATGGCATTAATATAGTAGGACGTGGGTATAGCAATTAAGAAAAAACAGACAATACCCATACAATATTTTTATTTATTTAATATAAGTACTTGTACAATAGTTACATTCAAAATACATTTCTTTGTTCTCTATTACTATTTAGTCCTTTTTGATTCTCTTGCATATGAAGGGTAGATAACCTTGTAGTTCAGCCCCTTAAAACAACAACAACACAACCTTTTGCATAGTCTGTGATGTTGACGACTCTTGAGATGTGGAAGATGGATTAAACATAACTTTTACAGCAGGGGTTAAATGTTGCTCAATAAACACTGCACTATTTTGAGTAGCAACATTTTTTTCTTGTACTAGCTTTTTAGCATTGTCATGATTATTTGTTGACACCAACAGTGTTTCATCTGGTACACCACATTGATGATAACTCACACTTAAAACCTTACCATTTCTACTTTTTAGATTGCCTCGACATTTTTTTGACCTCTCTTTTGAGCATTGCCAAAATATTATTCCTTTTACATTTTGACGATTATAGTTATAAGAGTAGCCTTTATAGAGTACACGTTGTTTACCTTTGTTAGTTGTAGTAAGTTCCATAGTAGCAACTAACCTGTTAGTATGATTTGCTCACTACAAAGGTTATAACTGTTCTGATAATAAAATCATTTAGCGTTGGCTTTTATATTTAATATGTACAGTTTGAAGTGATAGCAAAAGTGAGAGCAAAATGGTAGCAGAGTGGTAGAAAATATAACATGTATTGTTAAGAAATAGTTTAAGCTGTTATGTGGATCCATTACATAATAATTTTAGCACGACGAAGCTCATTTTCTATATCCAATAGTTCTTCCTCATATTCAGTATAACCAGCCTGTTTATAGACATGCAGTTGCTGAAGCCGCCGGATTAGCTTACTTGGATTGTTCCAGTAGACAAATTTAACAAATGATTTTTTAGTTGTAAACAAAGCATTACCATTATCATTATTATCTTCATCATCAACATCATCATCATCATAACCATTATCATTATCATCATCATCATTATCATCATCATCATGATCATTATAATCCTCATCACTATTACTATATAGTCCTTTTTGATCCTTTTGCAATACCACATTTTGCACAGTCTGTGTTGCCCTTGATAATGTTGGGAGTTTTTCAGACATTGACAACTGTCCTAACACGACTTTCTGAGGAGATGATACATGCTTCTTAACAAACAATGCACTATCTTGAGCTGCAATATCTTTTTCTGGGACAAGTGTTTTAGCATTTTGAAGAGTTTTTTTAAACAGCAACAATGTTTTATCTGGTACACTACATTGATGATCACTCATACTTAAGACATCACTATTTTTACTTTTCAGCTCACCTCGACACTGTTTTGAACGATGTTTTGAACAACGCCAAATAACAGTTCCATTTTTATTGGTTCGTTTTACAATATATTTATATCCTTTATAGAATGCGTATGGCATACCATTGCTATTTGTTGATACTTCCATGTCAATTGTCAAGCATGAACTAATCTCTAGCAAAGTTCACTCGATAATATAAATAATTTCTAAACCCCAGTAGTGAATAGTCAGTTGTTTTTGATCTATGCAAGCGTAAACATGTCACATACACTGGTGATGGATACTCAAGGCTTTAAGGTCAATGAAAACAAGTACAGTATATATTTAAATAGGTGGCTATCATTGATTGCACAACACGCGGGTCACCATATCTTTTTTTCTTTCGGACTAGTGTTTTAACATTTGAAGAGTGTTTTAAACAGCAACGATGTCTTATCAGTCACACTACATTGATGATCACTCACACTTAAGACCTCGCTATTTTTACTTTTTAACTCACTTTGACACTGTTTTGAACGATGTTTTGAACAACGCCAAATAACAGTTCCATTTTTATTGGTTCGTTTTACAATATACGTATAACCTTTATAGTATGCATATGGCTTACCATAACTATTCGTTGATACTTTCATATCAATTTTCAAGCATGAAATAATCTCCAATAAATTTCGCTCGATAATAGAAATAATAGTTTAAAGTGGGTGCGAAGGTGGGTGCAAAAGTGGGTGCAAAAGTGAGTGTAAAAGTGGGTGTAAAAGTGGGTGCAAAAGGGATTAGTCAAAAGGACCTGTCAACAGGGACCTGTCCACAGGGATCCGTCCACAGTGACCCGTCAGCAGGGGCCCGTCATAAATGACTTCCTTCAAAAAGGACCCGTTCAGAGGGACTTGTCAACGGGGACCAGTCCAAAGGGGCAAATCAACAGGGATCAATCAAAAGGGGTTATCGCCTCAAGCTCTGTCACACCCCCCTTTGATTATTGGTTTGCTTATCGACAAGCGTCGCTTGGAATACGTTTTAATCACCCCTCGTGGGTCAGCCGCCATCTTTAAAAAGGTCGTGGGAACATAAGTGTTTACCAGCAGTCTTCGGCAAAAAGTCCAACAATACCTCATACAATGCCGTAGTCTTATTGGTTCGCGAGATATTAACAAAAGTGCACTTAGACCCTTTGTCAAAATTTCAAAAATAGATTCAGTGTTGTGCAATCAATAATAGCTACCTCTTTAACTATATACTTGTTTTTGTTGACCAAGAAGCCTTGAGTATCCATCATCAGTGTATGAGACATGTTTACGCTTGCATAAATCAAAACCAACTGACTATTCACTACTTGGGTTTAGAAATTACATTTACTCAAATCACATTCTAGTAAAAATGGTGCCTACTATAAACTGCACCCAATTTCGCACCCACTTTCGCACCCACTTTTGCACTCACTTTTGCACCCACTTTTGCACCCACTTTTACACCCACTTTTGCACCCACTTTTGCACCCACCTTCGCACCCACTTTAAACTATTATTTCTATTATCGAGCGAAATTTATTGGAGATTATTTCATGCTTGAAAATTGATATGAAAGTATCAACGAATAGTTATGGTAAGCCATATGCATACTATAAAGGTTATACGTATATTGTAAAACGAACCAATAAAAATGGAACTGTTATTTGGCGTTGTTCAAAACATCGTTCAAAACAGTGTCAAAGTGAGTTAAAAAGTAAAAATAGCGAGGTCTTAAGTGTGAGTGATCATCAATGTAGTGTGACTGATAAGACATCGTTGCTGTTTAAAACACTCTTCAAATGTTAAAACACTAGTCCGAAAGAAAAAAAGATATGGTGACCCGCGTGTTGTGCAATCAATGATAGCCACCTATTTAAATATATACTGTACTTGTTTTCATTGACCTTAAAGCCTTGAGTATCCATCACCAGTGTATGTGACATGTTTACGCTTGCATAGATCAAAAACAACTGACTATTCACTACTGGGGTTTAGAAATTATTTATATTATCGAGTGAACTTTGCTAGAGATTAGTTCATGCTTGACAATTGACATGGAAGTATCAACAAATAGCAATGGTATGCCATACGCATTCTATAAAGGATATAAATATATTGTAAAACGAACCAATAAAAATGGAACTGTTATTTGGCGTTGTTCAAAACATCGTTCAAAACAGTGTCGAGGTGAGCTGAAAAGTAAAAATAGTGATGTCTTAAGTATGAGTGATCATCAATGTAGTGTACCAGATAAAACATTGTTGCTGTTTAAAAAAACTCTTCAAAATGCTAAAACACTTGTCCCAGAAAAAGATATTGCAGCTCAAGATAGTGCATTGTTTGTTAAGAAGCATGTATCATCTCCTCAGAAAGTCGTGTTAGGACAGTTGTCAATGTCTGAAAAACTCCCAACATTATCAAGGGCAACACAGACTGTGCAAAATGTGGTATTGCAAAAGGATCAAAAAGGACTATATAGTAATAGTGATGAGGATTATAATGATCATGATGATGATGATAATGATGATGATGATAATGATAATGGTTATGATGATGATGATGTTGATGATGAAGATAATAATGATAATGGTAATGCTTTGTTTACAACTAAAAAATCATTTGTTAAATTTGTCTACTGGAACAATCCAAGTAAGCTAATCCGGCGGCTTCAGCAACTGCATGTCTATAAACAGGCTGGTTATACTGAATATGAGGAAGAACTATTGGATATAGAAAATGAGCTTCGTCGTGCTAAAATTATTATGTAATGGATCCACATAACAGCTTAAACTATTTCTTAACAATACATGTTATATTTTCTACCACTCTGCTACCATTTTGCTCTCACTTTTGCTATCACTTCAAACTGTACATATTAAATATAAAAGCCAACGCTAAATGATTTTATTATCAGAACAGTTATAACCTTTGTAGTGAGCAAATCATACTAACAGGTTAGTTGCTACTATGGAACTTACTACAACTAACAAAGGTAAACAACGTGTACTCTATAAAGGCTACTCTTATAACTATAATCGTCAAAATGTAAAAGGAATAATATTTTGGCAATGCTCAAAAGAGAGGTCAAAAAAATGTCGAGGCAATCTAAAAAGTAGAAATGGTAAGGTTTTAAGTGTGAGTGATCATCAATGTGGTGTACCAGATGAAACACTGTTGGTGTCAACAAATAATCATGACAATGCTAAAAAGCTAGTACAAGAAAAAAATGTTGCTACTCAAAATAGTGCAGTGTTTATTGAGCAACATTTAACCCCTGCTGTAAAAGTTATGTTTAATCCATCTTCCACATCTCAAGAGTCGTCAACATCACAGACTATGCAAAAGGTTGTGTTGTTGTTGTTTTAAGGGGCTGAACTACAAGGTTATCTACCCTTCATATGCAAGAGAATCAAAAAGGACTAAATAGTAATAGAGAAAAAAGAAATGTATTTTGAATGTAACTATTGTACAAGTACTTATATTAAATAAATAAAAATATTGTATGGGTATTGTCTGTTTTTTGTTAATTGCTATACCCACGTCCTACTATATTAATGCCATTGTTAACCATCAACAGTCTCCACCTATGTTCAGAAAGAAAGTGATCTTAAACAATACACTCTATCTATGGTTTGTGTACCGAGTATCATAATAATACAGTGTCGTCAAGCCATGTTCAGGCAATAGTAATGTTAGGTAAGGGGTTCGATCCCTTGCTTTCGTGTACAGGATTAGTTTTTACTCAACAGCAACCCATAATACTGTACTTTGAAACATGTCACATCTCATTACAAAATGTCAACTGTATCGTTTTCTAAGACCCCAGCTGCTGGCTAGTAGCTAGCAGACTGTGCAACAGAAACAGTGTCACCATGTTCATCCTTAAAAAAAATTCAACATTTATTATTCTTTTTCTTATTATTGTTTATTAAGAGTAGTGTAAAGTTGTCTTTGTGACGTAACGGTTATAATAGTTAGCTGGCACTCTAAAGCTCTTGAGTTCAAATTGAGCTTTAACATAAAATTTTAAAAGTATATTAGGACTAAAACAGGTCTACTCAGTCTCGGGTGATCCAAATAAGTAGATGTGGTTTGATTCACACTTTAACGATAGAACACGACGGTTTTTTATTTTTTTAAAATAATGATAGCCATTTGTTCATATTTTTTCATTTTCACATTTCACACATTGCCATTTGTCAATTTTCCATGTACACGATTTGAAAATGTCAGTTTAAAGTTTTTGGATTTCATGATATGGAAACAAGAATTTTCCATTTTGTTGTTTACACATTTGCCAATTTCCCATTTACATTTTTTAAATGTCAGTTTTAAGTTTTGAAATTGTGTTGATATGGAAACATGGATTTCCTATTTTTTCCATATCACTGAAGACACGTTTATGATTTAGTCCATGCTGAATGTTTAGTTTTGTAAAACACACATTTGCTGATTTAAATTTTCTTGAAATCACTTTAATGGAAGTGCTTGGCCATGGCAATAGTGCATTCTCTTTCTGTTTGTTTCCAAAAACATATAGGCCTACTACTACTACTACTACTACTACTACTGTAGGTAAGACTGTTTTACAAAATAACACCTATCTACTGCTGCATTAAAAAACACAAGTGTTAAAAAAATATAGTATACTATTTACCATTTGCTATATACATTAATTACCCCACCATCCTACCTTGCCGTGTTTGCTTTGGTTGAAAAATCAATGCTACCCACACACACACACACACACACACACAAGCTTTCTCTCTCTCTCTCTATCATTCTATCTATAGTCATACATTCACACAACCATACCTGTCTTTGAAAACAAATACAACCACGCTATTTATCCTTGACATGCACACTAATCCCAAATAACTTTTAGTTATACATTTAACATTTACTATTACAAAAAAAATGTTTCCACTATTTACAATTACAAAAATGAATATTTACAAAATACTAAATCTACTGGTTACAAAAAAAAGCCATGTCTCTAAACAATAAAATATAAAAGTCACACCTCCACCTCGTGGTTATAACCCTATGGTAGGCTAATGCATAGGTCATTCATCTGCACTCATTTGCTATCCATCAAGGTAAAATTGCATTTTCTCTGTTCCACAAGATAAAAATTATGGTTGCCGGATTGTATCCTGCACTGTTTATGCGACATAGCATTGCCAGTTCATAAAACCGTTAGGTAGTTCTCTACACATAGTGATTTTACCACTGCTCTACCTACGCCTTTTGCTTGTTTGGCTTTCTTACAGGCTAGTATGCGATAGGCAGCATTAACTGTATATCAAACCCAGTCCACCTTTGTATTTGTAATCTAAGTAATAATTTGAAAAGAGACAAGTGTAATCAGTTTTAAACATTATCTCCGCTTTTTTTGTTTGTTTGTTTATGACATGTATATTAACCCAAAATCAAACCCTAGTCTACCTTATTGAAAGGCTAACAGTTTAACTACTGCGTCACCATACCATTCTTTCTTAGTTTGATTCGTTCTAGGCCTTAGAGCTAGAAATCGAGTTACGATCTCCAGTGCAAGAGGCACATGTGCTCACCACTATAGCATGTAATGGCTAGCTGGTATCATTAGACAACCGAAAATGATTGTATTTCGGTTAGCCAAGCATTTCTGTCATTTGCCTACTGTGTGAGCACTGCCAGCGAGACAGTTTAGTTTAGAACAAGCGAGTGCGTGTGTGTGTATAGATTATTAGCCTCAAGTATTTAAAGCTTGTTGTGTGTAGCGACCATCTTGCTCAGTAACCACTGAGTAAGTTTTAACAGTCAACTCATAAAAACAGCATAGGATAGTTGTGTGTGTGTGTGGTTCATGTACTTGGGAATATGCATTAGCACCATGCGCTAGCTTTACCTCACCCTCTAAAGGTAGAGCGTTATCCCTTTCTTTGGACATTGCCAATGACTGCATTCCCCCACACGTTTTACACTTAAGCCCTTGGCTTGTTCTTGATTAGGTTTGGTTTGCTTTAGGCTTGGTTTGGTTCAGTTGGGTTTGATTCGACTTGGTTCAGTTTAGTTTAATGTAGTCACTTTTTTATTTTTAGCTACACTCTTTAACCAATTAATTAATGATAGTCAACTCTTAATTCTTGAATCGATAAATTGAATTTTGTGTGCACCGTTTGTCAAGCCATGCCTACAACCTATACTCCCTGTGTACTACAGTCAGATCTGAAAACAAGTTCCAATGGTCAAAGACGTGTCAGTCACCATACAAATATCCTACAATAATTCTTTCTTTACCTAGCTAGATTTTGTCACTCACAGTAAACAAGAGTTTAGTGCTTTTCAGTCGGTCAACACGAATGTACCCAAAAGAGATGGGTTATGCCCTAATCCTGAAATAAATTACATGAGATTAATAAAACACTAGGATGACCAGTTTCGATCGTCAAGCGATCATCATCAGATCCAATACACTTAGGCTATAAAATCTATGTTTGAAATACAGGTGAAAATATTTACAATATGTACAATTATTTAGTTGCAGTATTGGTACTGCAACTGTCAGTGTATGCTAAATGCAGTATATATGTTAGGTGAAATGCTAAATGGTGATGGCTATCCGGAGATTGTACTTTAGAGAGATTATATGGTTGTAAACTATGGTTAAACTATACAATTTTAGGCTAACTACTTATCTGATTGTCTTCCGTACTACAGCTATTCGCAGTTTCCGTGCTCACTTGAACTCGCTGTGCGGTCGACTCACAGTAAACATCTTACATTATGGGTTTGCAATATATTAAGAAAAGCAAAAGTCCATGATCTTGTTGTTTTGGGTCTTTTTTGGGGAAATTCATAAGCCATAAAAAGAATGACATCATGTCAAGTTCTGAGTGGATCTTGTATGTCAAAATCCCATTATCGGTTTATAAAATCTCAAGGCCATGCCCTAGCAGTTTTGGATGATTTCAATCAATGAGTCCACCACAGGAAACATCGAAAAAATAAATACCCTTAAAACAAGTCGTCACATGACCCTCTCCAAACAATGCTTCGCAAAATCTAAATTCATCCATTGAACATTGAACATAATCGGCGACATCATCCTAGCTTCCCCCTCCCACCATAGTTGCCATATCGTTTGACCTTCAAGTGTCCTCAGCATCTCTGTGCTTTTTTCATTGCCCTGTTGTCAAGTCAAGTCAATGCATTCCAATAAGCTCAAATAACATCCACATCCTGTCAGTCTGCCCCAGCAAGTTTGTTTTCTATACTCATTTCAAGCACCATATAACCAAGTTCTGTTTGTTCTATCTAAAGCTAACTTCATCGGATCAAGGAATTATCATTTGCCATGTCACTCATAATCGTTTACACGTTAAAGACCCCCTTCAGGAGGTTTAGGTATTAGGTATTCCATCATAGGAAAAATCGGAAAACGAACCCTCGAACCGCCGTCTCATCGAAATAGCGAATACTGTATTGGTATATCACCACCGTGGCCAGTAATAGCTTCGTTGAAACACGTGTCCAGTGGTATCGTCTCTATCTGCAACCACTCGTCATGAACATTTTAGACAAATTAAAAGAAAAAGTTTTAAAAACTAAAATGTTTTCAACAAAAGTGTCGTTAGACCCTTTCGCATTTTAAAAAAATATAAATACTATATTTGAAAGAAGGGGGGGGGGGGGAATGAGAGGGCCTCACCCCGAGTCCTACGACCCCTCGTATACGTCTCTGGCGTTATTGGTTTGTGAGATATATCAGAAAGACTAAAATCACAGTTTTACACCAAAAAATTCTGTTTCCCTCATTTTCAGAAACTTTAACCTTTTACCAAAATAAAGAGGGTTTCGAGACAAGTCATTTGGCATGTCATAGAACTAAATCCGACCATGCATTCGTGAGATATCGGAAAAAGTCTAAAATCATGGTTTTACCCCCAAAAAGCCTGCTTCCCTCATTCTCAAAACTTTAACCTATTAATAACATGTATAGGGCTTCGAAACAAGCGATTTGACACGTCACACGTCCAAATCCGACCTTGCGTTCGAGAGATATCGGCAAACTTCGTATAAAAGTAGGCGACTATCTGGCTCTCTCCTCACCACCAAAACCCCTTCTTATCAATCATTTTTTTCAAAGAGCTCGCCCTCTTACAAAAATCCCAAGTGCGCATGCGTAAAAAACAAAAACAAAAATGTTCATCCATAGCGGCAGCCAGAAAAACGCATGCGCGATATGAGCAACAACATTTAAGTTCATTTTAGCAGCGCACCTTATACATGTCGTATTTGAAAAGAGACTTTCACTAAAAATTACAATTTCACCCCCTAGTAGGGGTAGGTTTTATTTAGGGGTTGAAATGAGTTATCCATTGGAAAGAGGGCGTTAGCCCGAGTCCAACGATATATTGCATGTCAAAATCGGACCATGGGGTCGCGAAATATCAAGTATTATATATCTGAGATTGTGACGTCAGAGAAGTTATTAGTGGGGGGGGGTTAGAACTCCTAGTACTCCACTACTCTCAGTAATATTGACACCGGAGTCGTTTGAAGGCAATGCACTGTGTAGAAATTAGGGTTGGTGATATTAAGGTACAGTGCTATTTCTTGTCTCATATTCGCCAGTTTATTTACGCGAACATATGGACGATGCGTATTCCATGTCGGTAATTTATTATAGTTCGATGTTGTGTTTATGTCCGACATGTTGGATTTTGAGCGCATGCACGGAGGTATTGTTACCTAATTGGTCAAAGAACGAGCTCTGATTGGCTGGAGAAACTGTATCGTAATGAAAAACAGTGTTATAATGACCATCATTATGATACAGTTTTCTGACAAATAATAGTGAGGGTCGAACATAATAGTACATTATGCAACGAGCCTATAATGGCTATAATTAAGACACGAGTATCATACTAATATATAGAGATGGTGTGTGTCAGTCTTTCTGTCTGGCTGTGTGTTACTCAATAACGCAAGAACTACTGGTCCGAATTAAATTAAATTTTGCATGGATGTAGCTGAATTACCAGGTTTACATATAGGATACTTTTAATTTCGATATTTTGCACTATTACGAAATGGCGACCTTTTTAGTGACGTCACTACACCCTTTGATTTAAAAATTTCATATTTCCATATCAAATAAAAAGAGAACGCTAAGAAATAGCAAACTTTTGATGGCACATACGAGCTAGGAAATTAAATTTCCTATCCGAAAGGTCCTTATCACTTTTCGTGTATCTCCAACGGTTAGCGAGTAAAACCAACTTTTGTGACGTCACTACACCCTTCGGTTTCAAAATTTCATACTTCCATTTCAAATAAAAAGAGAACGCTAAGAAATAGCAAACTTTTGATGGCACATACGAGCTAGGAAATTAAATTTCCTATCCGAAAGGTCCTATCACTTTTCGTGTATCACCAACGGTTAGCGAGTAAAACCAACTTTTGTGACGTCACTACACCCTTCGGTTTCAACATTTCATACTTCCATTTCAAATAAAAAGAGAACGCTAAGAATTAGCAAACTTTTGATGGTATACACGAGCTTTATCATTTAATTTTCTATCCAAAAGGTTCTTATTACTTTTCGTGTATCTCCAACGGTTAGCGAGTAAAACCTAAATTTGTGCAATAAAACACGGTCAACACCGAGCGGTGCAGTATATCTCTACATGTATAAAAGAGAAAATTTGTCTGTTTTTTCTGAATTTCTACGGAAATTTGAGTTATTTACACGTTTCAGACTGTTTTATGATAGAAGCGCACGAAAATAATGATTTGGTCTGTCTGTTTGTTTGATTGTATGTAGACAACTTTGTTCCCTTATAACTCGAGAACGGCTGGGTGTATCAACGTACAATTCGGTACACTTTTCCATCATAGGCACGACACTAATCATTGATGTAACTCTTCTCCGTACCTCTCATAAATAGGGGCCTACCGCCTTAAATTACATGCTCAAATAGGAGTAGAAGGACGAGACAAAGCTCATTTTCAGACCCTCAATGTGAGAGACAAAACTTGGGGGTCCTAAAGGGTCCCCGAAAACCAAATTTTTAGGCCATAAAACCAACCGTTGTTTGAGATATTCCCAGAAAACTAATTTCATTTTACAAACTAATGAACCGGTAACCATTGCAACAGATTCTCAGAGGTCCATCTATTGCTGTAAGACGGCAGTTCCATTAATAACATTAGTGTGAAAGTTTGCAAACGGTTAGAAGGTTATCACGGAACCAAATTAAGCTGTAAAATTAATCAATAAGAATAATGCGCTTAAGGGGGTCAGGGATACTCTAGAATTTTTTCACGCGATTTACACCTGTGGGTGTGGTACGACAGGTCTATTATATTCCTATCCCTATATTATATTATTATTATCACTATTATATTATGGTGTACAACGACGAGACAAAGCCCCTCTGTGCCAGAAACAAAACTCGGGGGCCCTAAAGGGTCCTCGAAAACTACATTATAAGGCTCTAAAACCAACAGTTTCTGATATATTCCCAGAAAACTAATTTAATTACCAACCAATGAAGTAATGCAAATCGGTGACCATGACAACATTATCTCAAGGGGTGGCATCCAACTTTCCATCTATTTCTGTAAGAAGCAATGCCACTCCATTTATTGCATTTCTGTGAAAGTTTGCAAATGGCTATAAGGTTATCACGGAACCAACGTAGACTGTATAATTCATCAATGCAATTAAGGGGGTCAAGGGGTAACCTAGATTTTTTTCATGCAATTTTCGCGTGCGACATATAGTACAGAAGGTCTATTATATCTACAAACAGCAACATTATTATCAAAAATTCCTGAATTGAATCAGCTTTTTTGCGACTTTTAGGAATTTGGGCCATTTGAGGCTAAAGAACCTGAATTTTCATACACCACATGTCTTTTTAATTCATGAAAGAGGTCTTCCTGTGTATAGGGACCTAACACAAGGTAGAGGGTCAGTTTGTATGTGACGTGTATTGCGTTTCGTCCACAAGGCTATCAATTCCATTTCACGTCAGGAAGTACACGTTAGGTGAATTGAGTTTGAGAGCACATTTTAACTAATCTCTTTTTTCTGTCGACATAAGGGTTCATCGTAAGGGTGATTTTTTGATATTGTGTGGTAGATATACCCATATTTGGGTATCTGGGTGATATGTTGTAGACAATAGAATTGTCTGTCTGTCTTTCTGTGTATCTTTATGTACGCCTATAAGTCGTGTTCGGATGCTTGGTGCATCGTAAAATTAGGTATGGTAAACATGAGTCAATACACCAATCATTTATAAAACACTTCACCGTACTTTTCATAGAGTAGAAGGGTGGATATAGGGAAATACTTCTCAAAATACATGCTAAAATAGGCGAAATATAAAAATTATCCTAGAAGGACGACCAAAGCATATGTTGGGCTTCTCAATGTGAGACACAAAATTCGCGAGTCTATAAAGGGTCTCCAAAAACCACATTTTAAGGCCCTTAAATTAACAGTGTGTGTGATATTCACAGAAAACTAACTTCGTTCTGATAAACTTATGGAGGAATGACAAACCGCTAACCATTGCAACAGTAGCTCAATTGATAATATCTGGTGTTAACACCGAACACCGTTCGAAGAACGGGTACATCTGCTAGTATTTTATAAAACGAGCGTACGCGAGTTTTATAATTTCCATACGAGTGTCTTAATTACCATTATAGGCGAGTTGCATACGACTGTTTATGTTCGACGATAATTATTATAACTATTTTATATTCGAAGATAAATATTCATAAATATCCGTCGATATTTCGCCAGTTTTATGTACTGAACAGAGCACATGAGACGCAGAGAATGCCTTGTATTTGACCATAGCCTTCTCGATTACCCCACTATGACACTAGGCAACGCAGTTCAGAAGGCCTTGGAACTCCACGCAGGTGCGATGCTAACCTTATCTAATTGGTCAAACAACTGTTTCTTGAGCTGTGATTGGTGGGAGAAACTGTTTCATAATGAAAATAGTGTTATAATGACCATCATTAAGATACAGTTTTCTAACACATAATAGTCAGGGTCGAACATAAAAATAATTAAGATATAGCCTACTTGGAAAATTTAACAAAAAACTATTTTTGAAAGACATATTAAATATTTTTTAAAATACATAGCCTACTATTGATAATATAACATTAATAGTGGATCATCCTCGGTATTCATGTGTTATCTTTATATGAAAAAAATAATTCCATTCAGACTGGTATTTCTTGTTAAATCGTGTTTGTGAGATTCATGACGTTTAAAAAATCAAAAAAATTGTCCTACCAATAAATCACGCAATACTTTATGTACTTTTCACGTTCATATATTAAATAAAATCTCATGTATTGACTATAAGTTTGTATGTTCTCATAATTCAATGTTACATATTAGTGAAGCTATGATTTAATTCTTAGCTGTGAGCAAAAACTCCCAGTCGCGGTGTATGAACCCCCTTAAGTGCACTATGTGTTGTATTGACTGTACGGTACATAAAGGATAATTTGCAAGTTCGTTCACCGAGAACAAAATAGGCTTTTACCCCAAATCCGATACAAACAATGTGTGCCTGGACCATGGTTCTGGAGCGGTTACTACAGTGTACAATACCACGCGCGATTACGCTGCAGTATCTGGATCAATCCGCAGCTATTGAATGGGTTATCCAAATCATAGACGCCCACTTCTTTGCCTTCGACGTGGGGCACGTGGGATTCTCAGTCATTTATAATGAAAACTACAATTATATCCAAATTAATAATAACTAGCGAACCCGTGCGAGAAATTCGCATGTTCATAAACTACACTTTCCCCAATAGGTTTATAATGAGAGAAAGGTTATGATTATATTTCAACCAAATGATTAGGCTATAGAACACTATTTACATTTCAGTTAGAACTCCAAGTTAAGAAGGCAATCACTGATAATTGGATCATCATAACACTCACCGGGTTATTCGATATTTATGAAATTATATGATTTGAGTACTCATTCCTTTGATTTACTGTTTCTGAAATACATGCAAAATGATAAAGGGAAGACCTCAGAATGTTAAAATGACATGAAACAAGCGTCACAGTGGCTAAACTGTGAAGTGGACAGCGATTATGGAGCGTATGTTTCTACAGCAACAGTATCTGCTAATCGCACACTTCGTACATTTTTTTTATGTCAATTTTTAAAGAATGTATAGATATTTATAAAATTAGAGTGCAATTCGTCAGTGCTAATGTCTATTCTGTTTCCTTTGAATGCTCATTTGTCACGATCGGTCGTTTGGGAGCGCCACAGGAGGGATCTATACTACTGAAATAATATATATGATTGTAGTAATACTAGCCTATCCAACAACAGACAAGAAGCAATTCATTCTATAGAAAACCTCCATGAAATAGCCGCCAAAACAGGACTCTAAATTTCATTTGAGAAGACCAAGTATATGGAAGGGACTAAATCAGGTTTCAACAATGAACCATTAATCACCAACCATGGGAATATCGCTCAAGTAGACAAATTTAAATATTTAGGTGAAATTATTGTACCAGCAATGTTAAATCAGCAAACTAACAGAGAAAGAACTACAAAACTACTAAGAGCAAACAAAATTACTGAGAACCGATACAATAAAAGAACTATATCAGCAAGGCAAACTATTATAATTGGTGTCAAATCTCGAATAAAAATGATCGAAAAAGAAGAAAGGAAAATCCTCACGAAAATCGCAAGACCAAAGTGTGAAAATGGAATTTGTATGAAAAAGAAATCATATGAAATGTATCAAGTTACAGACAAAAATCACAGATACCATAAGGAAACGGCGGTTTCAGTTTTACGGACCCCTTAATAGAATGGATAATAACAAGCTCACAAAGAATGAAAAACCATACAACTGGATAAAATAAATCGCTCGGAAGTGATGGGCTCCATCTCAGCAAAGCTGTACAGCTTTCCCGGAGCGGCTAGCAGGTGAACTATGTCTTATTTCCCCGTACACATACAAACCGATATAAAATAAATGAATTAATCTACGTATTTCACAGTCATACAGCACAACCTTTTGATGTATAAGGATTACAACGCGACCAAGAACTACATTTTCGAACCACCCCGAGCCGAGCAAACGTTACCTTACAAAAATGATAACAACTTTGTTTCTTGGACACACAAAATTTTGAAATTAATAAACCAGTTATACAACTTTCCAATGTATAACGTGTTAAAATTTGGATTCGATCTGATGACCGATTTTTGAGATAATTTTTAAATGTGACCCATGGTTGAAACACGCTTAAAAACGGGCACTTTTTGTGTTCCAACTGCGATAAAAAAATATTAACATATAAATTAAAAATTCCAAACCTACATGAACTAACGTAAAATAGAACGTCGAAAATGATGATGTTATTGGATTTTATGTAGGTCTATTGGTTATTTCACAAACAACCCTCAGACTCGAGTGCAAATAATATTTTGGTCGACAGTAGTTTCAGGTTTGGGCAGCAGGTGGCCCTAGGATCCATCCCGGCTGGTGTCTCCAGTAGAAATGAGAATCCACGGAAAAACACCTCCAGGATGGCTGAGGTAGAAAAGGGAACCCTATCTTTCCTCACTTCTGCCTCGGGAGGCTGTGCGTACCCTGTTCCAGTCCTGAGACCAGAATTAAATTTCTTGGCAACGCTGGGAATCGAACCCGAACCTCATGATTGGTGGTCAAGATCATGAGGTGGTCAGGTAAATGTTGGGATAGTACCTAATTTCAAGTCTAGGGGCACCTACATGACCACTCACCTAATAATATAATTGCATTACTACAGACACCACAGAAACACAGGTTATCAGACAAATCCAACATACACCCAAATACACGGGGCTTATGATCAAGATTTATTTTTAATGCTTCAACTATTGTTGTTTGTTTTTCTATGATTTTTGTTTTTATAGCTCAGCTAACCCAAGGCATTGCAGGTCTCGGGTCAGGCCGAGCGACCATGACTCCCGCCTGCAAGGTCACCGTGTGGCCACCCACAACATTAATATTGGTTCCAGAGGCCACAGTTACTGCAACTCACCTACTATCTGACCGTCACACTGCCTCAAATCGAACACAGTACCATCTGCACTGGATTAGCAACACTGACATAGTTGTTTCCATTCGATATGGTGGCAATCAGCCCTTTGTACTTGTGTAATATCCATCCGCCCTTCGTACGGGTACAACCCAGTATACTTGTGTGTGTATCTTACACTCCAAACAGTTTTATTGTTCTAACCTGAGTAAATTAACTCTGAACCGAGGGCGAAACTTTGGCAGCGAGGAGCGTGGGCAAGGGGGAATATATGCAACCTGCCATGGATACCTGTTCGCCGGGCGGGACGAGTAACTTTTGCCACCTTATTGACGATGATAATGATGATAACGTCGTTTAAAGGGGCCTAACATCTAGGTTGCCAACAGCCTGGCCATGTTGAAACACCGGATCCCATGCAAACTCAGCAGTTAAGCAGCATTGGGCGTGGTCGGAACTTGGATGGAATGCCGGTTCTGGGGGACCACGCGCTGTTGGCTGCGAGAGGGTGAGGAGGAGCGGAAATGACATGGTAACCCTACCGCACGTAAATTCCTGCTCAGGATAGCCCCCCTCCGACGCACGGACCTGCTTTCGGGCAGAATACACTAAAACAACAACTGGGTTATCAGCCCTTAATGTTTCAAGTGATCATGAAAATAAAATGGACACTATAACTTAAACGATCTACACACATACATGCAAGTCTAACTACAGACTTACAAACTAGAAGAAATGGAAAACAAAAAGAAGAATAGGGCAAACAAGAGACAAGAGGAAAGGAAATGCCCTCATCCTCAGAATAATGAGAATTGAGGGACTTGGAAGAAAGGAGAGCCAGGAAAGACAAATAGGAAAGGGAAAGAGGAGAGGGCCCGGTCCAAAGGCAATGGAATAAGGAGAGAAATCGGACCCAGCTCAGGAATATCTTGGGCTCATCCCCTCTCGAGCTCACCAGCCGTGAGCCCTTGAGGGTGTTGCAACATACGTGACGGGGGCTGCACACACCCTGCCTCCTTGAGGACCTTGAGCAGAAAGTAGGAGAAACCGTGAGCCCTTGAGGGTGTAGCACTATCCAGGGTGGGGCTGCACACACCCTGCCTCCTTGAGGACCTTGATCAGAAAGTAGGAGAAACCGTGAGCCCTTGAGGGTGTAGCACTATCCAGGGTGGGGCTGCACACACCCTTCCTCCTTGAGGACCTTGAGCAGAAGGTAGGAGATATTGTGAGCCCTTGAGGGTGTAACACTATCCAGGGTGGGGCTACACACACCCTGCCTCCTTGAGGACTTTTAGCAGAAGGTAGGAGATACTGTGAGCCCTTGAGCGTGTAGCACTATCCAGGATGGGGTTACACAAACTGCCTCCTTGAGGAACTTGAGCGAAAGGCAGGAGACACTGTGAGCCCATGAGGTGCAGCACTATCCAGGATAGGACTATACACACCCTGCCTCCTTGAGGACCTTGCGCAGAAAGTAGGAGAAACTGTGAGCCCTTGAGGGTGTAGCACTATCCAGTGTGGGGCTACACAAACCCTGCCTCCTAGAGGACATTGAGCAGAAGGTAGAAGATATTGTGAGCCCTTGGAGATGAAGCACTATCCAGTGTGGGGCTACACACGCCCTGCCTCCTAGAGGACCTTGAGTAGAAGGTAAGAGATACTGTGAGCCCTTGAAGGTGTAGCACTATTCACGGTGGGGTTACACGCACCCTGCCTCCTTGAGGACATTGAGCAGAAGGTAGGAGATACTGTCAGACCTTGAGGGTGTAGCAATATCCAGTGTGGGACTACACACAGCCTTCCTCCTTGAGGACCTTGAGCAGAAGGAAGGAGATACTGTGATCCTTGAGGGTGTAGCATTATCCATGGTGGGACTACACACACCCTACCTCCTTGAGGACCTTGAGCAGAAGGTAGGAGATACTGTGAGCCCTTGAGGGTGTAGCACCATCCAGGGTGGGACTTAACACACTGCCTCCTTGAGGACCTTGAGCAGAAGGTAGAAGAAACTGTGAGCCCATGAGGGTGTAGCACTATCCATGGTGGGACTACACACACCCTGCCCCCTTGAGGACATTGAGCAGAAGGTAGGAGATACTGTGAGCCCTTGAGGGTGTAGCATTATCCATGGTGGGACTACACACACCCTGCCCCCTTGAGGACATTGAGCAGAAGGTAGGAGATACTGTGAGCCGTTTAGGGTGTAGCACTATCCATGGTGGGACTACAAACACCCTGCCTCCTTGAGGACATTGAGCAGAAGGTAGGAGATACTGTGATCCTTGAGAGTGTAGCACTATCAATGGTGGGACTACACACACCCTCCCTCCTTGAGGACATTGAGCAGAAGGTAGGAGATACTGTGATCCTTGAGAGTGTAGCATTATCCAGGGTGGGACTACACACACCCTGCCTCTTTGAGGACATTGAGCAGAAGGTAGGAGATACTGTGATCCTTGAGAGTGTAGCACTATCCATGGTGGGACTACACACGCCCTGCCTCCTTGAGGACATTGAGCAGAAGGTAGGAGATACTGTGATCCTTGAGAGTGTAGCACTATCCAGGGTGGGACTACACACACCCTGCCTCCTTGAGGACATTGAGCAGAAGGTATGAGATACTGTGATCCTTGAGAGTGTAGCACTATCCATGGTGGGACTACACACACCCTGCCTCCTTGGGGACATTGAGCTGAAGGTAGGAGATACTGTGATCCTTGAGAGTGTAGCACTATCCATGATGGGACTACACACACCCTCCCTCCTTGAGGACATTGAGCAGAAGGTAGGAGATACTGTGATCCTTGAGAGTGTAGCACCATCCAGGGTGGGACTACACACACCCTGCCTCCTTGAGGACCTTGAGCAGAAGGTAGAAGATACTGTGATCCTTGAGAGTGTAGCACTATCCAGGGAGGGACTACACACACTCTGCCTCCTTGAGGACATTGAGCAGAAGGTAGGAGATACTGTGATCCTTGAGGGTGTAGCACTATCCAGGATAGGACTACACACAGCCTTCCTCCTTGAGGACCTTGAGCAGAAAGTAGGAGATACTGTGATCCTTGAGAGTGTAGCACTATCCAGGGTGGGACTACACACACCCTGCCTCCTTGAGGACCTCGAGCAGAAGGTAGAAGATACTGTGAGCCCTTTAGGGTGTAGCACTATCCAGGGTGGGACTACACACACCCTGCCTCCTTGAGGACATTGGGCAGAAGGTAGGAGATACTGTGATCCTTGAGAGTGTAGCACTATCCATGGTCGGACTACACACACCCTCCCTCTTTGAAGACATTGAGCAGAAGGTAGGAGATACTGTGATCCTTGAGAGTGTAGCACTATCCATGATGGGACTACACACACCCTCCCTCCTTGAGGACATTGAGCAGAAGGTAGGAAATACTGTGAGCCCTTGAGGGTGTAGCACTATCCAGGATGGGATTACACACAGCCTTCCTCCTAGAGGACCTTGAGCAGAAGGCAGGAGTTACTGTGAGCCCTTGCGGGTGTAGCACTATCCATGGTGGGACTACACACACTCTGCCTCCTTGAGGACATTGAGCAGAAGGAAGGAGATACTGTGATCCTTGAGGGTGTAGCACTATCCAGGATAGGACTACACACAGCCTTCCTCCTTGAGGACCTTGAGCAGAAGGTAGGAGATACTGTGATCCTTGAGAGCGTAGCACTATCTAGGGTAGGACTACACACACCCTGCCTCCTTGAGGACCTTAAGCAGAAGGTAGAAGATACTGTGAGCCCTTTAGGGTGTAGCACTATCCAGGGTGGGACTACACACACCCTGCCTCCTTGAGGACATTGGGCAGAAGGTAGGAGAAACTGTGGTCCTTGAGAGTGTAGCACTATCCATGGTCGGACTACACACACCCTCCCTCTTTGAGGACATTGAGCAGAAGGTAGGAGATACTGTGATCCTTGAGAGTGTAACACTATCCATGATGGGACTACACACACCCTCCCTCCTTGAGGACATTGAGCAGAAGGTAGTAGATACTGTGATCCTTGAGAGTGTAGCACTATCCATGGTGGGACTACACACACCCTGCCTTCTTGAGGACATTGAGCAGAAGGTAGGAGATACTGTGATCCTTGAGAGTGTAGCACTATCCATGGTGTGACTACACACACCCTGCCTCCTTGAGCACCTTGAGCAGAAGGTCGAAGATACTGTGAGCCCTTGAGGGTGTAGCACTATCCAGAATGGGACTACACAGAGCCTTCCTCCTTGAGGACCTTGAGCAGAAGGTAGGAGATACTGTGAGCCCTTGCGGGTGTAGCACTATCCATGGTGGGACTACACACACCCTGCCTCCTTGAGGTTATTGAGCAGAAGGTAGGAGATACTGTGATCCTTGAGGGTGTAGAACTATCCAGGATAGAACTACACAGAGCCTTCCTCCTTGAGGACCTTGAGCAGAAGGTAGGAGATACTGTGAGCCCTTGAGGGTGTAGCACTATCCAGTGTGGGGCTACACAAACCCTGCCTCCTTGAGGACATTGAGCAGAAGGTAGAAGATACTGTGAGCCCTTGGAGATGTAGCACTATCCAGTGTGGGGCTACACACGCCCTGCCTCCTTGAGGACCTTGAGTAGAAGGTAGGAGATACTGTGAGCCCTTGAAGGTGTAGAACTATTCAGGGTGGGGATACACGCCCCCTGCCTCCTTGAGGACATTGAGCAGAAGGTAGGAGATACTGTCAGTCCTTGAGGATGTAGAACTATCCAGTGTGGGGCTACACAAACCCTGCCTCCTTGAGGACATTCAGCAGAAGGTAGGAGATACTGTGAGCCCTTGAAGATGTAGCACTATCCAGGGTGGGACTACACACACCCTACCTCCTTGAGGACCTTGAGCAGAAGGTAGAATATACTGGGAGCCCTTGATGGTGTAGCACTATCCAGTGTGGGAGTATACACACCCTGCCTCCTTGAGGACCTTGAGCAGAAGGTAGGAGATACTGTGAGCCCTTGAGGGTGCAGCACTATCCAGTATGGGACTACACACACCCTGCCTCCTTGAGGACCTTGAGCAGAAGGTAGAAGATACTGTGAGCCCGTGAGGGTGTAGCACTATCCAGGATAGGACTACACACAGCCTTCCTCCTTGAGGACCTTGAGCAGAAGGTAGGAGATCCTGTGATCCTTGAGAGTGTAGCACTATCCAGGGTGGGACTACACACACCTTGCCTCCTTGAGGACATTGAGCAGAAGGTAGGAGATACTGTGATCTTTGAGAGTGTAGCACCATCCATGGTGGGACTACACACACCCTGCCTCCTTGAGGACATTGAGCAGATGGTAGGAGATACTGTGATCCTTGAGAGTGTAGCACTATCCAGGGTGGGACTACACACACCGTGCCTCCTTGAGGACCTTGAGCAGAAGGTAGAAGATACTGTGATCCCTTGAGGGTGTAGCACTATCCAGGATGGGACTTCACACAGCCTTCCTCCTTGAGGACCTTGAGCAGAAGGTAGGAGATACTGTGAACCCTTGCGGGTGTAGCACTATCCATGGTGGGACTACACATACCCTGCCTCCTTGAAGACATTGAGCAGAAGGTAGGAGATACTGTGATCCTTGAGGGTGTAGCACTATCCAGGATAGGACTACACACAGCCTTCCTCCTTGAGGACCTTGAGCAGAAGGTAGGAGATTCTGTGAGCCCTTGAGGGTGTAGCAGTATCCAGTGTGGGACTATACACACCCTGTCTCCTTGAGGACCTTAAGTAGAAGGTAGGAGATACTGTGAGCTTTTGAGGCTGTAGCACTATCCAGGGTGGGACTACACACCCTGCCTTCTTGAGGACCTTGAGTAGAAGGTAGGAGATACTGTGAGCCCTTGAGGGTGTAGCACTATTCAGTGTGGGACTACACACACCGTGCCTCCTTGAGGACCTTGAGTAGAAGGTAGGAAATACTGTGATCCTCGAGAGTCTAGCACCATCCATGGTGGGACTTCACACACCCTCCCTTCTTGAGGACATTGAGCAGAAGGTAGGAAATACTGTGATCCTTGAGAGTGTAGCACTATCCAGGGTGGGACTACACACACCATGCCTCCTTGAGGACATTGAGCAGAAGGTAGGAGATACTGTGATCCTTGAGAGTGTGGCACCATCCATGGTTGGACTACACACACCCTCCCTCCTTGAGGACATTGAGCAGAAGGTAGGAAATACTGTGATCCTTGAGAGTGTAGCACTATCCAGGGTGGGACTACACACACCATGCCTCCTTGAGGACCTTGAGCAGAAGGTAGGAGATACTGTGATCCTTGAGGGTGTAGCACTATCCAGGATAGGACTACACACAGCCTTCCTCCTTGAGGACATTGAGCAGAAGGTAGGAGATACTGTGAGCCCTTGAGGGTGTAGCACTATCCAGGATGGGACTATACACACCCTGTCTCCTTGAGGACCTTGAGTAGAAGGTAGGAGATACTGTGAGCCCTTGAGGGTGTAGCACTATCCAGGGTGGGGCTACACACACTCTGCCTCCTTGAGGGGTCAGACCTGTTCTTTTTCTTGCTATGGTATCTCTAAGAGTATCAGGAAAGATGAGCCAAGGATTTTTTAATTCTTATAATTTAATTTGTAGGTAACATTTGCAACAAATATTCACGAACATTCCCGTGTCCTTGAACTGCGTGGTGCGTGGAACGCCTGAGGATAGTTGGAAAGTAATCGAGTAAATACAGTATGATTGTAATTTCCAGCGAGCACACGAGAGAGCTCTACAGAGAGGTACACGACCCCAACCCTGACGGAGAGTGCTTCAACTTGAAATTGCAACAGTGAAGGGGAGGTAGAAGTTGTGAAGGACGCCCTCTCTCGTGCGCTAATATAAAACTTGTGTGCGGCATTGCATTGCCCTGGGAACTGATCATAACAGTAACAATGCGATCATAATCACAATTAATAATAATAATAATAATAATAATAATAATAATAATAATAATGCGAAAATCAAACATTACTGCCCTGTCATCCGGCCAGAAGCTTTATACGCAGTGGAATGTCTCGTCATGAACAAGAAAAGGATGATGGACAAATTAGAAACCAAGAAAAGGAAGATTTTGAGGAAAATATTAGGTCCGGTTAAAGAGAATGGTGAGCCGAGATGACGGCATAACCGGTATATATATATAAGGTGCGTCCAAAAAGTAATGAGCCAGAGGCTGGAATGCGCAAACCGGTGACTACATCGGCTAATCGTGGTGTGTTTAACGAGGTGTGGCTCCCACCAGAGCGTGGAAGGTCACAGCCCGTCGCTAGAGGGCACGCGTGCACGTCACGTGACGATACAAAGCGAGTAGCAGCATGCATCAATCGTCCAACGCTGCCAGTCGCATTGCAAACAGTGACATGGAGGCGTCAACCGAAGAGCAAAGAGGTGGTGTTCGGTTTCCGACAGCGGAAGGAGTAGGGGGAACGGACATTCATCGCCGAATGTCACAAGTGTACGGCGAACACTGCAAGTCCCTTGCAAGGGCCAAAGCGTGGCACAAGGGCTTCAGGGAAGGACGGGTGTCGTTAGCCGATGTTGTCCGGTCTGGGGCACCCCCTGCATTGCCGATGACAACGTCGAGCTGGTTGATGCACGCATTACCCAGGACAGCCGAGTGACAGTGAACACCATAGCCGCCGTGGTCGCTCCGCGACAATGCACGGCCTCATACGGCCAACACAGTCGCGGCACTCCTGCAGAAATTCAAATGGGAGGTTCTCGGCCACCATCCATACAGTCCAGACCTCTCTCCCTGTGATTACGCCATGGTTGGTCCCCTGAAAAGGGCTCTGCGGACCAGCGATTCACTTCGGACGCCGACGTTCAGCTGTACTTGCGGAACTGGTTCACATCGCAGCCCAGGGAATTTTATGAGACAGCCATTCACCGCCTCGTGTCACAGTGAGACAAGTGCCTCAACAGCAGGGCCAATACTTCTAACATACAGGTACTGGTTTCTGTAATTACGCCTCCGGCTCATTACTTTTTGAACGCACCTTATATATATTCGCACATGAGTAGAAAATTACTGACGTGATGCTGAAAACTGGAAAAGGGTGGACAAAAGAGAGAAAGGAACAACACCGTCTACGAATGATGAAATACCGGACTAATTTTAGAGCCAAAAGGAAACAGTCGAAATGACGTAGTCCTTAGTTGACCGAAACGAAACAAGAAGAAAACAATAATAATAATAATAATAATAATAATAAGGAAGGGAATGAACACAGAAGGCGACCTAATCAAGAGCTCTACACGTAGCCTACTGGGAAAGAATCACGGGTGTTACTAAGAAACGACGTCTAGCATTTTATGGGCACGTCTACAGGATGCATCCTACCAGGTTGACCAACCAGCTCCTCGGTTACTGGCAAAAGCGGAAGACCAAGTCACCATGGTTGTGGGAAGTGAGCAGAGATCTGCGGGAACTTGGAGGATCGGAAAGAGACTTAAAAGACAGCACATATCTCAGGAAGATGCTCCAGCAAATGAGGTTCCAGGACAAACCCCCAAGAAAGAAGACAGGTGCCCTCTGGACACATGAGAGGAGGGAACACAGCCGCAGGATGCGTAACTACTGGGCAAACCCACTCCAAATGTAACAGTTGAATGTCGTGGTCCTTAGATGGCCTATACGAAACAAGAATAAGAATAATAATAATAATAATAATAATAATAATAATAATGTATGTCTACCCCTTATTATTCCCGTTTTTCCAACGGGGTCGGGGATGAGATGCGATGGAAGTCTTTGTAGCGATAGTTTTTACGGCCGGATGCCCTTCCTGACGCCAACCTCATGAGGGGAGTTAATGAGAGATGAAATGAATGATGGTGAATGAAACTGGGCAAGGATGTGGAAGGAAACGGCCGTGGTCTGTCAGAAGGTACCGACCCAGCATTTGCCTGGTGTTGAAAATGGGAATCCACGGAAAACCATTTCAAGGACGGCCGACGGTGGGGCTCGAACCCACGCGTCTACCGAGTCAGCAGAGAGCTTGGCCCCATGACCTAATGCAGCGCGTTAGCCAGCGTAGCCACTACTGTCGGTAATAATAATAATAATAATTATTATTATTATTACAAAAGAAAAGAATATCCAAACTGTTAAAATGTCAGAAGCTCTTAGAAAACGAATTTATTTTTATGGCTCTCTCCTTCATTCTCAACAAAGATTGTGATGATGATGATGATGATGATGGTTTTAAGGGGACTAACATTCAGGTTATCGTCCCCTAATGGAATGACATGAAAATAAATTATAACATTTTAAAAAGCATCTCCATGCCAGGGATGAAAATGAAAATGGTTTGTCTAAAACATACATTGGGCCTCAACAAGGATGCTTTATCTGGGTATAAATAAAAGGGAGTGGCATATTAGCAATAGAAACAGGTATCTACACATGAAAAATCTGCACATACTTAACATAAACTTAGACTTAAACTAGATTAAAACATAAAACGGTATCCACTCATGAACCGGGACGGCCCGTCATCACGTAAAATGAGGAAGAGAGAGTTAGGCAGGTTGAGAGTTCTTCGCAGATCGGTCAGGTCCACACACTCCAGGAGAATGTGTGCCACTGTAAGGTGGACTCCGCAAGTACAAATCAGGGCTGTTGAGTAGAATCACGCGCCCTAGGTTGAGGGCTTCTGGGCTTCTCCACGTTTTTCAACCTGTGACTTTATTTTGGAAGTATTGAACTTGAATTTGCTTAACCCATAAAAAGAAAAGAAATCTCCGTGGAATTTAGCACGTCCATTTTGAATATCACTTTACTAAGTTTTCAGTTCTTCAGCAACTCTTCTTTTTGTCTCTCATTTCTTGTTGTTTTAATTCAAGATTGTCATAGCTTTTAAGTCATTTTTCAGTTCTGCCTTATTAACAATTAGCTTTCAGTCGGTCTACACAAATTGATTTCAATTATTGCAATATGTGAAAAAGTAACCTGAAATAATTAACATGTAATTAAGATTATATTGTTATGGACTATTGAAGAAGAAGATGATGGTGATGTTAATTGTTGTTTTAAGGGGCCTAACATCTAGGTTATCGGCCCCTAATGGTTTGGCTGATCGTGAAGATGAAAATGAAATGTAAACTATAACTATAAATAACTACTAACTTACATACTAGAAGAAGAAATGGAAAACAAAAGGAGAATAAGGCAAATAAAGGACAGGAGGAAAAGAAATGCCTTCAACCCTCGAATAATGCAGATTGAGGGACTTGGAAGGAAGGCGAGCCATGAAAGGCAGTTAGGAAAGTGAAAGAGGAGAGGGTCCGCCCCACAGGTAATGGATAAAAGGGGGAAACTGGACCCAGCTCAGGAATCCCTCAGGGTCGCCAACTCACGAACTCACCAGCCATGAGCCCCTGAGGGCGTAGCAATATCCAGGGTGCACCAGAAGTGGTGGGGCTACATACACCCTTCTTCCTTGAGGGCCTTGGGCAACATGAAAAGAAAAAGAAGGCTGACCCTTCGCAGAAGGAGGGTATCAGAAGAGATGAGATAAGGACCAAGTAAGGCGGGAAAGGAAGAGACTCCTAGGCCTAGGATACCCTAATACAGTCAGGGTTGGAAGAGAACAAGAGTTGCCCAAGTGAGGTCGACAGGAAAGAAGACGGAGAGGAGCCCGGCACAAGTAAGTGGAAGCTGGGGCCCCATGGTCGCCAACCCACGTCCCACTAGATGTGAGCCCCTGGGGGGGGGGGGGAGGAGAAGAAGAAGCAGAAGAAGAAAAGTAGGGGACGACATGTTTCGCTCGTCCTGCGAGCATCATCAGATCCAAATATGCAAGACTAATAGCTCCACAAACAATATTGTATGTTGTTGTTACAGCTTTTAATCATCAGAACAGAGTTCATTTCCCCGTATTAGTTTACAATTCTACTGTAGTTTTAGGATTTATCACAGCAACAGTAGCTACACATTCATAGATTAGTTTATGGGAGGACGACTGTTTTGTTGATTGGATCGTCATTTCTAGGATTAGCAACATTAATATAAGAAGTTCTTTTTTCGGTGCTAAATGCCTTACTAAACCTACGTGCACCACAGTGGTACAAGTCTATATGCCTACCAGTCAAGCTGATGATGAGGATGTTGAAAAGGTCTACGAAGAAATAGATGACATTCTGAGGTATATCAAAGGTGATGAAAATGTTATAGTAATGAGAGATTGGAATGCTGTGGTAGGAAAAGGGAGGGAAGGGAAGATAGTAGGAGATTTCGGATTAGGTGAAAGGAATGATCGAGGAAGCAGGCTGATGGAATTCTGCACCGAACATGAGTTGGTCATAGCTAACACCTTATTCAATAACCACAATAGAAGAATATACACATGGATGAGACCAGGAGATACAGGGCGTTACCAAATCGACTTCATTATGGTCAAGCAGAGGTTTCGAAACCAGATTTTGGATTGTAAAACATATCCTGGTGCTGACATAAACTCTGACCACAATCTGGTTGTAATGAAATGCAGATTAAAGTTGAAGAAACTGAAGAAAAGTCAAAAGCCAAAAAGGTGGGCAATAGACAGACTGAATGTAAAGGATGTGAACGAAAGATTCAAGAAGAGTATAAAGGAAGGACTAATCAAACCCCCTAAACAAACTTCAATTGCAGACGAATGGGCACTTTTGAAGAATGAAATAACAAAATCGGCAGAAGAAAACATTGGTAGGAAAGAAAGAATAGGTAGAAAACCGTGGATCACTCAGGATATACTAGAATTGATGGATGAAAGGCGGAGACACAAGAATCTAAGATATGAAGAGGGGAAAGCAGAATACAGACGTCTGAGAAATGAGGTTAACAAGAAGTGCAAGGAAGCGAAAGAAGAATGGTTGAAAGAGAAATGTACAGGTATAGAAAAGTGTCTGAAATTAGGAAAAGTAGACACAGCTTATCGAAGGATTAAGAATACTTTTGGGGAAAAGAAGACTAAGTGCTGTAATATTAGGGACACAAATGGAATGCCTCTAACAGATAGGGAAGAAAAGGTTGCGAGATGGAAAGCTTACATAGAGTGCTTGTATAAGGGAAAGGAGACTGAGAATCATGTAATGGAAAGGGAGGAGGAAATTGATGAGGATGCAAAAGGAGATTTAATATTGAGATCAGAATTTGACAGAGCATTAGAGGACTTATGTAGGAACAAAGCACCAGGCATAGATGATATACCGATTGAGTTGCTACGCTGCATAGGAGATGAAGGTCTGATCAGGTTATTTCACTTGGTGTGTAGGATTTATGAGACAAGTGAGGTACCCCCTGATTTCAAGAAGTATGTTATCATCCCTATACCAAAGAAAGTGGGAGCTGACGGATGTGAAGATTACCGTACAATCAGCTTGATTACTCATGCTTCAAAGATCCTGTCTAGAATAATTTACAAGAGGATTGAAAGCCAGATAGAAACGGAGTTGGGTGAAGACCAGTTTGGTTTCAGGAGAAATGTAGGAACAAGGGAAGCTGTACTAAGTCTTAGGCTGATTTTGGAAGGTAGAATAAGGAAAGATAAGAGAACGTTCATGGCATTTGTAGACTTAGAAAAGGCTTTTGATAACGTTGATTGGACTAAATTGTTTGACATTTTGAAATCTATTGGAAGAAAGTACAGGGATAGGAGGGTGATATGCAATCTATACAGAAACCAGACAGCAGTCATTCGAGCTGAAGGATATGAGAGAGAAGCTGGTATTATGAAAGGTGTAAGGCAAGGCTGCAACTTATCACCCATACTTTTCAATCTTTACATTGATCAAGCAATGAAGGAAATTGGAGAAAAATTTTAAGTGGGAGTGAAGATTCAAGGAGAAATAATTTCAACTCTGAGATTTGCTGATGACATCGTCATCTTGGCCGACAAGCCTGAGGATTTGAATGAGTTTTTGAATGGTATGGATTCCGTCTTACGGAAGGACTTCGTGATGAAAATTAATAAATGTAAAACAAAAATACTGGAATCCAGTCGAAATAAATCAGAAACCTCTATGGAGATCAAATTGGCAGGTGAAAAGCTGAAGGAAGTAGGAGACTTCTGTTACTTAGGAAGCATAATAACCAGTGATGGACGAAGCAAAGAGGATATAAAAAGTAAGTTGGCTCAGGCAAGGAAAGCCTTTCTACAAAAAAGGAATCTGTTGACATCGAATATAGATTTAGGTATTAGGAAGTCATTTTTGAAAGCCTTTCTCTGGAGCGTGGCGCTCTATGGAAGTGAAACTTGGACTATTGGTGCAGCAGAAAAGAGGAGAATTGAGGCATTTGAAATGTGGTGTTACAGGAGAATGATGAAGATCAGATGGGTACATAGGGTGACAAACGAAGAGGTATTAAGGCGAGTGGGAGAGGAGAGATGTTTCTGGCGACTGCTAATGAAGAGAAGAGATAGGTTGGTAGGACACATACTAATACACCCAGGAATAGCAAGCTTAGTTATGGAAGGAAGAGTCGAGGACAAGAACTGTAGGGGTAGACCAAGGTTAGAATATGTTAAACAGATTGCCTCGGATGTAGGGTGTGGTAGCTATGTAGAGATGAAACGATTAGCTCAGGACAGGGAGGCATGGAGAGCTGCATCAAACCAGTCAAAAGATTGAAGACTCAAACAACAATGTCTTAATATTTATCAGTAACAATTACAACACTTACTAAGTTTTCTGACGGGTTTTCTTGTATTTTGTTTTTGGATGGAAGAGACTCTCTGTGGGTGTCACTGTAGGTTTGGTAGTGTTTTGTGGAGCTCCTCCTCCTCTTCCTCGGTAGTCCGTAACAATACACACACACACACTCACACACACACACACAGAGAGAGTCCGCCAGAAATATATATACGCTCTTTACGGAATAAAAACTAATAATTGTGTGTTTCTTTTAAATTTAAATTTTGATTACACATGTAGTACTGTCTTCAGTTAAACATATGGTTACATGAGATGTCCAAAATGTTCACCGTTGGCTGCCAGACACATGGCAGAACGACGAGCGGTCGCTGCAATGACGCCCGTCAATGTTTGAATGGGGACCGCTGCACATGGTGCTGTAATCTCCTGGCAAAGGGCCTCCAGCATGCGCGGCTTACGTCGATAGACTTGATTTTTCACAGTTCCCCACAGGTAAAAGTCCATAGGGGTAAGATCTGGCGACCTTAGGGGGAACTCAATGGGCCCTCTTCGTCCAATCCAATGTCCCAGCAGATTGTCATCCAGGAAAGCTCTTACTGCTACATGGTAGTGTGGTGGTTCCCCGTCCTGTTGGTAGAAGACTTCATCATCGGCTCCATAAAGCACACGTACAGCTGGTAAAATTAATGTGCGTAACATTCCCAAGTACACTGCTCCAGTGACAGTACCATCAAATAAAAAGGGTCCTAATAAGCCCCTCGACGACAGTTCACACCGCACATTAACCTCTGGTAGATTGTTCATCTTGGGTTACCATTTGCTGATACCATTCGTAAAATTGCATTCGGAGATCCGAATCGTCCTCATTAAGCGCACGCAGTCTTCGTGGGATGTAAACTTTCCAGTTAGCTGTTTTCAAAATTCGTCGTACATTTTTACTGCTAATCCCCACTTCCCGCGCACATTGCGTAGCAGACTTCTGTGAAGAATTAGCAAACCTTTCAACACGTAAGCTGACGAAGCACGACAAGTAGCTGTACGCGTTCTTCCCGATCTTCCTTTGTGAATATCACAAATCGTTCCATACGTCTCAAACTTCCCAGTAGTGCGTTTAATTGATAGGCGTATTGGAGGTTCTGTTTCAAACTCCCTTCTCCACTGACGTTGCACTTCAACGGCATTATCAAACCTGATTTAAACTACTTCAGAATGTACTTTCGCTGCTTGAACGTCAAGCGTGCTCCAGCCATTTCGTTTTCCCACTATCGTGATGCAAGTACCGATATCTGTTGAGCGAAAGTCCATACTATAACATTTAAAAACTATGATAACAGTTGAGAATGTCCATATCCCGATATCGTCTGACAAAGAGTGCATACATTTTTCTGGCGGACACCACACTCGTATCACCTTTGGTGGAAACAAGCCCTAGTAACTTAAATACTACACTGTACCACATTTGGCTGTAATCGATTAAGTCATTCAGGAGTTAATAGGGCACACACAACACGCGCACACGCTAAAAGCTAATACTGTATGTATATTTCTCCAACAGAAGACAGTAATTAATATCTAGCCTCCATTAGTGCTCCAGACCGTGACCTAATCACCACTCTTTCATAACAATCACACGAACAGCATGTTCAGCGTTCCCTACACGAGGACCAGAGCTGGGGCAAACGGACAAATTACACAAATAGCATAGGGGAGAGAGAGGCAAGTTGAAACATTGACATTTCCAGATACTTTTACAGCGTTAGATGTTTCTAATATACTAGAGGATCTGTGAAGTGCACAAACCACACGGCTTCACTGTTACGTGGGCTTCTTGTTTATTTGTTTAAACGAATTGTCGAAATTTGGGAAATCAGAGCGTAATATCTGTCACTGCTGGGAGTATTTATCTTTATTTTGAATGCACGATTGGTTACTTGTGTTGCTTAGTGTGTATAGACCACCTCCACGGCATTACTATTATACGAGCTCCACGCGACACAGTTCTATCGGTTGTATTATTTTAAACACACTTCTTAAACAAATAAGTAAGTTATATCGGGTTTCACGGCCCATGAATTAAAACTCAGCCATTGTTCTCGGTTTATGCCGTGTCTTGTGTGGGGTTTCACCCAAGTTGGCTCATCAGCGGGCTCTTGGTGCTTTGCATCCGGACATTCACAAGAGTAGCGAACTGTGCACTACTTTCCTACTTATGAAGCGCACGTGCGGGCACGTGGGACCGTGAATCCCATTTGATCACTGACAAACGTGGTCTCTCGGCTAGTGTTGGGGTTGCATGGTCATGTTGCAGAAGCACACCTTTAGCCCATTTTCCTCAACCGCTTAGATTGAATGGCACGAAGTGAGAGCTTAACGTCGCCGTTTTACGGATTTTGCATGATGATGATAATTTTTGTTTTAAGGGGCCTAACATCTAGGTTATCGGCCCCTAATGGTCTGGGTGATAGCGAAAATGACAATGAAATGGAAACAAGAACGAAAATTAAGTGAGACGGAAAATACTTGCAAAAAGGAACTCAGATTGAAACAACTCACAAAATGTTCTTACAAAAGGGAATTTAGAACGAAAAGATTCACAAAAGGAATAGATTGAAAAAAAAAAAGACAAACAAAAAAGGGCTAGGTTCAAAATACGTACAAAATGCAAAGTAGAGTTGAAATACTTACAAAATGCGATTGAAATTGAAAATGCTTACAAAATGTACGGTAGATTCAAACTACTCATTTGGATTGACAATACTTACAAAATGCAATTTAGATTGAAAATACGTGACAAAATGTTATTCAGATTCAAAATACCCACAAAAATCAATTGAGAATCAAAATACTTGCAAAATGCCCACCATACAAAATGAAATTTAGATTTAAAATTCTTGCGAAATGCGGTTTTGGTTGAAAATACTTACAAAATGCAATTGAAATTCAAAATACTCACTAAAATGTCCTGCACCTACATTGAAAGACTTACTAAAAAGCAATTTAGATTGTCAATCTTTACAAAATGCAATTGAGGTTGAAAACAATCGCGAAATGCAATTTAGATCGAAAAACTTACAAAATGCAACGTAGATTAAAAATACCTACAAAATGTAGTGTAAATGAAAAAAAACGCTAAAGGGAATTTAGATAAACGGGGAGCCAATTAACAAAAACAATGGAGGAATCTTAAAGAGAAAAGGAAATATAATGAAAAGAAAACAAGAGGTCTAACCCCGCGAAGAAGGGGGGATCAGGAAAGATGAGACAAGGGCCAATTAAGGCGGGAAAGACTCCCTAGGCCTCTGATACCCTAATACCGTCGGGGTCGGAAAAGAACAAGAGTCGACCAAGGGAGGTCGACAGGAAAGGAGACGAAGAGGAGCCCGGCACAAGTAAGTGGAAGCAATGCCGGACTCAGCTGGGGTCCCGTGTTCGCCAAACCACGTCCCACAAGATGTGAGCCCCTGGGGGATACGGATTTTGCGGAACTGGACAAAGCTGCCAAGGCATGGGTACGCACCACTCTGAAAGAATGGTTTCAGGAAGGTCTGGAGAGACTGACACATCGATGGCAAAAGTGCATAAAGTTACAAGGAGATTATGTTGAGAAGGTGGACGTAACAACTGTTGTGTAATGTACTTCATTTGGGTAGGAAAAATAAAGTGTAAAACAGTATCGTACGCCCCTCGTATATACATTAGGTTATTTTGGACATAGTCTCCATATCGCGGCTTCGGTGGCGTAGTTGGTAGCATGCTGAGCTTCTATGCCCAAGGTCGCGGGTTCAAACCCGACCGAAGTCATCGAATTTTTAAGAGCGTTAAAATCCCTCAGTATGCCTTCCTTCGGAGGGGAAGTAAAGCCGGCGGTCCCATGTCATAGATTTATGGCATGTTAAAGAACCTTCCACTAATTACACCTGTGTGAAGCTAAATTGTATAGGTTAAAAATGTAAACAACGCTCTTAGGTTCCTACGTTCATTGCCAAGAGCCGACTGCGGTGCCATCTAGTAGCTAAGTTCTGAACTAGGCCTGGTAGTCGTTGACGGTGGCGTTTGGCAGCAAAAATAGGAACTATTTGAAAAATTCAAAGTTGCAGATACACACACTAATACAGCCATCACAATTAACACCGGTTATCAGACAGATTCTACACACACCCAAAGTACACGGGGCTACATGACCGCGTTGTCGCAGCCCCCTAAACTGAGGAACCAACCACCAACCAGTCTCCATATCGGTCTAGGCACTTGTCTCTTCGTGGGATGAGTTTGAATCTTTCCTCATGGTAACAATCCTGTCCTTGCGTGTTGTCGCGAAATGTTTCAGCTCCTCGTGTGAAACGAATTGTCTACCTCCTGGTTGCTCCTAGATAATCAAGCTTGAAGGCATGTGTACATTTCCTTTGAAAAGCGGGAACCTGATGCTCTCAGTGAGCTCCTTATGCCCCTTTATTTAATGAGTTCTGTTTTTAGTAAGGGCCGTTTTTTTAAATTAACCGAACATTTTATTTTGAAACAACATTTATTTTTAGGTTTTACATACCTTCCTCTATTTTTCTACATAGTTGCCTTGTTTATTTAGACACTTGTCATACCTTAAAACTTAGTTCTGAAATCCCTCTGCATAAAAGTTTGCCGCCTGCTCTGACAACCAAGAATTCAAACTTGAGGAAAATCCATTATCATGAATCTTCGGTCCTCGTGAATTTTCATGTCAATTGCAGTCACCAAGTCACCTGTGATCACAGACCTGAGCGTTCATCGTCATGAACATTTTCATGAACATTTTGAACTCGCGTACCCATTTTCGCACTTTACCTTCCATCATTGCATTATCACCATTCACCTCACAATGCTGACGATGAATGTCTGCAGCCGACATGTTTCTTGCACTCAGAAAACGTATCACAGATCGTACCTCACACGCGGCGGGCGACAATAATCTTGAACATTGTAAAGATGAACAGTTGAGCGTACAGGTTGGCTACACAGCTGCAACTGACGCCTGCTTGTTCGCAAAGGATGCCGGGAGGTAGCGCGCACGCATGTTGCGGCGTGCTCACTAACTAGGGACAAAAAAACACTCTTACTTAAAAAAAAAACAGCCCTCGTATATGTCCAAATAATGGGTGTCTAGATCAGTTTCCTGCTTCTTCTTCTCTACTTCTGCAGCTGTTTTTCTGCGAATATTTGGTGGTGCTATACCCATGATTTGGTATACAGTAGAGTCTCGCAAACTCGGCCTAATGTGGACCGAAGGGTGGCCGAGTTCGCGAAAATGCCGGGTTATCGGGAAATGTGTTAAAAAGAAGAAATTAGCTGTTTGTTTTGGTTTAAAATTTATGCAATGCAGAACATTTAAAAAAAACAGAAACACTTGTTTTAAAACGATTAAGCCACTACAATTACAATTACAGTACTTGAATATATAATTCAATGACTGTAAATTATAAAAGTAAACTTAGAAAAACTAGGCCTACAAATTATTTTTTTTATATGTACAAAACAATTCCCGTAGGCAAATATTTGTTTCACTTAATGAAAACTACTCTTTAAGTAAATAATGTTCTTTTGCTTTTCGCTTTGAAACCTGTTTCTTGAAGCCTCGTCACGAAGACGGCGAAGAAACAGAATTGCGGAGAATGCGAAATCAAATAAATATAACGCTCTGCGCGAGAACCGATTGTTTACTTCTTACTGCCAACAGTACTGTACAGTACCTGTATTTATCAGGTCGTCGGTACTCTTCTTACTATGTACGGTAGGTCAACTTGTTTCGCGGCGTATTTAACTGTCGATAATTCTATTGATGGAGAAGAAAAAAGAAAACATAATAACCCTCTGTGCAGAAACACAAAAACAAACAAAAATTATGAATTATTTTTCTCCTGTCAGGGTGGCCGAGAAATCCAGAGTGCCGGGTTTGCGAGACTCTACTGTATTCTGTTAACAGGAGTTGCCCACAGAAATCGAATAACTGAGAGGATCTCTTCGCAAGACCAGTTTTCCAAACGAGTCGCCATTCGTTGTTAACCTACAAGTAGCGCTGTAGGTGGCGGGTGGCTGAAACTCCTACACAGTTACCAACCTATGTTTTTCCATTACCCTACGCTACTAATTTCTCTGTAACAGACGAAACTGAAGGATTAACTGCCTTGTAACCTTAATTTCTGATCACCCCGCGTAATTTGTCCTCAGCTGAACAATAAGATCATGATCGCTACAAGCACGACATCTGCCTCTCATTGTCAGAAATTTGAAACGATAAAAAATTAATGACAACCCTCACATGGCACTTTACAAGTGCGCATTCCCTGGCCAAGATAAAGCACCCATAACATCTGAGTAATAGCTCCTACTGCGCATCACCGTTTATGTTCAAAAAAGGAGAAGGAAAGGCAGAATGGAGAAGACCGAGCATGGAGGAGAAAGAAAGTTTGTGGCTTGCTTGGTGCATGTTTCATGAAGAGTGAGGTACTTGTTGTGAGTTGGGCTTCCCCCCTTCAGGCCTGGACCGCACTTTATTGGCACAAGTAGAAGTCGGTTCGCTTTCGCAGTGTTTGCCTAGCAAACTTCACTTCAAAGTTGCCAGTTTTGACGACAAACTTGATGCGAATCATAAAACATACATCGCTCGGGTTGATTTTATTGGAGGCAATGTCAAATAGTGAAGTCAACTATCCGCACTAGCACCCAACTCAGGGCTGTACACATCTGCCAGTCCTTGACTGTCAATATAAGTCCAGAATATCACATGATAAGTTTATGTTAAAACATTTTCAAATGCACTCAAGAGTCCAGTTTAGTAAAAACGTAAAGTTAAACTACAGTATTTTGTCAATTGTTCCAGAAGTTGAAAAGCTAGAAGACCTGTAAAATTGTTCTAATGCGTGATTTGAATAGCTCTATCCCTAAAAACTGCCATGAAACTATTCGATGCAAAAATCGTACCCATCCTAACGTATGGAATAGAAATAACCTGGGAAAAAACTAGGAATAAAAGATCTATCTGTCATAGAAGCCGTCAAAGCTCGGTTCCTGAAATCCACCCTAGCAAAATATCCAAATACACCCTCTCACGACTCGTCTATGTCCTAGCAAGACAAACCTTTCTGATGGAAGATCTAAGGACCAAATATAATCTACCATTTACTAAAAACTGGGGAAAACAAGTGGAAATAAGAAAACAAAGGTCAAAGCTGACTTCTATGCAACGGAGGCAATGCTGAATAGATCATGACCTGCGCCATTTCGTGAACTCATTGGCAACGCACGGATAGCACCACAGAGTGTGTAAAGTGAAGAACCATCACGAGCCGAACGAAACATGTGTATGCGATCTTTGTGAACACCCATGTGATCGATACCACATTACAAGATGCAAAAAACTATCCAAGTCAATAATCGATACCTGCTTAGAACCAGAAGACTGAAACAAAGTGAAATATAAAATTATGAATGTAGTATAAATGTAATGTATTTGTATGCTTAATGCACAACTTGTGCGAGTTTCTTTAACAATAATAGCTCAATCATAATTCAGAATTTGAAAATTACTTCCGGTTTGTCACTTTATAGGGCAGACTAATTTTTTCTAATTTTTATTTCGATTGTTTTTATTTAAATTTTCACTTCGACTCTAATTTTTATTATTTTATTTATTTTAATTTCAATTTTGATTTTAGTTATTATTCAATATTATTAATTTTCTTTAAATACATTTTGAAATTGTCTTATTTATTATTTTTAATTTTATAATTATTATAATACTAGCTGTACCCGGCAAGCGTTGCAATGCCAATCAAAGAAAGTGTTGGCGTTGTAAATTTGTTTGTTGAAGTGCTCTTGGATTCCCAATATTTTTTTCTTTTTCCGTTAACCACCTCTAAACTATTGTAAACTTGATTTACTATCTCAGAAAACATCCTGGGAGCGTGCTCAACAACTCACCAAAGTTTCATCGCAATGAAATGAATGGCATATGAACGCTTACGGGACTTTGTTGAAACGATTCGAGCGCCGTCACCCATTTGTTGAATATACTCGTACGCTACCTATTGTAAAATGGATTTAATAATTCGAAAACCTTCCCTGGCGTGTACACAACAACTCATCAAAGTTTTATCACAATCGAATGAATGGCATATGAACGCATACGGGATTTTGTATAAACGATTCGCGCCGTTACTCATTTGTTGAAATCTACTTCAGCGCTACCCGTTGAAAAACGAATTTACTAATTCATACACCTTCGCAGGACTTTTCTCAACTCACAAAAGTTTTATCACAATCGGATGAATGGTCTATGAACGCATACGGGACTTGTTTGAAACGATTCACGCGCTGTCGCCCATTAGTTGAATCTACTCATGCGCTACCACATTGTAAATTGAATTTACAAAATCAGAAATCTTCGCGGGAGTGGAAACAACATTTCACCAAATTTCATTGCAATCGCATGAATGGTATATGAACGCATACGGAACAATTTTTTAAACGATACGCGCGCCGTTACTCATTTGTTGAATCTACTCGTGCGCTACCTATTGTAAAAAGGGATTTACTAAGCCAGAAACCTTTCCTGGAGGGTGCACAACAATTCACCAAAATTTCATAGCAATCGGATGAATGGTATATGAACGCATACGGGACTTTGTATAAACGATTCGCGTGCCGTCGCTCATTTGTTTAATCTACTTGTGCGATACCTATTGTAAAGTGGACGTACTAAGCCAGAAACCTTCCCTGAAGTGTACACAACATCTCACCCAAGTTTCATCGCTATCAGACGAATAGTATACGAACGCACACGGGACTTCGTTGAAACGCTTCGAGCGTCGTCGCTCATTTGTTGAATCTTCTCGTGCGCTACCTATTATAACATGGATTTACTAAGCCAGAAACCTTGCCTGTAATGTACACAACCTCTCTCCCAAGTTTCATCGCTATCTGACGAATGGTATGTGAACGCATACAGGACTTCGTTGAAACGCTTCGCCCGTCGTCGCTCATTTGTTGAATCTAATCGTGCGCTACATATTGTTAAGTGGATTTACTAAACCATAAACATTCCCTGAAGTGTACACAACATCTCGCCCAAGTTTCATCGCTATCAGACGAATAGTATATGAACGCATACGGGACTTTGTTGAAACGCTTCGCGCGTCGTCGCTCATTTGTTGAATCTACTCGTGCGCAACCTAATATAACATGGATTTACTAAGCCTGAAACCTTGCCTGTAGTATACACAACCTATCACCCAAGTTTCATCGCTATCGGACGAATGGTATGTGAACGCATACGGGACTTTGTTCAAACGCTTCGCCCGTCGTCGCTCATTTGTTGTATCTGCTCGTGCGCTACCAATTGTTAAGTGGATTTACTCAGCCAGAAACCTTACCTGAAGTGTACAGAACATCTAACCCAAGTTTCATCGCAATGGGATGAATGGTATATGAACGCATGTGGGACTTTCTTGAATCAAACCCACGCCATTATGTTGAAGCTACTCGCGCCATCTATTGTAAATTGGATTTACTACCCCTATACAAATTACGTTGAATAACTAACGGGATTTCATATTAAGAGCCTCATTTTGTATACCGGTTGTGGAGAGCGCTACTCGCATCCAGTCGGCCGTGTCTCGTCAATAGCTACTGTTGCCTGGAAACGACATGCCTGAGCTGTCATTTGCGTTACGTTTTATAGTGACTTGTATTCTCCTTGGCGTTTTATGTCACGTCACGGGATAAAAAAAAAAGTATCCTATGTCCGTCTCCTGGTTCTAAGCTACCTCCACACCAATTTTCAGCCAAATCGGTTCAGCCGTTCTTGAGTTATAACTAGTGTAACTAACACGACTGTCTTTTATATATATAGATTAATTCTATTTTGAATTGTGTATTTATGTCTTATTTTAATTTCTATATTTATGTTTTTATTTTTATTTGCATATTCGTTTTATTTTATGGTTTAATTTTAATATTTTTATTATATTTACTAGTTGAAATTTTATCCAGCACCATAGTTCAAGGAGGCAGATACAATATTTGCCTTTCAGAAATATTACATCTACAAGAAACTTTGTTGTAATTTGGCTGAAAGTTTCAACTGTTAACACCTTTGATAACAGCCTACAAACTTTGTACAGTAGGTGGTTAATATATAGACTACTATCCTATAAAGGGTTAAATAATATTTTGGGAGAAAAAAAATCATGCTAAAAACGCTTGTTTTAAAAATGAAATTAAAGTTTGAGTGTTTTATTCTTTGATTCTTATCTTCAATTTGTGGGAAGCAGAATTTTGAAATTTATAAAACGGAGGTAGATATTTTGATTTGACCATGTATGGGTCGAAGAAGATTTAACCAAAGGAGGTCGAAGGGAGCCTATCATAATTAAAACGAGTCAGTGCCAGATTCGCAAGGGCTCCATTGTTGTCAAAGTACGAGTCTCACGTTGTGAGCCTCTGGAACAAACTCAGGCTAGGAACTTAATGTTGAAATATGACTTGAGAATTAAGATTTTAAGATAACAAAAGAGAAAAGAAATAATAAATTTAACATCAATTTAGTGAACTACATACGACAAAGGATGTGCTCTAAGGCTTGGTGTCCACGACTTGTCCGAGTGTCATCATGCCACCAACCAGTAAGAGAGGTTTGGTGAATACACAAAATATTCAAAAGTGGAATAATAAATTTAAAAAGCAGAAAGCAGTAAGATCCAGCGACGAACCTGGAACAAGTCGCCAACAAGATGGAGATGTTGTAATCATTGAACAATGAACAACTACAAATGAAATTACTTCAAAGAAACGTAAACCTCGCCAACAGAAGACGAAGACTAACTCGTATAGTTTCGTTCAAACAATACCTGGACACCAAGCGTTAGACCACATCCTTTGTCAACAAAGGTGTGGAAATCTTCCTTCCGATCTCTCCGGAAGGAAGCTGTGGTAATCTGTCGACTCCGGATCGGCCATGAGATTGCTACGCACTCGCACTTGCTAAAGAGAGGAGACCCCCCTGTGTGTACTTGCGGCGCCCACCTTGGAGTGTGTGGATCTGGCCGATCTGCGAAGGACTCAAACTGCCTAATACCCTCTCCCTTCTTCTCCGTGCTGACGGGCCGTCAGTAGACCTCGTCATCCGGTTCATGAGGGAGAGTGGTTACTTTTTTAAGTTTTAATGTAAGTTAAGACTTTAAGTTCAGGTTAAGTCTGTATTAAGTTTTTTATTGTTCCCAATGCCTTATTTGTTTTATTGTTTTCGTTTTACCATCCGCCATTTTTATTCTTTTTATTCAAATAAGGCATAATTGTTGGGGCTCAATGTCTATTTTATATAAACCATTTTCGTTTCACCCATGGCAGTGAGCTGATTTTTAGCCTACTTTCGATTTTTGCAAAAAATGAAAGTAGACTTATGAGATCAACACTGGGCGAAAAAAGTGTGTCTGTCTGTGTGTGTGTATGTGTGAGTCTGTGTGTGTGTATGTGTGTGTGTGTGTGTGTGTGTGTGTCTGTGTGTGAGTGTGTGTACTCTGAATGTCTGTCCCTCCCTATCAATTCGAACATGGTGAATGCGAATTGAACGAAATTTGGTACAAAGGTAGCATTAGCAAAGGACACCTCAGTGTCATGTTTCATATCGCCGCCATCTTTACTAAAACTGAATGGCGGCCACTCAAACGTTCAAAACGTAAAATCAAATAACGACTAACCAAATCATCCGATCTCTACCAAATTTGGTAACAACATACCTTCGTATAGGATGCGTCTTGTGACCAAACTACAAGGTCGTCCGCCATATCATTTCAGGATGGCGGCCGTGCGAATTATGCAAACTTTATAATCCATATCATGGGACCCACCAGTTCCGATTATCGAGCCGAGAATCGTTTTAACTGTTCTAAAGGAAGAGGCACGTTCGAAATTAAAAGTTTATTTTGTAATACTATAGTGCAGACGTGATTTTAAAAAGCTGAGCTGATTCATTAATAAGACAAGATGGCAGCGGATATCTTGTGCCTGACTTATATTTCACTAATTTGAGTATTGCATGCAATATAGCGTACTGATACAAAATAAATAAACTTTGTATGAAATGCTTTATATATAAATAATATACTCCAGTGATGAAATCGTTTAGTATAAATAATTATTTGCTAACAAGTTCTATGTAAGTCATTTTATATAGAACGATATTCGTTGATACAATTAGCTCAGTGGTAGAGCGTTAGCCTATCGCTCAAATGCCTATGGTTCAAACCCGATCAGAGCTAGGTTTTTTGCTTGAAATGTTATATGTTTATTGTTTTGTAATGACTCAGATGTTTTAAAATTAAGCGTTATTTTGTGCATATTATGGTGTAAAATATATATTTAATTAAAACATAATTCGCCAGCAGATTTACTCGAGACATCTAGCTGCCAAAAAGGTAACTGCACGCTGACCTACTTATTAACTTCCAGATTTTATTGAAAAGTTTCTTCTTCTGGCCGCTAGAATGCACTAGCTCTGTTAGGATTATATTGTTCGATATTTCACCACTAGTCTAGTCTACGTGGGGCTCCATTGATACTATACCATTGGCATTCTATGCGCATCGAATTTGAAGAATGACAAGATGATACTACGATACATTTTTACTTTTTATTTTAAAGGGTTTGTAACAGCCTATTTTGCGTTACTTGAAAATGTTATTTGAAGTAAAGAACAAAACGATTTCACATAGTAACTGAATTCAAGGCGTTGGTGTTAGTTCAGGTTATTAATTACTACTTTTATTTCAGGCAAATAGCAATCGAAAATATCCACAAAGTTTGTATACACACGTCTCTGTAGGGTCATGGAAAGATTTGTTAATTCAATTAGGGTTGTGAAAGCCATGCACAACCAGACGTGTAAAGACATGCCTCAACTCAAAGTTGGATGTTGCCCACGGCAGGTCGTATATGTAATAATAATAATAATAATAATAATAATAATAATAATAATAATAATAATAATGTTATTGGTTTTACATCCCTTTTAACTACTGCTGCTTTTAGAGACACCGAGGTGCCGGAATTTTGGCCCGAAGTGGATCTTTAACGTGCCAGTAAATGTACTGACACGGCTCCCTCGCATTTGTGCACCCTCAAATGCCAGCTGACTGCGCCAGGATACGAACCTGCAACCTAGGGCCCAGCAAGCGAGAACGTTACCGCTGAGCCACGCAGCCAGTCCGGTCGATTATGTCTCCAGATCCATAACATTCTTGATATACTTCTTATCTTTCTTTCTTCAATGATGGTAGCAGTTTTTATCTAGGTTGTGGCGTTTGGTAGAGGTAAATCGTTTCTAAGGTCTTCAACAAAGAATAGTTCTATTATACTCTTTGATAATAACAACGAGTTATAACTATACTCATACATTTAGGAGAAAGTAGGCTATATGTTCTTTACTGAACATCTTGTTTATCTTCATCCTTTCATTTCACGCCATTTCATTTCATTAGGGTCCGATAACCTCGATGTTAGGCCCCTTAAAACAACAATTATCATCATCACCTACACATTCTTTGTCGTATGTAGTTCACTAAACTGATGTTAAGTTTATTATTTCATTTCTTTTCTTTTTTGTTTTCCTAAAATCTTAATTTCCCAAGTTATATTTTCAACTTGGACAACTTGTGAGTCGTAGTTTGACAACAATGGAGCCCCTATTAACCTGGCACTGATTCGATTTAATTGAGCTAGGCTCCATTCGACCTCCTTTGGTTAAATCTTCCTCTCTTTCAACCTCGACAGCATTACGTATGGAGGCCTAGAGTGTCTTTCATTTCCTTGCCTTTCATGAGCCTTTTTTCCCCTTTCGTTTCAGAATACACGCTTTATCCTCTTCAGACCCAAGGCAAATTTTGTAGCTGAGATTTTTAGTTCTGGGTTTTTCTTATTAAATATAGACACAAATGGCACATATTATAAGACAAAAGACATATCTATACTAATATAATAAAGCTGAAGAATTTGTGTGTTTATGTCTTTAAACACGCTAATCTCTGGAACTACCAGTCGGATTCGAAAAAGTATTTTTGTATATGATAGCCCGATTCAAGAGGAATAGTTTAGGCTGTGTAGCATTAGGTGACACCTCTCAGGTAACCTTCGAGATTGCTTTTTGTTCAGTAAGTCGCAAGAACAAGCGCTCCAGAACGACTTCAATAATACCGAAGTGTATTGTTGCCATGTAATGCGGGCTGCATCACGTCGCCCTACTAATGTTCTGGTGCAGAATTGCGAGCTGCTTATAAATTGCAGTCACGGGGAGTAATTAGTGCAAAAAGATTTCTTAGGCCCCTTAAAACAGTTATCATGACAATAGTATGTCTCTGTATAAGGGCGATGGTTTTGGTGTAGTATACTGAGGTTATCAGCTGCAATAAGTGTTGGTGCTTTCAAATGTACTTTCATTTATTCCGATCCTTATCATTGAGCGCTCCAGTTCTGTAAAACAAATAAATCCACCGGGCGAAGCCTGGCACTACTGCTAGTTTTTAGCCTATTTTCAATTTTGAAAAAATAGGCTTATGAGATCAACTTTTGTCCGTGTGTGTGCGCGTATGTGTGTGTGTGTGAGGTGTGTGTCCCCCCTGATAACTTCTAAACAGCTGGAGCGATTTCAATGAAACTCGGGAAGTTCATAGCACTATTCCGGGCGCCCCGACCATGCCCTTCAAATTTTGTTACGTATCACCAATCCAACATGGCGGCTGTGCGAAATATTTCACCCGCATTCAATATCTCCGAGACTATTCCCGATATCACCCTGGAATGTTTTACAGTGATAAAGGGAACTACTAGAAGTTCATCTATGTGACTCTTGAATAACTGATAACTACAAAACCAACATGGCGGCCACGCGGATTCGCGAAATTTAAATAGACGTTTCTTGTGATTTAACGAACCAAACGCAATAAAACTTGGTACAGTATATGTTTATACACATTGTAATGCACCGACATGTAACTTCGTTGAATTGTTTATATTACCACAAGATGGCGGATGTGCGAAATATTTCACAGGCATTCTATATCTCAGAAAGTATTAGCGATATCACCCTGAAATTTTGTACGGAGATAAAGGGCACTACTGGACGTTCATCTGTAAGGCTTTCAAAAACCGGTTAACTACAAAAGGAACATGGCGGCCAAGCGAATTTGAAAATTTTAAATAGACCCTTCTCGCGATTTAATGTTCCAAACGCAATGAAATCTGGTACAGGAAATGTTTATACACATTGTAATGCACTGGTATCTAATTTAGTTCAATTGTTTACATAAACTCAAGATGGCGGATGTGCGAATTTTAAAATTAAGTTTTTATTTCTTGTGTCGTAATCATGCGATCGAAGTGAAAGTTCGAATAATGAACCTACGCAATAATTTTCTTTTAATGGTACATGACTCTATGGCCTATACATTTAACAATCCAACATGGCGACCATCCGAAATATTTAGACGGCTCTGAATATCTACGAATCTATTATAGCAATCAAACTGAATTTTTTTATGTTCATAGGGGCTATGATCCTAAGTTCACCTATAGGATTTTAAATAACCTGGTGTTCACAAATCCAACATGGCGGCGACGCGAAGAATAACTATTCACATGGACGTTTCTCGCAATTTAACCATCCGAGTGCAGTGAAACTTGAAACAGTAAATCCTTACACGAATGTTAATCCACTGGCATCTAATTTATTTCTACTGTTTCCATAACCACAAGATGGCAGCTGTGCGAAATTTTAAAATCTCGTTTTTACTTCTTGTGTGCTGATCATGCGATTGTAGTTTGAATGCTACACGTTCACAATAATCTTCATGTAACAGTACATAACTCTAGGACCTACATATATAAAATCCAACATGGCGACCATCCGAAATATTTAGTCGGTTCTCAATATCTACGAATGCATTACTGCAATCAAACTGATATTTTGTATGTTGATAGTGGCAGTTAACATAAGTAGGATATATGAAAATAGGCTGTATAGTTCTTCAAGGTACTACTTGTTAATAATACTAGAGGACTCGTGCGAGAACTCGCGCACAATGGGATGTGGGCACCCCATGTGTACAGACTACCCGCACGGCTCTATTGCCACGCGGGCTATACGCGATACATTTCTCGCAGGGGCTATCGTCTTGACTATTTGTTTAAAAGCACTTTATAAACAAATAAATATATGTCCGTTGACTTTTCAAGAAATGCAAGAATTTTCCTGTGTTATTGAGACAATTTGGGAAGATTTTGGTACTAACCTCACCTTCTAAGTCCCTCTGGTTTAGGAGCTTGAGTTTTGTGAAACATACACCTTAGCGTATTATATAATAAGATATGTTTAATACTATACTAAAATAACAGATCACAATTGCCGACTGGTGTAGATACGAGCGTCAAGTCGTGGCCATAGGGCCTAACTATCTCCGAACTGGAAAAACGTTTTCAAACCCAAGCGAATCTGGGACGGTACCTTCTAGCAGGTCACGATCACTTCCCTGCAACTTCTAGCTCAGTTTAATTCAACTCGTCTCATTTTTATCTGTTAATAACACCCCTGATGAGCTAGGTGTCGGTAAGGGCATCTGGCCATAGAACCCGACCACCTTCCCCGTAGAAATGGGAATATTAAGTGGTACAATGAGTTCAGAATTTACATAATACCAATTGCTGCTAAGAAAATATTTTTAAAAGTGAAGGTGCACATATGTGTATCCGGGGGTTGAAGAGGTTGTGTGCCAATCCTTGAACAACAATCAACACCACCATAAATTGTACACAGAAGCTTGAAGAATAAAAAGATACATTCAGTCTGAGAGACTAGACTTTATATCATTTCAAATGACGCATGCTACAAATGCTACACATGTTAGAAAGGCTCAGGAGGGCTACAGGACTCTTTGCACTCTGCTGCATGACGTTACGCACTCGCCGTCTCCGTATCGCATAACGCCAGACCCCAGGAGTAAACTCAGACTCAACAGACTTCATTACTCTTTAACTTTGGCTTCCCGCGTGGAGGCTGCATGACGTTACGCACTCGCCGTCTCCGTTCGCAAAACGCCAGAACCCAGGTGTAAACTCAGACTCGGTGCATATGCACTGAACAACATGATGACGTCATACACGCCGTAACCGTAACGCATAACGGTAGACCAAAGCATAACGATGAAGTCGACAAGATCCTTTGAAATGATAAAACAAAACGTACAGCCTATGTTAAACATGTAGATTATAAATTCTGTGTACATTTTTATTCCAGACTGTTTTGCCTTTCAGCTTCCAGTCTAGTCTGCTAGTCTCCGTTTGCGAAAAAGTCACGTCAATGATCCCCTATTAGCAGTTAACACTGTGACCTCTTCTGCTCCTACACATTTCAGTTTCAAATCGTTCAACTCTGAATCTCACCATCGCCTTCTACTCTACCTCAGCTTCTCTTACTCTCTTATAGTTGAAGTGATAGAAGCAATTTTTCAGTAGGTCTATTGTCTACTTCATTAACGAAAGCTTTTCAGTCGGCCAACACAAATTGTACCCAATTACATTGGGCGGGAAACAAGTATTTATATGCTCTAAATTAAAAGAAATAAGTTATTTATCACTAAATAACACGCTTTTGTGTACAAAAATGGGGGCGGCACAGCGGTAACGCTCTCGCCTACTGTACCGAAGGTTGCAGGATCGAATCCTGGCGCAGCAAGTTGGTATTTGGGGATGCGAAAATGTGATGGAGCTATGTCTGTAGATTTACTGGCACGTTAAAGAACCCCTTCGGGGTAAAATCCGGCACTTCGGCGACTCTAAAAGCCTCATTTAATGGCCGTTCAGGTTAAGGTTGCAGGATCGAATCCGGGCACAGCCAGTTGACATTTGAGGGTGCGAAAATGCGGTTGAGCCATGTCCGTAGATTTACTGGCACGTTGAAGATCCCCTTCGGGGTAAAATCCGGCACTTCGGCGTCTCTATAAGCCTCAGTTACGGGACGTTAATACTAAGGTGGCAGCATCGAATCCTGGCGCAGCCAATTGGCAATTGGGGGTGCGAAAATGCGTTTGAGACATGTCCGTAGATTTACTGGCCTCGTGAGGAATTAATGAGAAGGGCTGGGTTCGATTCACACTTGAAACATCCTGGAAGTGGTTATCCGTTATTTCCCACTTCTATACCAGGCAAATGCCGGGATGGGTCCTAACATATGGCCACAGCCGCCTCCTTCCCAATCCTCACCTGAATTACAGTAAAAAAACACACGCTAGTACAGTTGCTGGACCCGTGGTGTTGAAGTAGCGCACCTGTCTCTCACCCGAGGCCCCGGGTTCGACTTCCGGCTCCATCAGGAATTTCAGAATCTTACGTGAGGACTGGAACGGAGTACGCTCAGCCTCGTGAGGACAATTGAGTTGTTGTCTGCCAGTGAGGCAGCGCCCCGGTTACGGACACCAAGCATAACGGCCGAGGGGACCCGGTGCGCTGACCACGCGTCACCCCAATATCTGCAGGCCAAATGGCTGGGCAGCGGTCGGTTGTTAGGCCTAGACCCTTCATGGGCTATAGTGTCAGGGGTTATTTTACTAATAAAGCCATCACAATAACACAGTTTAGCAGACACAATTCCACACACATTCAAGTACACGGGGCTAAATGACCAATCAAATGCTTCTACACGTCTCACTTAGAAATCGTTGAACACTGAATCTGCCCCACTTACCCTCTATAACCGAGCTCATTAACCTCTTAGGTGACCGGCGCGGAGATCGTGAGCGCTGCGGCTCTACCTCGTGCCTCGCTGTCATCGGAAGAGCGTGGGTTTGAATCCCACTTTGCTAGTTCTGAAAATTGTTTTCGTGGTTTCCCATTTTCACCACCATGCAACGACTTTTATCCGAATCTACTGGCGTTACAATAATATTTATAGATAAAGCATAAAATATTAAAGCGACACATTTAGACATTTGAGGAGAAAGTCGTTCTTTTAGACCAGGGATATCCAGTCATTGCGCTCTGGGAGCAGTGGGCAGTCAGACTAGCGCTCCTTCCCCTACCACCACTACACTGTGGCAGCGAGGAGACCTGAGACAGACTACTGTAGATACGTACGGTACGTACAGTCGTGCGGCCGACGGCGTTTGTGGGATTGTTGACACCATATTGATAGGGCTGTTTTGCCATAAAAAAAATATACCGCATATACAAATCAAATGGCAATCCGATGTATGGAATGTGTAGGAAACGAACGCAAATGTTAAGTAAAGAATATTGTGAATTATTCCAAACTGAAATGTGAACATATTTGGGATTTGGTAAGTAAATTTTGTAGATAGGACTTGTACTGCAATCACGGCTATGATTTATATCGCAGACTTATGTTATGTAGGCTACTGTATAGCCTATACGGTTAGGAAGAAAATCCACATTTTTGAAACCGATTCCTTTGAAACCTTGACCACACCACACCTGAAACGCAACCATCAACTTTCTGTATCAGAAACGTAGTTTTCTGTTTTGAGTTTTTTGAATTTTTGAAAAACCAAATAAAAAATGATATTTTTTTTAAATGCCCTAAAATTACTAACTTAAATATTATTTAATCATCAAATTTTGGCGGCTTCGGTGGCGTAGTTGGTAACATGCTGAGCTTCTATGCCCAAGATCGCGGGTTCAAACCCGGCCAAAGTCGTCGGATTTTTTAAGAGCATTGAAAATCCCTCAGTATGCTTTCCTTCGGAGGGGAAGTAAAGCCGGTGGTCCCATGTCATAGATTTATGGCATGTTAAAGAACCTTCCACTAATTACACCTGTGGGAAGCCAAATTGTAGGTTAGGTTCAACATTTGACAAACGCTCTTAGGTTCCGACGATCGTCACCAGGAGCCGACTGCAATGGCATCTGGTAACCAGTTGTGAACTATTAGTCGTTGACGGTTGCGTTTGGCGGCAAAAGTAGGAACTACTTGGAAAAATTCAATGTCTGCAGTCATTACTTGAATTGAAAACAGATAACACACACTAATAGTCATCACAATTAACACCAGTTATCAGACAGATTCTACACTCACCCAAAGTACACGGGGCTACATGACCACGTTGTCGCAGCCCCTAAACTGAGGAACCGACCAACCAATCATCAAATTTATGTTACTGAGTTCTTCTATTTAACGCATATAATGTTCTGAAGTAGAATCGTGCAGTTATCTGTAGCAGAGTGTAGGAGTTATCTTAGAGACTAAAAATCAAGAAATGTTCGTGGAATTCATGGCGGCTTGCCCTCGACGCAACACGAGTTCCTGTTTGTTAATTTGACAACACTGAGCTTTCTGCTATTCGCTCTGGGCTCATCCAAAAGCGGGACTGAAATAATATCTTTAGACTCGTCCATCTAAGAATCCAATATAAATGCTAGCAGACTCTGGGCGAGCACATCCACATGCTGATATCTTCTTCCCCAAAAACTTCAATTTCCGTTCGCAAGCTCGTTACTTTTCGATGCTGCACGCTCGGGAGTTCGTATCCCGACAAATTTATGGTGCGATCGATGTAACGGATAATAATCCACAGGAAGAAAAATAAATCTGTGAAGCGCTTGTTATTCAGGTTATATGATGATGATGATGATAGTAGTTGTTTTAAGTGGCCTAACATCTAGGTTATCGGCCCCTAATGGTTTGGGTGATAGTGAAGAGGATAATGAAAAAGTGAACTATAACTAAACCTAACTACTAACCTACATACTAGAAGAAGAAATGGAAAACAAAAGGAGAATAAGGCAAATAAAGGACAGGAGAAAAAGAAATGCCTTGAACCCTCGAAGAATGCGGATTGAGGGACTTGGAAGGAAGGAGAGCCATGAAAGGCAGATAGGAAAGTAAAAGAGGAGAGGGTCCACTCCACAGGTAAGGGACAAAAGGGGAAAAACCGGACCCAGCTCAGGAATCCCTCGGGGTCTCCAACTCCCGAACTCACCAGCCGTGAGCCCCTGAGGGTGTAGCATTATCCAGGATGCACCAGAAGTGGTGGGGCTACACACATCCTACCTCCTTTAGGGCCTTGGGCAGAAGGCAGGAGATATCAAGAAAAGAAAAAGAAGGCTGACCTCTCGCAGAAGGAGGGTATCAGAAAAGATGAGACAAGGGCCAATTAAGGCGGGAAAGGAAGAGACTCCCTAGCCCTCGGATACCCTAATACCGTCGGGGTCGGAAGAGAACAAGAGTTGACCGAGTGAGGTCAACAGGAAAGAAGACGGAGAGGAGCCCGGCACAAGTAAGTGGAAGCAATGCCGTACTCAGTTGGGGCCCCGTGGGCACCAACCCACGTCCCACTAGATGTGAGCCCCTGGGGGGATTCAGGTTATAATGAAAGGTTCAAAATGGCAAGTGCATGGGAAGGTATTCGCGGAACACTCAACCCGTTTGTCGCTAAGATTACGTTCGGGTTGGTTTGAGCGGTCCGCCTTTAAGTCTGATCACCACCGATGCAAAGTGTGTTGTCGTGTGGAGCTTCCTAGTGAGGCTACGTCAACAACGACACCCGAAAAAAAAAAAAAAAAAAAAAAGATTTGCTGATTGCTATTGATTCATTTAGGGACTTAACGATATCGAGGCCATGACTCCCCGTGTAGTTGGTGTGCGTGGGCGGAATGTGTCTGATAACCTGTGGCATTGTGATGTCTGTAAATGGTGGCCACTCAAATCGGTCAACGATTTTCCAGGAGTTTTCCAGGAATTTTCCCGGAGTAATTCTCATTTTTCCAGACTCACAAATAAGCGCTAGTCCCGAGGGAGGGGGGGGGGGGGGCATTATCGGTTGCCTACTTCAAGACCAAAATAAAGCAGTTGTGTTTGGTTTACTTATACAGATGTTGACAAAAATTAGTGGCGATTGCGTTATTGATACGCAAGCCTACACGCAAACGATTTAATTGTTGTTTTAAAAAAGCCTTTGTGACTGAAATATCTGCGTTAAAAAAAAGAGAAAAGAATGCAGCCTGCAATTTTATTGCGGTGGAGTTATCTATACTCAATATGTTTTACAAAAATACTATCGCGTGTTCTCACACACAGAAACAGGTAGCCTGAGGAAATTTATTTCGTTAACGATAGAGTGCTCACCCAAAACCACAGCGGGAGTATGAATTAAGATGGAAATATTTTTATAATTAATTTACAGTGGCTATTTCCCAGGAGTTTTCCAGACCTAATAAAAATCAAGGAGTTTTCCAGGATTTCCAGGTTTTCCAGGAGTAGTGGCCACCATGACTGTAGAAATGTGTATAATTAGAATTGAGACGAGGATTGGAAAGGAGGCACCCTTGGCCTTAACTTAGGTATCATTCCCGGTATTATCTTGGTGTAGAAGTGGGGAAACCATGGAAAACTTCTTCTAGGATGGCTGAGGTGGGAATCGAAATCACCTTTTCTCAGGTTTATCTTAGGAGCCCTTAGATCAGAATTAATTTTTTTGACAGAGGCGGGAATCGAACCAGGATCTGGTGAGTGATAGCCATCACGTGTCGGGATCGTCAACGACCAAAGGAAAGAAAATGTACAGTCAGTGCGGGAAGGTTCTCCGCCTACATGCGTCTGCGAGAGCTAGCTACAGCAGTTACGTTGGTAGCACGGCTGCCGCTTGCATCATAACAGTAAACTTTGTACTCACCACAGCCATTCATAACAGATGCTGGAACCATTCACAGTACATCACTCTTTTTCCGTAATCAGTTTGTTTTCATTCATGAACCACGGTAACTTCATAAGGGAACAAGTGAAGCTTGTCTCTTACAGCTTTATGTGCTGTCGAATTAGAGATTCCTGTTTGTTGAGCTAATTTTCGTGTTGATTTACTTGGACTACGCAGCATTATATCGGAGATTTCATCAAGTTTTTCGTCTGTTAAAAGCGTAGGCCTGCCTGTTCCCGGTACATCGTGAACTGAGCCAGTCACACAAAATGTACTTACCAAATCCCGAACTGTATCACGGTTTGGACACTTTGAATTAGGAATCCGCGCCTGAAATCTTAATTTTACATTTTCTGTAAACCGATCGCATTCGCGAAAAACGTATTCCACAAACAAACAAAAAACTCTGTTCACTAGTAAACATTACCGCCTGTATACTGTTGCACTCTTCCACTGAACGCTCGCTTACTGTAATACACATTGAAGATATGGAGGCTCGCTCTCTTATCGCAGTACTCACTGACAGCCCACACGGGAGAGTCCCGCTTTGAAGGACACAGTGCAGTGCAGCCAACTAAACTCATGACTCAACCACTCACAGCTGCACGTACCCACTGCGGAGAACATTCTCGGGCGCCCTGTATTACAACCTTGTGGAAAACGGCCTTACACTGTCATAAATAATAACAATTAATAACCCCTGGCACTCCACCCCATGAAGGGCCTAGGCCTACCAAGCGACCGCCACCAGGACATTTGGCCTGCACATATTGCGGTGAGGCGTGGTCAGCGCATCGGGTCCCCTCGGCCATTAATCTTGGTTTTCGTGACCGGGGCGCTGCCTCACTGTAGGACAGCTATTCAATTGTCCTCACGAGGCTGACTGCGCCCCGTTCCAGCCCTCACGTCAGTTTCTAAAATCCCTGACGGAGCCGGAAATCGAACCCGGGGCCTCCGGTTGAGAGGTAGGAGTGCTACCCCAACACCAAGGGGCTGGCCTTGTCATCCCTCCCTATATTATTTGTACCGAAAATAAGGCCCCATTAACACCAACCTACACATATGGGGTACCCACAGGTTCAGCATTACCCAATGCGTAAGCAAAACGCACTCACTTACTCTTTAAATGCCTCACAATTAAATAAATACCTTAAAACATGTATATTTACAATTAAATAATGAAAGAATGCAACACGGTAACCATGGTAACAGAATCTCACAGGTCCATCTATTTCTGTAAGACGCAATGCAATTCCAATTATTACATTACTGTGAAACTTTCCAGACGGTTATAAGGTTACACTGAACCAAATTAAGCTGTAAAATTCATCAATACATACAGTATAATGCGCTTAAGGGAGTTAAGGGCACTCCAGAAATTTTTAACGCAATTTTTATGTGTGAGTGTGGTACGAAAGGTCTTTTTCACCCGACTATAAAGAGTCTCCGAAAACCACATTTAAATGCCCTTAAATTAACAGTGTCTGTGATATTCCCAGAAAACTAACTTCGCTCTGATATACGTATGAAGGAATGACAAACCCGTAACTACTGCACGAGTAGCTGAATTGATAATGTCTGATTATTCATACCAAGGATAAATCAGTCATAGCATTCATGATTGAGATTTTGCTAAGTGTACTCTTTACAACTAGAATATTCGCGGGCGAAGCCGCGACGGGTAATGCTAGTAAATATTATTCGAGTAAATTAAATGAACTGCCAGTTCGACGTAGCATATACACTTAGTGGCCAATAGTCCCGGGAAGGGTCGTCCCATGAAAAAATGTCTGCTAGTGAAGCCTATGCGCTGCAACAGAAGAGCAGCCCTGTCCTTGATGCATTACTTTTATGTGGTACGCCGTTGCTAATGTAGCCTCTATGTGTGGGTTGTTGACTATTTATATAGCTTCTGTTTACTTGTTTTGCCTCGCTTAATGTAACCTGTGAACATGCAGTTTTCAGCGAAACGTCAGGGCAACAAAATGTCCTTAGAACACGGCCTATAAGCCCGCGAAACAGACATTCAAGGTAGTTTGAAAATACAAAAATCGAACTTAAATTGAAAAGACTCACAAAATGTAGAGTGGAAATACTAACAAAAGGTAATTTAGATGAAAAATACTCCAAAAAAAGCAAGTTAGATTGAAACATACGCACAAAATGTAGGTGAGGTTCAAAATACTTACAAAATTCAATGTAGATTCAAAATATTCACAAAATGCAGTTGAAATTCAAAATACTTACAAAATTCAATTGAAATTGAAAATACTTACGAAATGCAATTGAGATTCAAAAGACTTCCAAATTACAATTGAAATTAAAAATCCACAATGCAATGTAGATTGAAAATGCCGTATCAGATTCAAAATACTCAAAAAATTCAATTGAAATTCAAAATACTCACAAAATGGAATTAAAATTCAAAATACTTACAAAATGTAATTTAGATTCTAAGTACTCAAATATTCGTACAGTATATTACTCACAATAAGTCAGCCCCCGCTCCAAAATAGTTACAAAATGTAATTTAGATTCTAAGTACTCAAATATTCGTACAGTATATTACTCACAATAAGTCAGTCCCCGCTCCAAAATACTTACAAAATGTAATTTAGATTCTACTCAAATATTCGTACAGTATATTACTCACAATAAGTCAGCCCCCGCTCCAAAATAGTTACAAAATGTAATTTAGATTCTAAGTACTCAAATATTCGTACAGTATATTACTCACAATAAGTCAGCCCCCGCTCCAAAATACTTACAAAATGTAATTTAGATTCTAAGTACTCAAATATTCGTACAGTATATTACTCACAATAAGTCAGCCCCCGCTCCAAAATACTTACAAAATGTAATTTAGATTCTAAGTACTCAAATATTCGTACAGTATATTACTCACAATAAGTCAGCCCCCGCTCCAAAATACTTACAAAATGTAATTTAGATTCTAAGTACTCAAATATTCGTACAGTATATTACTAACAATAAGTCAGCCCCCGCTCCAAAATACTTACAAAATGTAATTTAGATTCTAAGTACTCAAATATTCGTACAGTATATTACTCACAATAAGTCAGCCCCCGCTCCAAAATACTTACAAAATGTAATTTAGATTCTAAGTACTCAAATATTCGTACAGTATATTACTCACAATAAGTCAGCCCCCGCTCCAAAATACTTACAAAATGTAATTTAGATTCTAAGTACTCAAATATTCGTACAGTATATTACTCACAATAAGTCAGCCCCCGCTCCAAAATACTTACAAAATGTAATTTAGATTCTAAGTACTCAAATATTCGTACAGTATATTACTCACAATAAGTCAGCCCCCGCTCCAAAATACTTACAAAATGTAATTTAGATTCTAAGTACTCAAATATTCGTACAGTATATTACTCACAATAAGTCAGCCCCCGCTCCAAAATACTTACAAAATGTAATTTAGATTCTAAGTACTCAAATATTCGTACAGTATATTACTCACAATAAGTCAGCCCCCGCTCCAAAATACTTACAAAATGTAATTTAGATTCTAAGTACTCAAATATTCGTACAGTATATTACTCACAATAAGTCAGCCCCCGCTCCAAAATAGTTACAAAATGCAATTTAAATTGAAAACACCTACAAAATGGAGTTAAGATCAAAAATACTTACAAAATGCAATGTTGATTGAAAATACTCAAAAAACGTAATTCGAAAAATATGAAATTTAAAAATGTAATTTAGATACACGGGGAGCCAATTCAGAAAGCAGTGCGGGAAGCTTTATGAGAAAAAGAAAATATAATGAAAAGAAAAAGAAGGCTGACCCCTCGAAAAATGAGGGATGAGGAAAGATGAGAGAAGGGCCTATTGTGGCGGGAAAGGTAGAGACTTCCTAGGCCTCGGATACCCTAATACCGTCGGGGTAGGAAGAGAACAAGAGTTGACCAAGAGAGGTCGACATGAAAGAAGACGGAGAGGAGCCCGGTACAAGTAAGTGGGAGCAATGCCGGACTCAGCTGGGGTCTCGTGGTCGCCAACCCACGTCCCATAAGGTGTGAGCCCCCGGGGGAAAAGTACAGACAGGAAGCTTTTTCGAACTCAGTTAAATAATTGTCTTTAATCATTTCAATTAATCTGTGGAATTTTATGGGGATCCAGATAAAGACTTTCAAAACTAACTTTCTGATACATAATCTATATTTGATGTCATCAAATTTCTTTTCTGCATAAATGTTTTCCTTTCCTGTGCTAATAATAATAATAATAATAATAATAATAATATCGTATGGCCTCGGGTGCCGGGTACAAGCTTTGTAATTTGACACCCAGAGGGTAGCTTGCATGTCGAATTTCGTTGTTCCTTGAATCACTATGTAAGTCAAGGAGGTTAGATATCTAAGCTCCTTGAACATTATAGCGCTTTCTAGTAGAGAAATGAGGAACTTTGTGTTGGCGGAAAATCCCGAGATTTATTTTGCCACGGCCTACTGAATTCAAATGGGTTCTTTGACATACCAACATCGTACGACATAAGTGTCGTATTTTCGCCGCCTTTCAAAAATCACTTACCACGGCCAGGTGCGAACCTGCAAACTTGGGGTTAGTAGGCCGACACGCCTCCAAATGGTTTCAGTGTAATGGTAGGTAATTTGATGTGGGCCCCAATGTAGTTACTTCTAACTGAGATATCTCCTTGACTGGAGTGTCTTGAAAGATTTGGTATTTCATGCTGGGTGATTAGTCTGTCTATGTCGACCTTTATTTGATGATATGTGTCTTCAAACAATTCGCTATCAGCTTCGTACGTTTCGCCCTCCTTATTGATTTCTAATTGACATTGAACCTCCTCATATTTTTGTTTCAGTTCCTCTAAACTTTCTGTACGTGATGTGATAGCAGTAATTGCTTGCTCACTGTTAAACCCATCTATAAAGTGTTTAATATGTGTCACGCTGCCCTTTATTATACCTCGTTTGCGTATTAATATTTTAATACCCTCCTCTGCCATAGTGAAAGGATATAAATTAAAATAAGAACAAATTGGATCTGACCTTGTAAGGTGTGGGAAGTATTTGTTCTCATCAAAGATCCATCTGATTCAATGACTCAGGGTTGCCATTGCAAAATATGCACAGGTTGTAGGTTCCATAGCGCGGCAGTCATGACCGGCGCGGTTGGTAGGCCCGATTTGGCATCGTAAGATCATAGTAATATTGTCATAAAACTGTAGTTATTATAAATGCACTGTAGATGCTGTCACTGTAAAAATGATGATGATGATGATGATAATTGTTGTTTTAAGGGGCCTAACATCTAGGTTATCGGCCCTTAATGATCTGGGTGAGAGCGAAAAATGATAATGAAATGGAAACCAGAACGAAAATTAAGTGAGACGGAAAATACCGACAAAAAGGGACTCAGATTGAAACAACTCACAAAATATTCACAAAAAGAATAGATTGAAAAACACCCACAATATGTAGGCTAGGTTCAAAATACTTACAAAATGCAATTGAAATTGAAAATGCTTACAAAATGTACGGTAGATTCAAACGACTCATGTGGATTGACAATACTTACAAAATGCAATTTAGATTGAAAATACTTGACAAAATGTAATTTAGATTCAAAATACCCACAAAATGCAATTGAGAATCAAAATATGTGCAAAATGCCCACCAAACAAAATGCAATTTAGATTCAAAATTCGTGCGAAATGCGGTTTTGGTTGAAAATACTTACAAAATGCAATTGAAATTCAAAATACTCACTAAAATGCCCTGAAACCTACATTGAAAGACTTACTAAACAGCAATTTAGTTTGTCAATCTTTACAAAATGCAATTGAGGTTGAAAACAATCGCGAGAGGTAATTTAGATCGAAAAAACTTACAAAATGCAACGTAGTTTAAAATACCTAAAAAAATGCTCAAGGAAAATTAGATACACGGGGAACCAAGTAACAAAAACAGTGCGGGAATCTTAAAGAGAAAAGGAAATATAATGAAAAGAAAACAAGAGGTCTGACCCCTCGAAGAAGGAGGGATCTGGAAAGATGAGACAAGGGCCAAATAAGGCGGGAAAGTGAAAGACTCCCTAGGCCTCGGATACCCTAATACTGTCGGGGTTGGAAGAGAACAAGAGTTGACCAAGAGAGGTCGACGGGAATGACGACGGTGAGGAGCCCGGCACAAGTAAGTGGAAGCAATGCCGGACTCAGCTGGGGTCCCGTGGTCGCCAACCCACGTCCCACAAGATGTGAGCACCTGGGGGATACTGTAAAAATGTAAATTGGAATATCCTGTGCTAATCTACGCTTTATATCGTTCTTCACTCCTTATTTAGCTTCCCAAGCAGGAGAAGTCTCCTACTTCCTGTAGCTTTTCATCTGTCTATTCAATGCCAATGTGGGTTTATGATTTCATGCCGCTGCATTCCAATATTTTTGTTTTACATTTATTTTCATCATGAATTATTTCCTCTGCACTGAGTCAATACTGTTTATAAATTCATTCAAATCCTCTCGTGAATAGGCCAATCATAGAGTCGAAAAATTCTGCCTGGAACGTTTATTACCACTTTAAATGTCTCTCTCATTCCCTTTAATTTTTTTTTCAACGCATAGATTGAAAAGTAGAGGTTTTCTTGAAAGAGAAACTGCACTATAAAACTGTGGGACACAGAGATTCACTTGAAGTCTCTTGTTGCGAGATACATTTCTGTTAACGCAAGCCAGTACGAATGTTTGAATATTGCCCGCTGTTCATGGAAATGATTTGGAGGAGAAATAAGATATTTGGCGCACGTCTGCTCATGTTTGTGTGTTAGTATTGTGTTATATAGACTGCATGCGCCTCTTTCTCAAATAGCAACTGGAATTTATGTGTTTCCTTTTCCGTGATATGAATACATTGATATGTTCCCGTCCTGATTCAAAGAGAAACGCATTTTTCAGCCCTGCCAACTCAAAATATTAGTCAACCACATACATTCGTATTATTGAATGAGGAAAAAGTGTAATAACATCAAGTCACAAACAATAACAAATATATTCCAAGAATTGGATTTTTACGAGCGCAGTCAAGAGAAAAGAAGACAATCTCGTTGATGTTGCTGTTGTTGTTGTTAATTCATTTAGGGGTTTGGAGACATCGTGGTTACTTATCCCCATGTACTCGGGTGTGTGTATTGAATTTTTAGCCTAGTTTCATCATATGAAATATAGGTTTATGAGATCACCCTTGGTCCGTGGATGGGTGTGTGGTCCCTCTAATACAATCTAAACGGCTGAAGCGATTTCGATACAACATGGTAAAGATATACTACTACCTCGTCCAAACTCGACCGTACTTTTCAATACATTTCACCAATCCAAGTTGGCGGCCGCGCAAAATATTTCACCGGCATTTTATAGATCTATATCCAAAATTGTTACTGATGTCACCCTGAAATTTCGTATGGTGATAGAGAATGCTAAAATAAGTTAATCTTTGTGACTTTTAAAATCTTAAGTAAAAACCAACATGGCGGCCAAGCAAAATTTAAAATATGTAAATGGAGTTTTCTCGCGATTTCATCATCCGAGTGCAGTGAGACTTGGCACGGTGAATGTTTATACATACTTTTTAATCTGCCCGCATCTAATTTAATTTAATTCAATTGTTTTCATTAACTCAAGATGGTGGCTGTGCGAAATTTTTAGCCTATTTTCGATTTTGAAAAAATAGGCTTATGAGATCACCTTTTGTCCGTGTGTGTGTGCGTGTGTGTGTGTGTGTGTGTGTGTGTGATTCGTGTGTGTGTCCCCCCCCCTAATAAAATCTAAACGGCTGGAGCGATTTCAATGAAACTCGGAAAGTTCATAGCACTATTCCCGGCGACCTCGACCGTGCCCTTCAAATTTTGTTACGACTCACCAATCCAACATGGCGGCTGTGCGAAATATTTCACCAGCATTCAATATCTCCGAAACTATTACCGATATTTCCCTGACATTTTCTATGGTGATAGAGGGAACTACTATAAGTTCACTTATGTGACCTTTGAAAACCTGGTAACTACAAAACCAACATGGCGGCCAAGCGAATTTGCAACTTTTAAATAGACGTTTCTCGCGATTTGACCAACCAAACGCAATGAAACTTGGTACAGTATATGTTTATATACATTTTAATGCACCGACATCTAACTTCGTTCAATTATTTACATAATCACAAGATGGCGGATGTGCGAAATATTTCACCGGCATTCTATATCTCTGAAACTATTAGCGGTAAAACCCTGAAATTTTGTACGGAGATAAAGGGCACTACTGGAAGTCCATCTATAAGACTTTCAAAAACCGGTTAACTACAAAACGAACATGGCGGCCAAGCGAATTTGAAAATTGTAAATAGACCTTTCTCGCGATTTAATGTTCCAAGCGCACTGAAACCTGGCACAGGAAATATTTATACACATTGTAATCCACTGGTATCTAATTTAGTTCAATTGTTTACATAACCTCAAGATGGCGGCAGGGCGAATTTTGAAATTAAGATTTTATTCATTGTGATGTAGTCATGCGATCGAAGTGAAAGTTTGAATAATGAACCTACGCAATAATTTTCCTTTAATGGTACATGACTCTATTGCCTATACATTTAACAATCCAACATGGCGACCAACCGAAATATTTAGACGATACTGAATATCTACGAATATATTTTAGCAATCAAACTGCATTTTTTAATGTTCATAGGGGCTATGAACTTAAGTTCACCTATAGGACTTTAAATAACCTGGAGATCACAAATCCAACATGGCGGTGACGCGAATTATAAATATTCACATGGACGTTTCTCGCAATTTAACCATCCGCGTGCAGTGAAACTTGGTACAGTAAATCCTTATACGAATGTTAATCCACTGGCATCTAATTTATTTCAATTGTTTCCATAACCTCAAGATGGCAGCTGTGAAAAATTTTTAAATCTCCTTGTTTTTTCTTGTGTCCTAACTATGCGATTGAAGTTTGAATACTACACGTTCACAATAATCTGCATGTAACAGTACATAACTCTAGGACCTACATATATAAAATCCAACATGGCGACCATCCGAAATATTTAGTCGGTTCTCAATATCTACGAATCTATGACAGCAATCAAACTGAAATTGTGTATGTTGATAGTGACAATTAACATAAGTAGAATATATGAAAATAGGCTGTATAGTTCTTCACGGAACTACTTGTTAAAAATAAGTTTCTAATTTTTGCATCCAAATCATGCAGTTGAAGTATAGATTTATATAATGAACCAACGCAATAATTTTCATCTGCAGGTACATAACTCTGTGACCAACATATAGAACAATCCACCATGGCGAAGATTTGAAATGGCGGAAGAATATACTGTAATACAGAAGACCAATAGGATATATGGAAGTAGACTACATAGTTCTAAACGGAACTACTTGTTATGTATATATGTGATAACACAAAATTGATTTGCATATTGTTGTGAAACCAACCATAATGCATCCCTAAAATACCAATTTACCCTAAATCTGCATGAAACTAAGAGGACCTAACAATCTCAAGAAGATTTACCACATGTGATGTAGCCTTATTCCTAAACTAAACATTTAACACTGACGAGTCAAAATAATAACGTGAGTTATTGAGGTGTCTGTATTTGTAATGCAGGTGAGGATTGGCAATGAGGTGGCCGTGGACTTAAGTTAGGAACTATCCCGGCATTTTCCTGGAGTAGAAGTGAGAAACCACTGAAAACCACTTCCAGGATGGCTGAGATAGGTATCGAATTATTGATGCTTTAGTACCACCACTGTGCGTGACGAAACCCAGGGGTGCATATACGAGTAATTATTATTGGTCTAGGCAATTCCCACGCTTTATTGTTGCAAGATGCAGGTTGCAGCTCTGTACGCGTGGGGTTGGCAATACTCTATCTATCTATGTCCACCCCTTATTAACTCCGGGGTCGGGGATGAGATGCGATGAAATTCCACGTGGCTGATGGTTTCTACGGCCGGATGCCCTTCCTGACGCAAACCTCACGAGAGGAGTTAACGAGAGCTGAAATGAATGAGAGTTCAATTTCTAGTAGTTACAACTATGGCTATCAGACGCCACTGTCACTGACACCTAGCGGCAAATGTTGGAACTTGATAGAGCGTTTCTAAACCAAGTAACCTCCAAATTTAGCTAAACACTACCAGTACCAATTGTAGTGGTAGTGTCATTTACATGCCATAAATCTATACTTTACTTTCCCTCCGAAGGAAGGTAAACCGAAGGATTTAAATGCTCTTAAAAATCCGACGACTTCGGACGGGTTTTAAACCGCGATTTCAGGCAAATTTGTCCTTAATTCATCCGGATTATGGTGGCCACGGCTGGAATTTTACTACATAATTCGGGATCTAAAAATGGATGTTGAGTAGTAGACAACGGAGGAGTAAATATCCATTACTACAACATTTCCAGAATTATTATTCATCAATACAAAATGTATTTTGGCTAATTTGTTAAACAGTACATTCCAGTCTCCTATACTGTTACCGTTGCTGGTAAACGTAGGTTACCACTTATTACTAACGTTTGGCAACCCTGGAGTAGACTAAATGTTTGAATTGCGTGTTGGTGGTACGTACGTGAGAATTCTTCTTAAAGCCCGAGTAGAACACTGAGCCTACTGAATATACACATGCGCTGTCGAGGATACACTGCGCACTTTATTTGCATTGATCACAAAGGTATAAAGACTCACTGTGCGTGGAGACACCACTGCGTGCGTAATATGTGCCCTACCGGTCAAGAACGAACGGCCCACTTATACTATAAATTACAACTTGGTGGTAGCACACTAGGGAAAGCTACAATACAAAAAGTGACTACTTATGGTTACAAGTTCTATAGTTAAAATTGTAACTGTTTCCAGTTATTATAAATGTTAAATGAATAAAAAGAACACGGAACTTCAATTTGTTCTAGTATACCACTAACAGCATCTGAGACTCCTGTCGAGTCGGAAGACGATCTTATTGCACGCGTTCTGGCAGCAGCGCACATAATTGAACACACACCAGGTCTCGTGGGACGTGTCTATGACAACATGCTGCGCAGGTGCATGTTGTGTAATGAACAGCAGGTTCGCCACGTGGAACAACTCTTGTAGTGCATACGTGTCGGTGGGAGATGTGGAATCGAGTCAAACTGATTTGGTATCGAAACGATACATGTCCGGACATGGGTTCCTAATCAAAATGTGATCTACTAAGTCCCCTCTGCAACATCCAGAAGTTCGTAATATGAATTATGAATCACCCTATATATATACAGAGTGAAGAAAAATGCCGCACTTGGCGGGCGGCATGCGGTTCCTCGTCGAAATTCACGACGAAAGTTTATGTAGCAAAACCTATCCCCGCCAATAGGTTCAATAGAAATGCGAGTTAAAAAACGAGGCTGTGGCAACGCTGTAACTGCGTGCAGTGTAGCCAAGAATAGGCTGCATGAACTCTGCATTGGGCCGGAGGTGTCTCGATAGCTCACAAGGGGAGGATACGATGCATGGGTCACCGATTAGAACCATCTTTAGTACACGTGTAGGACATGACCAGGTGTATACCAGGTGCAAGTAGTGAGGTGCGCTTCTCAGCCGTTTCAGAGAAATTAATTAATTTCAATTGCAGTGTGGCGTCTATGTGCGTTGTACGTTAGCAAGAAGCCAACGAGTACGTGGTGCAGCGGTAAGAGTCCTGCTTCGTAAGCGCGGGATCGCTTGATCGAATCCCACCGCTGAGCATTTGCAATGTTGTTGTTTTTTAAAACATTAACTGTAAGTGTCGTGAATAATGTTTATTTTGCAGTCAATTGTAATATTGTGTTATGAGAGTGGGAGAAGAGATTCTGAAATCATCGTATGGGGGTCCACGTTTGTGACATTACATAATGTATAGTATCGGCATTGCAAATACATTGGTATTAGACACAGTCAGGTGTATTCTAATATATGCATACATGTATACATTGAAGACCCAGTCTCTTCCGTCCATTGCACGTCTGTGGACCATTGCACTACGCCGTACCCCGCAAGCAGTGACTCATGCTATGGGTATTGGTTGGAAATTGCCAATGGTTTAAGAAAAAAACACACAACACACTGCAAAAGGCTCGCCAGTGGGATTCGATCCAGCGATCCCGCGCTTACGAAGCAGGGCTCTTACCGCTGCACCACGCGATCGATCGTTAGATTCTTGGTAGCGTACAACGCACATAGACGCCGCACTGTAATTGCAATTAATTAATTTCTCGGAAACGGCTGAGAAACGCACATTACTACTTGCACCTGGTATACGCCTGGTCATGCCCTACACGTGTACTAAAGATGGTTCGAATCAGTGACCCATGCATCGTATCCTCCCCTTGTCAGAGGTGCGAGGTAGTACCGTGAATGCCGGTTGTGTGGACTTACCGATGATCGAGTCGCAATCACGCCAAACATTTTTCTTTCGGTCAATGTATCAAATTGTATCCAATGTACACCTCCACAATGCAATACATTATGTGTTGTGTTTACATGAACTTTTTACAAACGTAAACGACCACTTTGTTTCGTCATGGCACACATAAAGCCCAAAGAACCTAATAGTGGATGCAGTAACATCGTCTTTACCCAATGTGGTACAAAAAACACAATAAGTAGACTACACTAGATTGTTCATTATGCTACGCACAATAATTCCCGTCTGTACGTTTGACGTCCAGTCTTATCTTCACAGAGCCAGTACGTACACTTACGAGCAACGTTCACTTCACAGATATTCGAAGCGACCTCTTGTCATGTGTTAGGCTATTGTCATGTAACAAAATGACGTCAGCTTATAAACGCAGATAAATGACAGAAACTAGGGAACTGACGTCGCAAATGAAAGAAAAATAAAACTACCTGAAGTAGATTCGAACTGTAGCTCCTAAGTGGACGAGGGTTTGATATTTATGAAATTTTTAGCCTATATTCTTTTACGAAAATCCAACATGGCGGCTGTGCAAAATATTTCACCTGCATTCTTTATCTCCGGAACCATTACTGATATCACCCTGAAATTTTGTATGGTTATAAAGGACATTACTAAAGGTTCACCTATGTGACTTTAGAACTATGTTAAGTAAAAAACGAACATGGCGGCCAAGCGAAGTTGAAACATTTAAATAGACTTTTCTCGCGATGTATCCATCCGAGCGTAGTGAAACATGGTACAGCAAATGCTTATACACATTGTAATGCAATGACATCTAATATAGTTCAATTGTTTACATAACCTAAAATGGCGTCTGTGCGAAATGTTAAAATTAAGTTCATATTTCTTGTGTCCTAATCATGCGATCGAAGTCAACGTTTGAATAATGAACCTGCGCAATAATCGTCATGTAATTGTACATAACTCTATGGCCTACATACAAGTACATACAAGAAGATTTATTCCCTGGCGCTAACTTATTCAATAAATAAGTAAAAGCAGCTGTTCCTTGAATACTGGGTACTCTTTTCTCCTTTATTTTCGTATATTCTTTTTTCTGCTTTGTACAGTTTTGTTTTCATTATATGGTTTATATTTTCACGATCTCCTTTGTAGTATTTATCTTCTGTTCTTCATTTGTATAATTAGTGTAATTTCTGTAATCTATTTCCTCTATTTTTCACTGATACAGGTTGTTGTTTAATCAGATAATGTCAGGAAGGAATGTATTTGGGCTGGTGCCTGTGTTCCTTCATATTGCTCAATAAATAAATAAATTAAAAAATAACATGGCGACCATCCGAAATATTTATATGGTTCTCAATATATACGAATCTATTACAACAATCAAACTCAAATTTTGTATGTTGATAGAGCCAATCATCATAAGTAGTGTTCAGGTTTGGTATGTTCTTCGACTGCCCCTTCAGAATGCTATGTTTATCTTACGTCACTGTGCCATAGATTTATCGATCCCTCTGAGTTGCAGGAGTATGTATCTGTGGTGTGACTACAACACTTCTCTTTCTCCACGCCTTAACTAGATAGCAGCACACTTCTTGTGTCTGACATGAGTCTCTAGGAGGCAGTGAAGAAGGAGGCCATGACTTATTAATTGCTTCTCAGTATTCCAGAGATGATATTATTAATTGTAGGAGTATTGGCTCTTACTGCAAGACATTGTAGGATGAGGAATCTTATAACTAGCACAAAACATTACAAACCCGAAGACTTGAAGACTCCGCAGAAATGTAAGGAGATGAGTGAAATAAAATAGTGTTATCTTGGCTTACAGGATTAAGCCATCGAATTTGATAACTGTTGCTAAAATTCCCGGATATCAAAACAGGTTAATTAGAGAGGCAATAGAGGTCGTGAAGCGTCCCAATAATTTCAATCGCGAAGATGGTTTCAAACTTAGCAACATTTGGAAAGTTCTCCTAGCGCGCGACTGCCAGGGGCGGGGACCAATCAGCGAGCAGCGTGACGACAATGCAGGGCAAGCAGGCACTCTGACTGGCGATAACCGTTAGTTTGAGTACGGGCACCTAATCGTACCTATCCTTCTTTAAGGCTGCTGCAATGCCAGCCGAAACGTCGGGAAATAATAACCGATATACGACGCGACTCAATCCTGTAAGCCAAGATGATAAAGTAGACACAGGCTGCGAAAGTCTACGATCTAAAATAGTGTTATTTCTATTCATACTACTAACGAATTTAAAACATGCCAGTAGCAGTCCATTCATTACGTAATTATGAATTGCTATTTATTCAATATGCCAAATACAGTCCACTCCTCGAGTAGCTAGGAACTAAGATATTTTACCAGGGAATATAGTCTAGTCAGGCTCCCGATCAAGCAGGATAAATGAAAATAGGCTGTATAGTTCTTCACGGAACTACATGTTAATATTTTAAGTATAGGAGAATCATATTTGATTTCACTTTCTGTACAACAATGGGATGTTCACATTGATCATGATAATTGCATAGCTGATGGACTACCATGAGGAGAGTGTTTTGTCGTTCTGATGGTAAGTCCTGAATTCGTGTATTCCAGAGATTACGAGCGGAAATACGAAATGAACCTTTACGTTTTTCGGTTCTATGATGAGGTACTGGAGCATTTGTAAAATGTGAGCAACAGAAGATTGGGAGAGATGAAGATAATGTGAACTGTGGATGTTGAGAGTACACTTACCGACGATACAGGTGGGGACATTCGGGACGATTCGAGTGCAGCTTACCTGCAACAAAACAAGAGGAATTATTATCATCGTGCATCATCAACAACATCAAATTATAGGTCCCGAAGAGCAAATACTCAATACCAACTGTTGTTTATCATAAAGCTGAATACAATGATACAGTGATCATAAAATTAAATTAATAACTCAAGTGACAAATCCAAGGAGGAGGATTGTAACTTAATATTTCGCAGACTATGAAAAACGGGGTCTTAGGAATCTTACGGAAGCATTTTTAGCCTATTTTCAATTTTGAAAAAAAAAAATGGCTTATGAGATCACCTTTTGTCCGTGCGTGTGTGTGTGTGTGTGTGTGTGTGTGTGTCCCCTAATAACTTCTAAACGGCTGGAGCGATTTCAATGAAACTCTGTTAATTCATAGCACTATTCCAGACGACCCCGACCGTGTCCTTCAAATTTTGTTACGTCTCACCAATCCAACATGGCGGCTGTGCGAAATATTTCACCAGTATTCAATATCCCCGAAACTATTCCCAATATCTCCCTGGAATTTTGTACGGATATAACGGAAACTACTAGAAGTTCACCTATTTGACTTTTTGAAAACTGGTAGATACAAAACCAACATGGCGCCCACGCGAATTTGCGACTTTTAAATAGACGTTTCTCGCGATTTAACCAACCAAACGCAATAAAACTTGGCACAGTATATGTTTATACACATTGCAATGCACCGACATGTAACTTGATTCAATTGTTTACATAACCACAAGATGGCGGATGTGCGAGATATATCACAGGCATTCTATATCTCTGAAACTATTAGCGGTATCACCCTGAAATTTTGTACGGAGATAAAGGGCACTACTGGAATTTCATCTATAAGACTTTTAAAAACCGGTTAACTACAAAACTAACATGGCGGCCAAGCGAATTTGAAAATTTTAAATAGACCTTTCTCTTGATTTAATGTTCCAACCGCAATGAAATCTGGTACAGGAATTTTTTACACACATAGTAATACGCTGGTATCTAATTTAGTTCAATTGTTTACATAACCTCAAGATGGCGGCTTTGCGAATTTTAAAATTCAGTTTTTATTTCTTGTGTCGTAATCATGCGATCGAAGTGAAAGTTTGAATAAAGAACCTACGCAATAATTTTCCATTAATGGTACATGACTCTATGGCCTATAGGCCTACATTTAACAATCCAACGTGGCGACCATCCGAAATATTTAGACGGCTCTGAATATCTACGAATCTATTATAGCAATCAAGCTGAATGTTTTTATGTTCATAGGGGCTATGAACTGAAGTTTACCTATAGGAATTTAAATAACCTGGTGATCACAAATCCAACATGGCGGCGACGCAAATTATAAATATTCACATGGACGTTTCTCGCAATTGAACCATCCGAGTGCAGTGAAACTTGGTACGGTATATCCTTATACGAATGTTAATCCACTGGCATCTAATTTATTTCAATTGTTTCCATAACCACAAGATGGCAGCTGTGCGAGATTTTAAAATCTCCTTGTGACTTCTTTTGTCCTAATCATGCGATTGAAATTTGAATGCTACACGAACACAATAATCTTCATGTAACAGTACATAACTCTAGGACCTACATATATAAAATCCAACATGGCGACCATCCGAAGTATTTAGTCGGTTCTCAATATCTACGAATCTATTACTGCAATCAAGCTGAAATTTTGTATGTAGATAGGGGCAATTAACATAAGTAGGATGTATGAAAATAGGCTGTATAGTTCTTCACGGAATTACTTGTTCTGTAATCTGGACACTAGATTCTGAGAAATGTGTACGTAATTGGTAACCAAATGCTTCCGGATGGTTTGATAAGGAAGTGGAAAAAATGGTGTCTTATGTGCATGCTCTCATTTGTTAACGTTCTTCATTTCGGAATTGGGGCAGATGACCTCGTAGTTCTGCCCCTTAAAACCTCAATAACTAACTAACTAAGTTCGGAATATGAAATGTCATACCTTGCAACTGACAGGACTAAATGTAATTTACTTGCAAACACTTCGCAGTGTCCTTCACTTTCTTGTATGTTTGCACCGCAAGATTTCCGAAACTAGTGATCTGAAGTCTATTCGCTGAGTCGAGACAGTGCCCCTGGCAACCGGGAGAGGGAAACTCGCCCAGTTCATGTCATCGGTTCAGCCAGATAGAGGTAGGCAAGAAGCCCCGACCTCATTAATCGTGCCGTAGCCCTAGAAAAGACAAGACTTGCTGCACTGTACTGTATACTGTTGCCTGTCATAAGTAGGGCTCGGATTTTTAGGTAAATAAATATATTTTTATGTTAATACATATTTTAAGCATTTTTTCTATAAATACATAAATTCCTGCTTGTCACTTATTAGCACATAAAAAGACAAAATATTTTACATTTTTAAAAGTCAGTTTATTGTAAGACCAAGACCAAGACAGTAGGCCATTCGACATGCTTCCTGGTGTGGTTGAAGACTGTGGGTCACCCATTGGGCACACATTTTCCGCAAATGCAGTCGTTCCTTCATGATGGTGTGCACACTTCCGACGCTCAATCCGACCACGGCGGCTTTGGCATTCACTGTCACTCGGCGGTCCTGGGTAATGAGTGCATCAACCAGCTGGACGTTGTCATCGGTAATGCAGGTGGGTGCCCCAGACCGGGCATCATCCGCTAACGACGCCCATACTTCCCTGAAGCGCTTGTGCCACGCCTTGACCCTTGCAAGGGACATGCAGTGTTCGCCGTACACTTGTGACATTCGGCGATGAATGTCCGTTCCCCCTACTCCTTTCGCTGTCAGAAACCGAACAACACCTCTTTGCTCTTCGTTTAACGCCTCCATGTCACTGTTTGCAGTGCGACTGGCAGCGTTGGACGATTGATGCATGGTGCTGCATTATTGCATTTTTGTTCTGTGTTACTTCAACGGGGGAAGAACCTGTGAGATATATAATCTTCATGCAGGACGGCCCGTACCACTCACTGTGAAAGCCAGGGATTTCCTTGTCCATAGCCATATTGCACCACGTGCTAGAACCCCCTTCCCCAGCTACTTGGAACCAGTGTCACTCACATGCAGTTCATTTTGGCACTGTGAAGTGTCAGGCAGTTCTACGATGCCTAAAGTAAAAAAAACTACAAGTTATCGTCTGTTGCAGAATTTAAAGATAATTTTACTTCTGATGGGGGTGTTCTGTTCTGCCAACCATGTGGGAAAGCAATCAAGGCTAAACAGCGATCTCAAATTACACAAAACCTCAAGGGCAAGAAGCAAATTGCCGCAGTTTCGCGCCTTCAGAATAAGTGTTTCGCGATAATCGTCGGTCATTTGTGGTGGACAACCTGACGATGTATCTCGCTGTGTATTGTAATGTTCAGCAGTCAGTGAGACATGGAATATATGGCATTCGTGAGTACAGCATATTGTTTATACTCACATTAATAAACTAAATTATAATTAAATATTTTTACTTTTTTGTCACATATTTCAGGTATTTTTAATACATAACAAATAAATATTTTCCCGATTTTTAGCACCTAAAAATCCGAGGCCTAGTCATAAGCAGTTAAGAACGTATTAATTAATTAAATAAATAAATAAATATATAAACGATCAATAAATAAATCGCGCTGTAGCATGTAACCGATAAGTCAGCCCGCTTCACATGTAGGCTATACACGGCACTGAAGTTGGCGTACGTTCAACGTCGTTTTGAAGCCACTAATTTTCCCATATTTGGAATAATCCTTTTGGCAGTTGCGATCCGAAGTGTAGCTTTCAAGGGAGCATCAGACACACTTGACCTTGTTTTTGTTTTATTAATATCCATAATTGAAATCATTTGTTCACAAACGAACGTTGTTCCGAACATAGCAAAACATTTCAGGGCAAGGGCATGAATCCTCGAGAATTCTTGTTCCTCAACGACTTTATAAAATGAAATCAAATCGCCATCGTAATGGTAATAGTGGTCTGTCAAAATTGATTTGCACTGTAGTTTTATCAGCTCAACTTGGAGATTTGATGGGGCGTCCTCTACCGCCACTACACGTGGAGGAAGGAGGGGAGGGAGGGGAAGAGCACCGGTGCTGCTCGGTATGGCACCGGGGCGCGCAAGCACTACTGTCGACCGAAATATTATGTGCATTCGAGTTTGAAGGTTGTTTGTGAAGTAACTAATAGACCTACATAACATCCAATAACATCATCATTTTCGGCGTTCTATTTTACGTAAGTTCATGTAGGTTTGGAATTTTTAATTTATATTTTAATATTTTTTATTAGAATTTGGAGGGTGTGACCTTAAGATAGGAACCAGTCAGGATTGGAAGTGCTGAACCACGGAGAGTCATATGTCAATTCTTCAATGTCTTGATATAACCGGAAATTGCACCGAGGGATTATGGCTTATGGACCCGGAGAGTCAACATACACCCTGAGACTACAGACAGCGGCTGACCTGTGGTTTAGTGTATTTGTTCAGAGGCTAACAAAGAGAATTAAAGCATTAGCTCATGGGAATAGCTCGGTAATAGTAGACAGGAGTGTAAAATTTCCATCGACCAGCCAATACTTTGACAGGGTCTCATTATCTAGCGCCACTTTGTCATCAGTGAAGGATATCATTCAAAGCAATTACAAAGCCTAGTATTTGTTCTCTGTGGCAGACAAATGACTGCTTGCGGCCGTTCCCTTACAGTATCCCCTACAGTAAATCGATCTGTTTGCTTTCCTCATTCAAGCTTGTCAGACTATAAGCAACGGTTAATCTTTTAATGGTTTGCTTCCTTTCAAAGAGCTGGCAGTTTATCACTTTAAGAAACAGATTACAAAGTTTGTGAGATCAATCTGCGTTTAAGTGCGGACGAACGGACTGTTTCACTGGTAGCAGGCGGTCATATGACTCATCACCGCTGACATAATATGACCATGATAATGAAGTATTACCCATTTAGATTTGATTGCCGCTGAGCCTGGCTGCGCCACCGTCTGTTGATTATTGTAGCAGGAGCCCCGCGGGGTAAAGAAGAGGATACAGTGATGACACAGTACAGTCTGCACATAAGTCAAGCAGCATTGCGCGCGCTACCTGTCTTAGAAGCGCAGATAAGCGTCACAGGAGCTCTTGTCACCATGGACAGTTAAACGATGACTGAAACTACTGGAGCTGAATCATAAAATATTCGCGCAACTGTACCTATCAACGAAGCAGAGTGACATGTGACAAGTTAATGGAGAATAGTTCCCATCTCGACCACCGGCAATCAATTCGTGAAAGGGTAATAGTGTGTGTGATGTGTGTGGTGGCAGTTTTAAAGCTGCGCGCTTTCAATTGGCCAAATAGCTTCCCACGGTGGGTGAGTGGTTAACGTGTCGGATTACCAACCCCAAGCTTGCAGGTTCGCCCCTGGCCGTGGTAAGTTAATTTTGAAAGGCGACAAAAATCACGACATGGATGTCATACGTTGTTGGCATGTTAAAGAACCCATTTGAATTCAGTAGGCCGTGTTCAATGGCAAATTAATCTCGGGATTTTCCGCCAACATAAAGTTCCTCCATTCTCTACTAGAAAGCGCTGTAGTGTCAAGGAGATTAGAAATCTAACCTCCTTGACTTTCATAGCGTTCAAAGGAACGACGAAATTCGACACGCAAGCTGCCCTCTGGGTGTCAATTAACAAACCTTGCACCCAGCACCCGAGGCCATACGATAGACTATTGTTATTTATTATTATTATTATAATTGGCCAAATTGCCATTTGAAACACCGGATGCAAGGAATGTAGAACCGAGGTAATAATCAAAGTTCAGTTTGGTGTTGAAACGTGGAGTTAACACCCATGCTAACAAGGCAAGTATCAGGTAAGACAGATCGAAACCTATCTTGAAACTTTGTGGACGCAATCGTTGTGCTATAAGAGGACTATGTGCGGAAAATCAGCCGCCAGATTGAACTGCAAGGCTCCGAAATCATGTGGAGAATCTCTCATATAAATCAATGGGAAGTAGCGAGTACCGTACATGTTTGAATGGACAGCCCTGACGGCTCAGGCACTCAAGGCTGGTCGCACGACAGCCTGTATATACTCCCCGCCACGTGACAACTCCGAGTGCCTCTGGGATGTCCAGCTCCTCCAGCTGTCATGCCTGTGTACCAAGATGTCAGGTACGATTTCGGAGCTTTCCAGATGATTTTCCGCACGTTGTCCTCTTATATTACAACGACCCTTGTAAGAAACACTCAGTTAACATTAATGCTACTTGGTGCAACATAGTTATAGGATGACCAGGTAGAAAAGAATGTTTCAATGCGCAAGCGCACCAAAGTAGGGGAGAGTGTTTCCAGCTCCCTTGTCTCTCCACTGCAAGTCTTTCTTCTGCGCATGTGAGTCAGGCAGGGGAAGTGTGTCTCTCTCTCTCTTTCTCGCTCCTACTGGTTTCCTTGTCGTTGGACCTTGTGCTTGTGCAAGGTGGAGTCTTAGTGCCAAGTGGGGGAAGTTCTACAGCAGCAACTTACGGTAAGTCCCGCCCCCAACATTCTTTTCTACCTGGTCATCCTATATCAATCGCGATCATTTGCCATTTATGACATCTTGCTCACTTACATCACAGAAACATCGTCCATTCCATCAGATGTTTGTCTACCTCAACCTCTGCGGGGGTTATCAGTAGCAGGGGTGTCCTAGTGGGGCTGGGGGGTCAACGAGAAATGTTTCAGGTGGTACTACTCCACGGGCATACTAGTCCGTCCACCAGTTCATGGTCTTAGGGGGCTGAAGGGAAGAGGAGAGACATTCCAGCTGCGTTGATTGAGTGGACGTGCCGCTGCAGGTATTGTCAACTCAGCACCGATGTTATTCACGCTATGGTTACTAACTGCTACTTTCATTTAGTTTCAATTGTGAAATCGTACGGGTCAGTAGTAGGTTGGCACTATTGTCGTTTGCGCAGAGGCTGTCTCCAGCTGACTCATTGCATTCCTGCCACGGACCTTAAGCTGGTGGACGGAGAGAGGAAATTAATTGTGGTTCGCCTCTGACTTGTCATATGAATCACCGTGTTGAGAGCACACACAATCTGTAAGAACGAATGCTGAAACAAAATGCCAGTCAGTATGCGATTGCATGTTGCAGCAGGGCAGGCCATCTGGTGCTTAGGCTCGCTCCTCCCCTCACAACGAGTGGCACACAGCTTGACCACGATGTCGCAAAGTCCCTAAATAATTAATACTGTAACTACAACATGAGCACATTATGGATACAGATAAACCTCATAATTGTAAGAAAGATACTAAAATACTACGTGAAATGCGGGAATAAGAGCAGTCAATTTCCTCATTGACTTTCCATTTGATCCAAAATGTTCCCCATGACACTTATATTGTATTTTTTAAAACAATTTAACTTTATCATCTAGGCTTACAGGGTGGAGCCGCGTCGTGTATCAGCGATTGTTTCCCGACGTTTCGGCTGTCACTGCAGCCTTAACCAAGGGTAGGTACGAGTTGGTGTCCGTACTCAAACTGACGGCTATTGCCAGCCAGAGGTGCCTGCTTGCCCTGCATTGACGTCACGCTGCTCCCTGATTGGTCCACGCCCCTGACAGTCGCGCGCTAGGAGAACTTTCCAAGTGTTGCGAAGTCTGAAACCATCTTCGCGATTGGGATGCTGCAAGACCTCTATTGTCTCTCTAATTAACCTGTTTTGATATCCAGGAATTTTAGCAACAGTTTCGAACTTATCAAATTCGATGGCGTGTCTCGTGACATCAGCATGTTCAGCTATTGCAGATCTGTATTTTATTTGTTTTGTGTCTCGAATATGCTGTGAAATTTAACTTTAATAGACTTTTTTTTTTCAACGAACACATGTTTTTTTCTATGTACTCTGAATAAAATATAATTATATTCAAACTACACTCATAACTTTTCTGTCGAACATTTTTACAAAGATTCCTCAGTTACCTGTAAAGGGTAGCCGTATTGAACGGACCGAATACCACCCACAATATCCACACATTTAAACAACTCCCGCTGCTGTAAGTTCAGTGGGGCATGAAATCGTCTGGCTGTATAAAATAAACATGAATACTATTGCTGTAATATATTATGCATGGAGGACAGACCCATGCATTATTTACTGGGCCACATACGTTAATTAACATCCAATATCCAATTTTGTTATTAATAATTCTCGCTGGTAATTGCATGTTAATGATCACGTGACATCATTACACACACTTGATGACCAGGAGCGCATCCAGCCAACTCCAGGTAATGCCCGGAGAACTGAAGTAATGCCTTTATTTTCTACGTAATAGCGTAAGTTGCCGTGCACCCGATGAAAATTATGTCATGTTCAGATTCTAAGTACGACATTTTCAATGAATATGAATTATAAGTAAAAACCAAAAACATTTACCATTTTCGGAAAATGTTAGGAAATTGCCGAATTGTTAAATAATTAATTAAAATGCTCCACCAATCAATACAAATTCTATTCAAATGTTAGTACATGTTTCGATATGGGATGATATCTTCTTCAGCTTTTATACAATACTAAAATAAAATAAAATGGATATCCTTCAAATAATTTGATTAAATAAAGGTTCTAAATATGTAAATACGAGGGCTGATCAAAAAATAAGTTGCACTTCCCAGTTATGACCATTTATTACACCACCTATACAACAGCAACACACCTATAACGACATACAATGTAACGTCACTTTTCCACATAGTTGCCAAGAGACTCCAAACATTTCTGCGAACGCACAACCAACTCGTCGATGCCGGATGCATAGAAAGTTCCTCCAGCTTTCTGCAACCACACGGAGACAGAGGCCTTCATCTCCTCATCGGTCTGGAAACGTCGACCAACGAGCTCCGTTTTGAGCTTACCGAACAGATGAAAGACACATGGCGCTAGGTCGGGACTGTAGGGTGGATGTTGCCAGACCTCCCACTTGAAACGCTGCAGCAGTTCGCTCTTTTGGCGGGCCTTGTGAGGTGTTGCGCTATCGTGCAACAAAACCACACCGGCACTCATTTTCCCCCGGCGCTTCTCTTTGCTCGCTTTATGTAACCGGTGCAACGTTTGACAATACGACGCCGCGTTGATCGTCGTCCCTTTCGGCATGAATTCCATGTGCAGCAAACTCTCCGTGTCAAAGAACACTGTCGCCATAACCTTACCGGCTGAAGGTTGAGCCTTCGCCTTCTTTCGTTATGGTGATGTGGGGTGCACCCATTCCATTGATGTTCTCTTCGTTTCGGGGGTGAAGTGGTGGACCCACGTTTCATCGCCTGTGACGATTCGCCGCAGAAACCCGTTGCCGTCTGTGGCATAGCGTTGCAAAATTGCCAGGGAGGTTTGGAAACGTTGTCCCTTGTGATCATCGGTGAGAAGACGAGGGACCCATCATTGGAGTGAACGTCCAGTCGACGCGCCATTGCATTTGGCCGCTATTCACACCATACAAGACGAGACACCACAGCGACCTGCCTGACAGACGTGTGGGAAGTGTCTGTCTCTTTCTCCGCTGTGCCTATGTTTGCGACACACAGCGCGCTGCTGCAGCGCGTTAGTGCAACTAACTTTTTGATCCGCCTTCGTATAATCTTCAAAAACACTCAGGAGATGTTGTTTCCAAACTGGTCAATGGAGCCGTGATGGATGGCTGTGAAGTTGAAAAACGTGACAGATGGAATTGATAGTTGGTTGGTTCCTTAGTTTAGGGGCTGCGACAACGCGGCCATGTGTACTTTGAGTGTGTGTAGAATCTGTCTGATAACCGGTGTTAATTGTGATGGCTGTATTAGTGTGTGTTGTCTGATTTTTAATTCAAGTAAAGACTGCAGATATTTAATTTTCAACTAGTTCCAACTTTTGCTACCAACGAACAACTAGTTCTGAACTTAGTTACTAGATGCCACCGCAGCCAGCTCCTGGCGACGAACGTTGGAACTTACGAGCGTTACTCAAATCTAATCTATAATTTAGCTTCACACAAGAGTAATTAGTGGAAGGTTCTTTATCATGCCATAAATCTATGACATGGGACCGCAGGCTTTACTTCCCCTCCGAAGAAAGACATACTGAGGGATTTTTAACGCTCTTAAAAAATCCGACGCTTTGGCTGGGTTTCAACCCACGACCTTGGGCATAGAAACTCAGCACCGCCACCGAAGCCACCCAGATGGAATTGAGACTTCCACTCCCCAGATCAACCAAATCCAAAGCCACAAATGCTGGCCTATGCTATAAATTATATTTCAATATTTAGAACCTTCATTTAATCAAATTATAAGGTGCGTTCAAAAAGTAACTAGCCGGAGGCTGAAATGCGCAAACCTGTGACGACATCGGCTAATCGTGGCGTGTGTAACGACCAGAGCGTGGAAGGTCACAGCCCGTCGCTAGAGGGCACGCGTGCACGTCACTTGACGATACAAAGTGAGCAGCAGCATGCATCAATCGTCCAACGCTGCCAGTCGCATTGCAAACAATGAAATGGAGGCATCAACCGAAGAGCAAAGAGGTGTTGTTCGGTTTCTGACAGCGGAAGGAGTAGGGAGAACGGGCATTCATCGCCGAATGTCACAAGTGTACGGCGAACACTGCATGTCCCTTGTAAGGGTCAAGGCATGGCACAAGCGCTTTAGGGAAGGACGGGTGTCGTTAGCCGATGATGCCTGGTCTGGGGCATCCCCCTGCATTACCGATGACAACGTCCAGCTGGTTGATGCACTCATTATCCAGTACCGCCGAGTGAACGACATAGCCGCCGTGGTCGCTCCACGACAATGCACGACCTCATACGGCCAACACAGTCGCGGCACTCCTGCAGAAATTCAAATGGGAGGTTCTCGGCCACCCTACATACAGTCCAGACCTCTCTCCCTGTGATTACGCCATGTTTGGTCCCCTGAAAAGGGCTCTGCGGGGCCAACGATTCACCTCGGACGCCGAAGTCGAGCTGTACTTGCGGAACTGGTTCACATCGCAGGCCAGGAAATTTTATGAGATAGCCATTCACCGCCTCTTGTCACAGTGGGACAAGTGCCTCAACAGCCAGGGTCAATACTTCTAACACACAAGTAATTATGCCTCCGGCTCGTTACTTTCTGAACGTACCTTATATTTGTAAGGATATCCATTTTATATTAATAGTGTATAAACGCTGAAGAAGGTATCATCGGATATCGAAAAATGTACTAAGATTTGAATAGAATGTGTCTTGATTGCCGGAGTATTTTAACGAAATATGAATTATAAGAGAAATATAATTATGGATTAACTAGGTCAAATGGAAATGAAATTGTTACAAATTATTGTACCAAGCACAGTAGTGTAAAGATCAGTGAGATGCTTGTGAGCTACCCAGGGGAATGCGCTGTGGCAAGGTTGCTTCATACACGTTTATGAGACAGGATATGTATTGTTGACAGTCCATGATTCATATGGATTTAGGTTCAGTGCAAGCAAGTAAGCAAGCAGCGGTAGCCGACAGTAGAAACAATGCCCCTATTTTCGAGTGCGGTGATTTTCCATTCTAGACACAGACATTAAGGATGGTGATATCAAACGCCTTGACTGCCTCTAGAGAGCAGCAGGACAAAATAGCCAACACTTCATTTATTAATACTATTGATTTTATATTGAAATCTAAAGATATCAGAATAATGATTCTAACCCTATACATTAATTTGATATAAAGGATACGTATTCGCATATTTTAATTGATAAAACAATAGATATTATAAAATAAATTTTTGGAACATAGCAATCTTAGCGTCGTTACATAAATTTACTTGAAATACTTATTCTTCAAATTTAACAATAAGATTTACAAAGAGATAGATGGTTTAGGTTAGTTTTATTTAATTTTTTGTTTTATTAATTTTCGATCTTTTCATATTTAAGTATCCACCTCTATATTCTTAAATTAATTCTAAATTTGTATACTTTAAACTGTGTTAAGAGGGGCAGATGGCCTCGTAGTTACACCCCTTAATACCTCAATAACTAACTAACTAACTAACTAACTAACTAACTAACAAGGTATAGGATCCTCCGCATCAAATATTTTACACATTCAGGATCACATTAAAAAAACACTATTTATAGTTTAGTTCATACAGCCTTAAATTTCCCGTTAACACCTGATAGTTGTAAAATGGAGATTGATAATCTATTATACATAGAATAGCAGAATCAAATGGGTGCAACAGAAAATATATTAATAATATTATTGGGTGAATAAAGAATGAACCACAAACAACATTTCAAAACATTTGTCAGAATGTTGTTTCTCTCACTCAAACAGCAAAATGCATGGTTTAGCCAACGTTTTCAAGAAACACAACTTACAAGTAGCTTCTCAAACTTCAGGATACATTTCTAAATCCCAAAAAATACACAGGCTAAACATGTAAGCGATTATCTCCCAGTCAGTATACTATCATCCCTCTCCAAATCACTGGAATTTATCGTCCACGAACAACTCTCCACCTATTTGCTAAAGCACAATATCCTTGATGAACATAAATCTGGCTTCCGCAAAAATCATAGTACTACTACTGCACTACTCAAGTTCACGGATGACATAAGAAAGGCTATGGATAGTGGGCTAGTAACAATCCTAACACTGCTTGATTTCAGTAAAGCCTTCGATTCTGTTGACCATGACATATTACTCTCTTGTCTATTTAAAATTCATCTCTCCAAGAACAGTATCCAATGGATGGACTCTTATCTACGTGGACGTCAACAATGTGTTAAAATTAACTTAAATCAAATGTCTTCATGGCGTCCAGTTGAGAGAGGAGTCCCTCAGGGTTCAGTCCTTGGACCGCTCCTGTTTTCAATATATATAAACGACATTCCGTCATCAATCACTAAATGCAAACACCACCTATATGCTGATGATGTACAAATCTACCTGCATTCAGCGCCAGAAAAACTATCGGAAGCAATCGGCACCTTTAATGAAGACTTAACTGAAATCTGTAACTGGACTCGCTTACATGGACTACGACTCAATGAGGCTAAAACCCAAGCAATCATAATCTCCCACCCGAAAATCCTCCTAAAACTAAAAAATGAACCCACATTACCAAAATTACGCTTGTGCGATTCCCCAATCGAATTCCGTGAGTCAGTTAAAGATCTAGGCGTTATTATAGATAAACATCTTTCCTGGACGCAGCACGTCTGCAATGTTTCCAGAAAAGTATTTTCCGCATTGAATTCACTTAGAAGATTCTGGAATATTTTCTGTCGTGTATTAAAGGAACGACTTGTTTCCTCCCTAATATTGCCTCATTTTGATTACTGCGATGTGGTATACAAAGATATCACTGTTACTCTTAAAAACAAACTGCAACATGCACAAAATGCCTGTGTACGCTACATATTTAATTTACGGTACTATGACCATGTCAGCTCCGCTTATGAGCAACTTAACTGGTTACGTCTAAATCAACGCCGCGACCTCCATTCTTTATGTCTTCTTCAACAAATACTCTCAACTTCAACTCCAGCTTACCTGCATTCTCAGTTTCACCGCCTCTCGTACGAGCATACTCTTGGAACACGGTCAAAAAACGACACACTCTTGCTGATACCCATACACCGCACAGTACGCTATACCAACTCCTTCGTTGTTGCTACTGCACGACTGTGGAACAATCTGCCTCGCTCTGTCAGAGGAGCAACCCCGTCCAGCTTCAAGCAGCGTTGCCAGCAGTACATACTCACTAAGTAAATGAAAGTTGAACTCAACATTTATGCTTATATTCTTACGTCGTATAACATATATTCAAACTTTCCAATTCTCACTTTATCATTTACTCTCTATTTAGATATCTAAATAACCTCCTTCAGTAACGACTAATTATCTTCATCATCATCTTCATCACCATCAATAGTCTACTTTTTTTCAGTAGCATATTTCCTTTACCTTACTGAAATTTTAAACTTACTCCTAAGTATCTTAGTTATTCACCCTAACAATGCAACAATTTACAGCCTACACCACCAAGCTAATCCAGTTTATATGTATTTTATATTGTATAAATATTGTAAAATTGTTAGATTTAAGTTGTATTTGTATTGTATATTATCAAGCTAATCAATTTCATATGTATTTTATATTATATCAACATTGTAATATCATTAGATTTAAGTTGTATTTGTATTGTTCTTTACTTAATATTTGTATAATCTGGTTAGATGGAAGAGAGGGCCCAATGGCCCTAATCTTGCCAGTCAAAATAAATATATCTATCTATCTATCTATCTAAATTGGGTGTATAGATATTGCAGCGCAATATTTGCAATAGCACTCATATTGGCCAATCTGGCAGGAATTTTAGGGTACAGTATAAAGAACATGTTAGTGCCATAACACAAAGCCCAATCATACAGTTACCATGTACAAACCAAATGCGAATAGCTCACCGCATTAGCGAAGTAAAACCTACCCTCTATGTAGGACGCCTTTGCCCTTCTAGGGACATTGAGGCTATTATTATTAATATTTATTTATTTACAGCGTATTTTCCCAATATAGGAAAGCGTTAAGCACTTTTGACGGTTTGCCCAGCGTAAGCTTAAAAAGCGCACGGACGCCAGTTTCTTTTTCGACCTTTTCACTGAAATCGTTAGTGCTTGACTTCTTTTGGCCATAAATAAATTATTTTCTACAGAAACCTTCCTCGAGATATCCTTTACAGAATGGTGATAAACGCATCAAAATCCATTCAGTGGTTCTCGAAATTTCCCGTGACATCCAGGAATCGGGGACTTTGTTTTATACTAAGTAGAGATTATACGCGAATCAGTATACTTTAATATAATATAATCCCCCTTCCGTCCAATCTTAAATTGACTGTGAATTCTTGAAGTTCTTTTTATTTTGCCAGTATTGTTTCATTCGGTTGGAGAATGCCAATTTTATTTCGTCAGACCATTGAGGTCTGTAAGGTGTAGGTTTTGGTTGCTCTGGTTGGACTTCCCAGTTGTTCACTTTGTTACGAAAGGAGTCACTGTCTGACGTGTCGGTTATGTTAGCAGTTCGCATGTCTTTTTGTACTTCTTTCATCCATGGTGGTGTACTTTTATTATTATTATTAGCATTATTATAACTGAAAAAGACACTTATATGAAAGCAATAGAAAAATTAGAAATTTATATTATTCAGAAATTGCAACCAGTTAACAATAATCATGAATTTTCCAATGAATTCAACCCACTTTTAGATATATCGTTAACCACATAAGCAAGATTATTTAATGAAACATCCAAAAACATAATCAAAACACTCTTCTTATTCATATCAGTTTTCCTTTCACAGAATATATCCCCTCCTTTTACCCATTTTATATAAATCCATTAGAGCTCGTTTTTGTTAGCATACATCATCCAGTAGCTTCTATCGACAAATAACAACGCTTCTATTGGCAAGATTACGTATCATGTTATGTATATTTTTATTGTAATCTCCTTTCCATTCTAAACAAAATATCATATACATTTGCTTACTCTTTTGTTTATAAATTCGCGCAATATAGGTACAACATCTCATTGTATTATATATTACATATTCAGTATCCAACAAGATAAAAGGAGGTATAGCGTATCATTATTTACTCTCGTAGAATACTCCCATCCCTTAGCCAGTTTAATTCTGTATGTTTGAGCTCGCTTTTTACTAATATACCGTCCGATAGCTAGTTGCAACATATAACAACGCTCTTTGTGGCAACATTACGTATCATGTTCTATATGCGCTTTAATATAATCTCCTTTTCCATTTAAACAATGTGAATCTGTCTTGCTTACTCTGATGTTTATAGCTACATTCACGCAATAAAACATCTGATTAATTGATACATTGTTTATTCTGGTTTTAAATAACGAAAGAAAGAATAACGTAACCTACTTTTGTATACCGTACTCATTTGATATCCGAGTGAGAGTTAGGGGCGTGGTGGCTCAGCGGTCTAGCTGTATGCCTCTCACCAAGGCGGTCCGGGTTCGATTCCCGGTCAATGCATGTGAGATTTTCGAAGTGAAATGCCTTGTCCTGTGGTTCGGATTCCACGTAAGAAAAGGAGGCCCCGTGGCTCATAATCACAAGATTCACGGTCACGTAAAACTACAATCTACCTTTTTTTGATATCCGAGTATAATATGAAATAGCAATTGCTTAGTAATTTTCCACTTTCACACAGAATTATCATTTTGCGTAAGTTTCTTCTTACGTTCAGCTTAATTTAATACTTTTCTTTCTTTCCCAGTTTACTCATTAGGTAGATTTCATTAGAAAGCTAACTATTGCAATGGGTACCATGTTTCGACTTCAGAAAAATTTCGACATATCTTCGCGTTTCACATCCCCCTGACCCCAAAACCACCGTCAGTTCAAAAGTTTATATATAATTTATGTATGTATATATATATATATATATATATGTATATCAGTTTCTTGTGGACACGATAACTGCCGTAATTTTGCACTAATCACTTTGAATTTTTTACCAAATATGTATACCTATAAAATCTCGGTCGAGTTCGTTACTGGGCTACATCGGTCGGAGGGGGCGAAAATGGGGGGCTTTTTTCGAAAACGTGAAATATTGCTATAACTTTCTTAATATGTGAAATATCGAATCCGTTCAAAGTTCATACTATGTGTCGGATAAAGCCCAAAAAATATGTTTGAAGAGTTTTTTTATAGCACCAACCATTGACCAAAGGGGTGGGAAAAAGTGGGTTTTTCGGGAAACATTAATCATATCTCTCTTAATAGGCACAATATCAAAACCGTACAAAATGGACAATATTCCCCTAAAAATTACCTAAAACTTATGTCTGAAAGAATATTTGATATGACCCACCATTACGCCAAGGGATGAGAAAAATGATTTCGGAATTATAAGAAAATGCCAAGAGCTATCAGAGGTTGCCATGGCAACACTACTAAATTGATGAGGGATGAGCCATCATACGTTGCTATGACAACGCACTTGCACGAGATTAGATTCAGATTTCCATCTGACTAAGTGTGAAGCGGCTTCGGTGACGTAACTGGTAGCATGCTGAACTTCTATGCCCAAGGTCGCGGGTTTAAAGCCGGCCGAAGTCGTCGGATTTTCTAAGAGCGCTAAAAATTCCTCAGTATGCTTTCCTTTGGAGGGGAATTTCCAACGTTCGTTGCGAGTTGCTGGTTGCGGTGGGATCTAGTAGCCAAGTTCACAGCTAGGTAACGTTGACGGTAGTATCTGGTAGCAACATTAGGAACTACTGCTTGAAATTGACCGTCTGCAGTCCTTACCTGAATTACAGACTAATACAGCCATCACAATTCACACAGTTTATCAGACATATTCTACACTCACCCAAAGTACACGGGGTTACATGACCGCGTTGTCGCAGCCCCTAAACTGAGGAACCAACCAAAATCTCTGCGGGAGATATAATTTTGCGTGAAGAAATAACAGACCGTTACATAGTTACACATCAGTGTCGAAACCTTGCATAAGGACAGTGTGACCACAAGTATAAAAATGGACCCCAAATGACAAAAAGGTTACCGTTCCACATAAGAAAATAAAATGTTTAAAATAAGCATAAAATGACGAAAAACAAAGTTAATTAAGCTCCAATTATAAAATACTTTCTCGCAATAAATGAGGTCTGATCCTTCTACGAATACCTGATATATTCCGTCAAGATGGCGGCTGGCACAGGAAGCCTGTAGGAGTGCTCCGCTTTATCCCGCGCAATTTAACCGCAATTTCCGGCCCGAAAGTGAGTGACCAAGTAACTTAGTGTGTGAAGTACGTACCTGAACATTTTCTTCATCATTATGTCAATCCAAAAGGTGAACAAACGTGTAAATGTTGTTGAGGCAACGATGGCAGACTTTGAAGCACGCCTTCAGTTGTTGAACAGTGCTGCCAACCCGGGTCAAGACTCCCTAGAGTCGCTTACTCGTGATTTTCGCGAGTTCCGAAGCACTGTCACCTCCGAACTCGCTGTGCTTAAAGAAGAACTGAGCAAGTTGGAGTCGAGACTTGACCACCACGAGGAGCTGCTGGACGAAGGAGAGCAATACAGCCGGAGAAACTGCCTTCTCATCCACGAGATCGTCGAGGACCCTGAGGAAGATGTGTACGAGAAGGTGAGGGACACAATCAAGACGAAGTTGAATGTGGACCTCCCTATGGAGAGCCTGGATAGATGTCACAGGATTGGGCGGCTGCAGCGAACAGCAGCTGAAGTGGTAGCCACTGGGAAACGGCCTATTATTGTAAAATTCCTCCGCTACCACGAGCGAGATCGCATCTGGAAGTCCAAGTGCCTCCTAAAGGGAACCAAGATTCTTATTACTGAATCCCTCACAAAAACCCGGAAAATTATCCTAAATGCAGCGAGAGACCACTTCGGACCCACCCGAGTCTGGACCCAGGACGGCCGCGTTTTAATACACCTCCCTGATGGAACTAAGAAGACCGTCACCAGTTTTAGGGAGCTGGAAAACGTTCAGCAAATGCGGGACATTAGAGTGAAGTGAAATGAACATGTGCGTAATGTTTATATTAGACAAGTTTAGTAATAAGTGTGTGTGTGTATGTGTGTGTGCGTTGGTTGCGGTCGGCAGTGTGCAGCGGGAGGTCCAGGTAGGTTTCTTCTATTTTAAGATATATATCCCGTTACCCAGCTGAGCTATTGTATGAATGAGCTAACTGACCTTGGCCAGCCTAGCCCACACCACTGGCTTTCTTCTAAAACAGGCACTTTCCTCATCCAATCATTCATTACAATGTTGCCATATTAATGCTCTGTCACTGGTTGCGCATCACGACGAAATACAGCCAATAATAAACGAAAACAATATCCACATCCTCTGCATAAGTGAAAGTTGGTTAAAACCTGACATCCCGTCTAGCATGGTAGAACTAAATCGGTACTTGCTGGAACGTCATGACAGAAATGATGGGAGGCGAGCAGGCGGGGTTACCATGTACTGTAGAAGCGACTTAAAAAGACGGGTAATATATGTATCAACACTTAGCACACAACCAGGACCGGAATTCATGTTTGTTGAAGTTATTGTTGGCCAACAAAAGACTCTGGTAGCTGTTGTATATAAGCCGCCAAGAATAACAAACATGAGTGAATTTGAAAACCGCTTGCTCGACTTACTTCCAAGCTACGAACACGTAATAGCCGTGGATGACTACAATACCAATTTACTGACACAGACGTATGAGACCAAACAATTACAAAACCTGTTCTCTTCCTGCGACATGACTATTCTTCCCCTAGAACCTACAAATCACATTTACTCTGATAAATACGAATCACATACACTCATTGACCATCTTGTGACAAGCAATCTCGACAGAGTTGAAACTTTCGGGCAAATACCCGTACCATCTATCTCCACCCATGACCTAATTTACCTATCATACTCCCTACGTGTGCCTAAGTACACACCTAAATATATTATCACTAGAAACACGAAAAATATTAATATGGATGACTTAAAACATGACGCATACAACCTTCCCTGGAAAGACATATTACTCTTAGATAGCATTGACGCAAAAGTAAACAAGTTAATTTCTCTTATTATTAGTCTGTATGACAAACATGCCCCTAAACATTCGATCAAAGTTACTCGTCCAGCTTGCCCATGGTTAAATGATAACATTGAAAGTATGATGGCACAGCGTGATGCACAGTTCCGGCGTTTTAAACGTACCCGTGACGAAACTGATTTTGAAAATTATCGTGTGCTCAGAAATCGTATTAAGCAGCTCGTAAGAAACGCCAAATTCTCCTACATACAAAACGTGACAAAGAAGATGAATACAAGGAATGCCTGGAATAATATGCGTTCTCTAGGTATAGGCAAACAGCAGCAACAGACACATGTACCGGACATACCGCTTGATGAGTTAAATGAATATTTCACTGAAGAGAGAGTACCAACTAATTCAACACCCCATGATTCTTTTCACCCACTACCTGACCACCCGCTCTTTACTTTCCATCCGGTTACGTCAGACAAAGTAAAAAAGGTACTATATTCCATAAAATCAAAAGCGAGAGGAGTTGATGATATTCCCATATCCTTCATACATAATATCATCGGTGCCGTTCTACCAATTATTACTCACATATTCAACCATAGTCTTACAACTAACACCTTTCCCTCCCTATGGAAACAAGCCAATGTCATCCCTATTCCTAAGAAAACCGAACCTTTATTTCCATCTGACTATCGGCCAATATCCATTCTACCTGCACTTTCAAAAGCCCTCGAGCGTCGGGTTCATGAGCAAGTACTTGAATATTTGAATAGCCGTTCTCTTTTAGACCCTCTGCAATCAGGTTTCAAGAAGGGACATAGCACCGCAACAGCATTACTCAAAGTGACTGACGACATTAGACACGCAATGGACCAAAAACTTGTGACAATCCTCACCCTTCTCGACTTCAGCAGTGCTTTTGACACCATAAATACTCAGACACTATTGAAAAAGATGGAATTTTATTACTTCGACCAGCAGACAATTAACTTTTTCGCATCATACCTGAATAATCGCCAGCAACGTGTTGTAACCCAGGATTAAACTTCTCAGTGGCTAAGCTGAAAGTCAGGCGCCCTACAGGGTAGTGTACTAGGACCCTTGCTTTTTGTACTATATATCAACGACATCTCATCTAATTTGAAAAATTGCAAATACTGTATCACCTATATGCAGATGATTTGCAAATATACTCCCACTGCAAGAAAAATGACATTCTATTGACAGTTGAAACTATCAACGCTGACCTTCAACGACTTGGAAAATATTCTCAGGAAAATTCCCTTCTGAATCCATCCAAAACACAAGTTATCATAATTGGCTCTCAAAAACTATTGACGTCACTCCGAGATCAAATTATTTCCCCAATTGTACTGAACAACAATGAAATTCCATACTGTCTTACAGTGAAAAATCTAGGTGTGATAATAAATCAGACTCTTAACTGGTCTGAACATGTACAGAATGTATGCAAGAAGATTTTCGCAACGCTCCACTCCCTCAAAAGAAAAAAATATATTTTACCATTTAAAGTAAGAATCCTACTCATACAGACACTAATACTTCCTATTCTTGACTACTGTGACGTTATTCTTGTAGATGCAACCAAAACATTAACTTTGAAACTTCAACGAGCTCTGAACTCTTGCATACGATTTATCTACGATCTGAGCTATGATAAACATATCACTCCCTATTATTGCGCTCTTTCCTGGCTGAAACCTGAACTACGTCGATCCTATCACATTCTTGTCCAGATTTTCCGATTATTGTATGACGATAGACCACTATACTTATCAAATAAATTCAAGTACTTGTCTTCTTTCCATGGTAATAATACACGCTCTGGTTCTTCCCTCTCCATTCCTATTCATCGCTCCTCTATATACAACAACCCTTTTCATGTGGTGGGGTCTAGGCTGTGGAATACCCTTCCATCCAGTGTCAGGGGTACCACCTCACTATCTAAATTCAAGACCACCTACTGGGGCATCCTGCTGAGCATTGCTGACCGACAACAAGTATGACTGGATGAGTGAATGAGAGTGTGAAAGTCATGATCAATGTCAATTATTATTGTTTAATTTTGTCGCCATAATATGTTTATTGTATTGTGTTAATGTGGTTAAGTGTAAGAGAGGGCCAAGAGCCCTAACTGCGTCACCAATAAAGGCAATAATAATAATAATAATAATAATAATAATAATAATAATAATAATAATAATAATAATATTCTGCCCATTTTCGCCTATCCCCAAGTTTGTCCGGTGCAATCTACCTCCGCCTTCCGGCGTGCCGAGAGGACTTTTTTATTTCTTTTTGAACTGTTCCTACATTATAATACACATTTGATTTTAACCTGATATTTTTCAATTCTCAAACAGAATTTCTCATTGGGTAGGGTTTTGATTTGTTTTACTATTTTTTACGTTCTGCTTCATTTATATGGTTAACTAGCTGAAGTACCCGTGCTTCGCTACGCGTCATAAATAAATTAAAATGCGAAGGTGACAGTTAAAACAGGGGATAGGCGAGGTGCTGCGCAGAGGGAGATTAAGGATGGAACATTTTGTCCTACTACACCGCTCGGCGTTGACCGTGTTTTATAGCACAAATTTAGATTTTACTCGCTAACAGTTGCAGATACCTTTCGGATAGAAAATGTAATTTTGAACCTCGCATATGCCATCAAAAGTTTGCTATTTCTTAGCGTTCTCTTTTTATTTGAAATGGAAATATGAAAGTTTGAAACCAAAGGGTGTAGTGACGTCACTAAAATGGTCGCCATTTTAAATAGTGCAAAGTATTGAAATCAAAAGTAACCTATATGTTAACCAGGTAAATCAGCTACTTCCATGTAAAATTCACGTAAATCGGACCATTGGTACTTGCGAGATTGAGTAATACACAGACACACACCATCTCAATTTTAGCCTCGCTTCGCTCGCGTCATAGTCGTATCATATTGTTTTTCAATGAAATGCAGGTTTAACCCCGTTAACACCCCTTTAGAACCTGAATACCCAAAAATCCCTCCTTAGTAGACGTTTTCGACACACAAGAAACATATCCCCAAAATATCATTCTTCTAACATTAATAGTTTTGGTTGGTCGATGAGAGCAAACATCCAAAAATCCTTCCTTAGTGGACGTTTTTCTTCCAGAAGTTCACCCCTCCCCATATGCCCCTTAAATTGCATTTATGAAAACACGGTCGAACACCTACTTATTTTATTCATTTATTCATTTATTTATTTATTTTTAAGCTGATAGATTTCCTCCGAGTTTCAGACTCCTCCCTATGTCGTTTAAGAGATACACGCTCAGTTAGGAATCTTTCAACCCCCACTTTTCACCCTTTCACCTCATAATATACACTACATCGAAAAACCATTAGACATGTGTCAGCTTATTTTTAATGATTAGTATATGTGCCAAGTATCACATCCCCAAATGAAACCACTCGTGAGATATTGTTATTCAATGGAAAGCACGTTTACCCCCTTAACACCTCTTTAGAACCTGAATATCCAAAACTCTTTCCTTAGGGGACGTTTTCGACATACAACGAACATATCCCCAAAATTTCATGATTCTAACTTCAATAATTTTGGCTGGGCGATGATGAGTGAGTGAGTCAGTCAGGACATTTTCTTTCATTTAATTTTGATAATTTCACCCGTCCCCATGAACCCCTTAAATTGGATTTATGAAACAAACGGTCAAACACCTATTTACTTATTGAAAGCTGTTTTCCCCCTGAGTTTGATGAGTGAGTAAGTGAGTCAATCAGTTATGACACTTTCTTTCCTGTTTTTTTTCCCAGAATTTCACCCCTCTCCAAGGGCCCCTTAAATTGAATTTATGAAAAAACGTTCGAACACCTATTTACTTGTATTTTAAGCTGTTTTTCCCACCGAATTTCAAACTTCACGCCTATGTCGTTTCAGAGATACACGCTCCGTCAAGAATCCCTCAACCCCTTTCACCTCATAATATACACCACATCGATAAATCCTTAGACATATGTCTGATTATTTTTAATGATTAGTTTATATACCGAATATCACATCCCCAAAGAAACAACTCATGTGATATCGTTATTCAAAAATGCACGTTTACCCCCTTGACACGTCTCTAATACCCGAATAACAAAAATCATTCCTTAGTTAACGTTTTCGACATACAGCGAACATATTCCCAAAATTTCATGTTTCCAACTTTAATAGTTTTCGCTGGGCGTGATGAGTGAGTGAGTCAGACAGGACATTTTCTTTCATTTATATTACCAGAATTTCACCCCTCCCCATGGGCCCCTTAAATTGGATTGATTAAAAAACGCTTGAACACCTATTAACTTATTTCTTAAGCTGTCTTTTTCCCCTGAGTCAGTCTGTTAGGACACTTTCTCTCCTTTTTTTTTCCCCAGAATTTCACCCCACCCCATTGGCCCCTTAAATTAATTTATGAAAAAACAGTCGAAAACCGATTTACTTACTTTTTAAGCTGATTTTTTTTCGCTGAGTTTCAAATTTCTCGCCTATGTCGTTTAAGAGGAATCCTTCAACCCCCACTTTTCAGCCCTTTCACCTCATAATAATACACCACATCGAAAAACGCTTAGACACATGTCTGCGTATCTTTAATGATTAGTTTATATGCCGAGTATCACATCCACCAATGAAACCACTCGTGAGATATTGATATTCAATGAAATGCAGGTTTAACCCCCTTAAGACCCCTTTAGAACCCGAATATCCAAAAAACCTCCCTTAGTGTACGGTTTTGACATACAACGAACATATCCCCGAAATGTCATGTTTCCAACTTCAATATTTTTGGCTGGGCGATGATGAGTGAGTGAATGAGTCAGGACATTTCCTTTCAATTTTTTTTTTCTTCAGAATTTCACCCCTCCCGATGAACCCCTTCAATTTGATTGAAAAACAAACTGTCGAAAAGCTATTTACTTATTTTAAAGCAGTTTTCCCCCAGAGTTTGATGAGTGAGTCAGTCAGTCAATCAGTTAGGACACTTTCTTTCCTGTCACCCCCCCCCCCCCGAATTTCACCCCTCTCCATGGGCCCCTTAAATTGGATTTATGGAAAAGCGGTCAAACACATATTTACTTATTTTGTAGCTGATTTTTTTTCCGCTGAGTTTCAAACTCCTCGCCTATGTCGTTTAAGAGATACACGCTCCATTAGGAATCTTTCAATCCCCACTTTTCACCCCTTTAACCTCATAAACACATCGAAAAACCCTCAGACACGTGTCTTGTTACTTTTTAATGATAAGTTTATATGCCGTGTATCTCATCCCCCAATGAAACCAATCGGGAGATATTGTTATTCAATGAAATGCAGGTTTAACCCCCTTGAGACCCCTTTAGAACCTGAATATCCGAAAATCCTCCCTTAGTAGACGGTTTTGACATACAATGAACATATCCCCAAACTGTCATGTTTCAAACTTCAATAATTTTGTCTAGGCGATGATGAGTGAGTGAGTGAGTCTGGACATTTTCTTTCAATTTTCTTTTTTCAGTATTTCACCCCTCCCCATGAACCCCTTAAATTTGATTTATGAAAAAAAAACTGTCGAACAGCTATTTACTTACTTTAAAGCAGTTTTTTCCCCCTGAGTTTGATGAGTGAGCCAGTCAGTCAATCAGTTAGGACACTTCCTTTCCTGTCCCCCCCCCCCCAGAATTTCATCTCTCCCCATGGGCCCCTTAAATTGGATTTATGAAAAAACTGTCAAACACATATTTACTTCTTTTTATGTTGATTTTTTTTCGCTGTGTTTCAAACTCCTCGCCTATGTCGTTTAAGAGACACACGCTCCGTTAAGAATCTTTTAATCCCCACTTTTCACCCCTTTCACCTCATAATATACACCACATCGAAAAACCCTCAGACACATGTCTTCTTATTTTTAATGATGAGTTTATATGCCGATTATCACATCCCCCCATGAAACCAATCGGGAGATATTGCTATTCAATTAAATGCAGGTCTACCCCCGTAACACCTCTTTAGAACCTGAATAGCCAAAATTTCTCTCTTAGTGGGCATTTGCGGCCCTTGAGGAAGCTGCATACCAGATTTCATTCCAATCCGTTCGGTGGTTTCTGAGATTTCGTGATGAATAAATGAATGAGTGAGTGAGTGAGTGAGTGGTATTTGACAAATATATAGTAGAAAGAAGATAGTGTCAAGTCTTTGTTATGCTAAACTCGGTTGACAGTGCTGTGTGAGCAGTTGAGTAACTAACGGGATTTCAAGTAAAGATCCTCATTTTCTATACCGGTAGTGCTGAGCGCAATTGGCATCAAGTCGGCCGTGTCTCGACTTGAGCTATGTTGCCATGGAAACTATCCGCCTTGCCATTCCTTCATGAGTATATTTTATGATTTGATTAGCCTGTGCTTGAGTGCAAAAGGGCCGAAATCAGAAGAATGAGAAAGACTATCGAAAATTCATGTAGCCAGCGGTTCCTTCTGGGTCCTAAACTATGTGTAAGTTATGCAAAATATGGTTGAGATTGGTGGAACGGTGTAGATTTGTATACGGAACCAACATATATACATACATACATACATACAGACTTTCACTTTTATATATTAGATTAGCCTCCTCTGTCCTTACGTAGCATATATGCTGCATGCGGTTTTTATTTTTTTCTGACTCAAGCGCTGGCTTCTCTGCGGGTTGCCGGCTGTAGCATATAGTCTACTGGCCGCGCATCACGCACATTATTTTTTTTTGTTACCCGCTCGAGCGAATAGGTGGCAGCACCTCTGTGAATATTGAAGTTGGCGGACTGGTAACCATGGAAACAAGACGTGCAGGTAATTAATATGTATTTGTTTATTAAAGTAATGTAAATGTTACAAAAATTGCTTACAATTGATCAACAGTTAATGTGCTATTGAATGTAAGTTTCGGTAGTATACTAAAATACTTACACGTAGTATACTAAAATACTTACACGATCACGATTTGCATTACGTAGCATATACTCTACATCAGGCAATGACCTTGACATTTTATACTTGCTACTTGATTTTATGTCTGAATTTTCCTCATTTTTAGCATGTCTTTCAGTGCTGTAGGTAAGGCTTAAGTCACATGTGGCTTAAATGTTGAGAAATATGCGGTCTTTAAATATTATATAGCCTACTTTCTCTTACCACATAGCCTACTTTCTCTTACCATGTAATGAAAACGGTAACATTAAATTTCACCATTTATTTCTTCAGCCTTGAATGATGCAGACATTGTGAAACTGATTGACTCTATCGAACCTGATGTGTCTGATATTGAGCTGGAGATTGGAGATGATGATGATGGGAGGGAAGATGACCCGAGATTGAATACGGCATCTCCAACAATGAAGATGAAGCGAATGATGTACCTGATGATGATGATGATGGTGATGAGGACGATGGAAATCGAAACTTGAGGCGCCGCAGAATACCAGCGCCTATGCCGTCTGTTCAATCCAGGAAGTTTCATGCTTTGCATCTAGCAGACATGATGAGCAGAACGCAAAAAAGTAGATCAAGATGTAGACTACCGGGCTGAAAGGGATTCACTTTTGTACAGTGCAAAAAATGCAAAATGTACCTGTGCTTTACGGAAAAAAAGAAACTGTTTCTCAGCATTTCATGAGTCATAACTGGATATTGTGGATTGTACTCTCAATTTTATGTTTTTTTAATATAACTTTTTTAGTGCTTTGACTTTTTAATCAAAAATTTTTAATTATCATTTCTTAATTATTTGTATTTTGACTTTAGATAATGCAAAATAAATATAGAAAAATGTACAAAAAATTATGTTACTATTGTAAATACTTTACAAGGCATTAAACCATTAGTAATCGTGTATCACAAAACAATATGTATTATTTTACCAAATTGCAATAAGTTAAACACAGAAAAGTATATTTCAAAGTTCTGAACTGAGCTCAGGACTGAAGAGGATATGTTCTCAAGTTTACTAATTCGTTTCTACTGTTTTAGAGCCATTGCACTTGGCCGACATAATAATCCATTGTTTACAAAGGACCGATTGGCGGATTGCGCTGGAATTACGAATAACAAGAATTTATCTTTGTTAGGCTGTCAAAAAAAACATTATTCATTGAATAACGTTGGCATTTTATTGTCTTTTAGCGGAAGTTTTCATTTTAATTTTGGTTTTATTTGATGGTTATCTTAATGAGGTTTTTATTGGTGCATTGGAGAAGTCAAATTGACTCAACGATGAAAATATTTAAAAAATCACATTCAATTCAATGAACTAATATTACTTGTTACAGCTAAAGGGGGAGGTTATCTGTCCTAATATTATTTTTCTTGTTTTTTTAATAGATACAATTTACTAATATTCATTTTAATAGATGAAGCTCCCGATAGTTTTTTGATTATTTGAAATGATTGTATAGAAGATTTACTTGAATATTATAATTTTTCTAAACATATAATTTTTGGTTATTTCAGGAATTTCTTAATAATAGTTTGTATTGCTATTGTATTGATTTTTTAGTTCTTAAATTTTCAGTTTATTTTATAAATTTAGTTAGGGATTGTTATTTTATTCTATACATCTTTAGTTACATCTTTAGTTAGTGGAGAGTTAGATAGATTTCATTAGAAAGCTAACTATTGCAATGGGTCCCATGTTTCGACTTCCGGAAAATTTCGACATATCTTCGCGTTTCACATCCCCCAGACCCCAAAACCACCGTCAGTTCAAAAGTTTATAAATATTTTAAGTATATATATATATATATATATATATATATATATATGTATATCACTTTCTTGTGGACACGATAACTGCCGTAATTTTGCCCCAATTACTTCGAATTTTTTACATAATACGTATCCCATTAAATTCTCGGACGAGTTCGTTAATGGGCAAAATCGGTCAAAGGGGGTGAAAATGGGGGGCTTTTTTCGAAAAAGTGAAATATCGCTATAACTCTCTTAATACATGAAATATCGAATCCATTCAAAGTTCATAATATGTGTCGGATAAGTGCCAAAAATTTATGTCAAATAAGTTTTTTGATAGCACCAACCATTGACCAAAGGGGTGGAAAAAGTGGGTTTTTCGGGAAACATTAATCACATCTCTCTTAATAGGCACAATATCAAAACCGTGCAAAATGGAAAATATTCCCCTAATAATTACCTAAAACTTTTGTCTGAAAGAAATTTTGATATGACCCACCATTACGCCAAGGGATGAGAAAAACGATTTCGGAATTAAAGAAAATGCCAAGTGCCATCAGAGGTTACCATGACAACGCTTCTAAATTGATGAGGGATGAGCTATCAGAGGTTGCCAAGACAACGCCATTGACGAGATCACATTCATTTTTAGCCTACTTTTCACACGTTGCAAAAATGAGGAAAAAGTAGACTTATGAGATCGATCCGGGAAAATGTGTGTCTGTCTGTCTGTCTGTCCTTCTGTCTAGCTGGCTGTGTGTGTGTGTGTGTGTGCGCCCCCCCCCCCTATCAACTCCCTAAACAGCTGCAGCAATCGAAACCAAATTTAGTATGAGTAAAGATGTATACCGGAATATCTCAAGCCCATATTTGAAAAAGATGTCAGTGCTACCAATTGCTAAAAAACGCATTAGAAATTTGAGCTCCATGTTGGATATCATGGAGGGCATACATGGGAGCAATTCCAAAATTGGCACACATGTAGATAATACTATTTCAGTTTAATTTCCAGGAGGCCATACATGACAGTGTTGCCAAAATAATTTTAAGCCTTCTGATAGGTCCAATTTTTAAATGCACATAACTTCTACACTATCAATTGGATTTCAACCAAATTATGTATGTAATATATGCACATAATCAGGAATGACTGAGCGTATTCTTAAGAGCCACCAGGGCTGCCAACTGTTAATAATTGCTCTCTCTACTTTTTATCCAAATACCAATATATCAGAAAGTATGCAAGCCGACAGCTTTAAACTATGCACGCGTATAGTACCTGGCATTTTACATTAATTTGGAGTATCTTATATACGTCAGTTCTACCAACATGATTCTAAGCCTGCTGATAGGACCAATTTTTAAATACATGTAACTTCTATACTGTTAGTTGGATTTCAACCAAATTTCGTATGGGCTATGTGTAATACAACAGATATGACTATAAGTATTCTTATGAGCAATTAGGGCTGCCAACTGTTAATAAATGGTGTCTATATTTTTTTACCCTAATATCAATATATCAGAAAGTATGCAAGCCAACAGGCCTATACTTTGCATACGTATAGCACCTGACATTCTAGATTAATTTGGAGTAATTAATATAAGTCAGTGATGCCAACATGATTCTATGCCTGATGATAGCTCCAATTTTAAAATACATATAACTTCTATACTAAAAAAAGGATTTCATCCAAAATTGGCACAAAAAGATATCACAATATTTCCGATTATTTCTGACCAGCATACGCATGACATTGTTGCCAACGGGCTTTTACGTGTGCTGATAGATCCAATGTATAACTCCATGTAACGTCCTTTGGACTTCAACCACATTTTATATTTTGTACCTTAAGAGATGGAATTAAGAATATATTCAGTCACCAGGGCTGCCAACTGTATTGCTGTATTAGGCTACATAATGCCTAGTATACAGTATTTCGAACTAATTAAGACATTCCGATATTACCAACTTAATTTCGTCATTTTTCTAGATAGGTTCATATACTGTATATTAATCATTGGCATGAATCTTAATTTTAAGAAAAGTAGGCTCTTTAGTTCGGCACGGAACTTCTTGTTGCATCTGACTATGTGGGAAGCGGCTAACTGGTAGCATGCTGAACTTCTATGCCCAAGGTCACTGTTTCAAAACCGGCCAAAGTCGTCGGATTTTCTAAGAGCGCTAAAAATCCCTGAGCATGCTTTCCTTCGGAGGGGAAGTTCCAACGTTCATTGCAAGTTGCTGGTTGCGGTGGCATCTAGCAGCCAAGTTCACTTTGGGTGTCGTTGATGGTAGTATTTGGTACAAAATTAGGTACTACTACATAAAATTGACCTTCTGCAGACCTTACCTGAATTAGAGACTAATACAGTCATCACAATTAACACCGTTTATCAGACAGATTATACACACACCCAATGTACACGGGGTTACATGACCACGTTGTCGCAGCCCCTAAACTGAGGAACCAACCAACATGTCTGCGGGAGATAAAATTCTGCATGAAGAAGTAACAGACTGTTAGATAGTTATACATCAGTTCCAAACCTTGCATAAGGACATTGTGATCAAAAGTATAACAAGTAGTTCCGTGAAGAACTAGACAGCCTATTTTCATATAGCCCACTTATTGCAACTATCAACATACACAATTTCAGTTTGATTTCTGTAATAGATTCGTAGATATTGAGAGCCGACTAAATAATTCGGATGGTCGTCATGTTGGATTATATATATGTAGGTCCTAGAGTTATGTACTGTTACATGCAGATTATTGTTTACGTGTAGTATTCAAACTTCAATCGCATAATTAGGACACTAGAAGTTACAAGGAGATTTTAAAATTTCGCACAGCTGCCATCTTTAGGTTATGGAAACAATTGAAATAAATTAGATGCTAGTGGATTACCATTCGTATAAGGATTTACTGTACCATGTTTCACTGCTCTAGGATGGTTAAATTGCGATAAACGTCCATGTGAATATTTATACTTCGCGTCGCCGCCATGTTGGATTTGTGATCACCAGGTTATTTAAAGTCCTATAAGTGAACTTGAGTTCATAGCCCCTATGAACAATAAAAAATTCAGTTTGATTGCTACAATAGATTCGTAGATATTGAGAGCCGTCTAAATATTTCGGATGGTCGCCATGGTGGATTGTTAAATGTATAGGCCATAGAGTCATGTACCATTATAGGAAAATTATTCGGTAGGTTCATTATTCAAACTTTCACTTCGATCGCATGACTAAATCACAAGAAATAAAAACTTAATTTTAAAATTCGCACAGCCGCCATCTTGAGGTTATGTAAACAATTGAACTAAATTAGATACCAGTGCATTACAATGTGAATAAATATTTCCTGTACCAGATTTCAGTGCGTTTGGAGCATTAAATCGCGAGAAAGGTCTATTTAAAATTTTCTAATTCGCTTGGCCGCCATGTTTGTTTTGTATATAACCGGTTTTTTAAAGTCATATAAATGGACTTCCAGTAGTGCCCTTTATGTCCGTACCAAACTTCAGGGAGATACCGCTAATAGTTTCAGAGATACAGAATGCCGGTGAAATATTTCGCACATCCGCCATCTTGTGGTTATGTAAACAAATGAACGAAGTTAGTTGTCGGTGCATTATAATGTATATAAACATATACTGTACCAAGTTTCATTGCGTTTGGTTGGATGAATCGCGAGAAACGTCTATTTAAAAGTCGCAACTTCGCTTGGCCGCCATGTTGGTTTTGTAGTTACCAGGTTTTCAAAGATCACATAAGTGAACTTATAGTAGTTCCCTTTATCACCATACATGATGTCAGGGTAATATCGGTAATCGTTTCGGAGATATTGAATGCTGGTGAAATATTTCGCACAGCCGCCATGTTGGATTGGTGAGTTGTAACACAATTTGAAGGACACGGTCAAGGTCGCCCGGAATAGTGCTATGAACTTACCGAGTTTCATTGAAATCGCTCGAGCCGTTTAGATTTTATTAGGGGGGGACACACACACGAATCACACACACACACACACGCACACACACACGGACAAAAGGTGATCTCATAAGCCTATTTTTTCAAAATTGAAAATAGGCTAAAAATGAACCCCAAATATGACAAGAAAGTTACCATCCCCATAAGACAATAAAATGTTAAAAATATGCATAGAAAGACGAAAAAAAGGTTAATTAACCACCAATTGTAAAATACATTCTCGCAATAAATGAGGTCTGATTCACCTGTTTGCCATCTCTTGATGAATGCAGTTTATTTGCATTTGTCTGTTGGCACAGGCTAGAGTAAAATGTGGCTTTTCACCGATGTCTCAGTCTCACTCATGGCTGTGATTATATGGAAGCTACTGAGGTAAGGGTGGTGCTTAGTCATGACATTCAGGGCACAGTCAGTGCCTGTGGATGCTGTGAAAGGTTCTACTCATAGGGTTAGTACCGCTGTTCTGATTCAGTGAGGAAAGCAATGGCAAACTACCTCACTCCTCATCTTGCCTAGTACGCCTCAATATAGCGCTGCCTGGGGTTTTTGTGGGTATCTACCCACATAACCTAATGGCGGTACTATTTGAGCATCCAACCAGCCTTCGGGCTGACTACCTAACAGACAGACAGATTCACCTACGAAAACCTGCATATTTCGCCTATTTTAGGCTATCCTCTAGTCTGCCCGGTGAAATCTACCTCCGCCTTCCGGCGTGCTGAGAGGAATTTTTTTAGCTTTGAGTTTGTATTTTCTTCGAGTGCTGGAGATGGATTAATTTAGCCTAAAATACACTAGGCTAAATATTTCTAGGAGTGTTATGCATTAACGGTGATGATAGGTGGAAACCTAACAGAATATTGTTTTTGTAACCACTGCCTATTTGTTTTCGTTGTTCTAGTCTGGGGGCTTGTCGCTACAGCCGTAACAGCAGCACCTTCGTGGATTATTTGGTGGAGGGCGACTGTTTTGGGACGGCATTGTGATTTTCAATCTCGTAAAATAAACAGGTCTTTTTTCCGTGGGCTTAGCGCTTAAGCATTTCATAGCAGTACTATCTGCACTGTATTAAGATTTTGCCCAACATTGGCAGGTTCTAGTCGGAGGATTGTCGGCTACAGTGGCGTAGTTGGTAGCATACTTAGCTTCTATGCCCTAGGTCGCGGGTTGGAACCCGGCCGAAGTCGTCGGATTTTTAAGAGCGTTAAAAATCCCTCAGTATGCCTTCCTCCAGAGGGGAAGTAGAGCCGGCGGACCCATGTCATAGATTTATGGCATGAAAAATAACCTTCCACTAACAGCTACACTTGTGTGAAACTAACATTTGCAGGTTAGATTATTTGATAACGCTGTATTAGTTCCAACGTTTGCCATTTGGTACTGGCTGCGATGCCATTGCAAACAGTGACATGGAAGCGTCAAACGAAGAGCAAAGAGGTGTTGTTCGGTTTCTGACAGCGGAAGGAGTAGGGGGAACGGACATTCATCGCCGAATGTCACAAGTGTACGGCGAACACTGCATGTCCCCTGCAAGGGCCAAGGCGTGGCACAAGCGTTTCAGGGAAGGACGGGTGTCGTTAGCCGATGATGCCCGGTCTGGAGCACCCCCCTGCATTACCGATGACAACGTCCAGCTGGTTGATCACTCATTACCCAGGACCGCCGAGTGACAGTGAACGCCATAGCCGCCGTGGTCGCTCCACGACAATGCACAACCTCATGGGACCTACCCAGTCGCGGCCCTCCTGCAGGAATTCAAATGGGAGGTTCTCGGCCACCCTCCATACAGTACAGACCTCTCTCCCTGTGATTACGCCATGTTTGGTCCCCTGAAAAGGGCTCTGCGGGGCCAACGATTTACCTGGGACGCCGACGTCCAGCTGTACGTGCGGAACAGGTTCACATCGCAGCCCAGGGAATTTTATGAGACAGCCATTCACCGCCTCGTGTCACAGTGGGACAAGTGCCTCAACAGCCAGGGCCAATACTTCTAACATACAGGTACTGGTTTCTGTAATTATGCCTCCGGCTCGTTACTTTTTGAACGCACCTTATAATATTGACACAGCCTTAGTTCTCACCATGCTGGACGATAAGTGCAAGAGTTAAAGCGTGTAGTCTAGATTAAATGGAAAATGAAATGGAATCTATAACTAAAACTAACTACAGACTAGAAGAGGAAATCGCAAACAAGAAGAAGATTAAAGTATAAAAAGGCAGGAGGAAAGGAAACGCCCTGAACCCTCGAAGAATGAGGACTGAGGGACTTGGAAGGAAGGAGAGCCATGAAAGGCAGATAGGAAAGTTAAAGAGGATAGAGTCCTCCCCTGGAAACAAGGGAAAACCGGACCCACCTCAGGAATCGCTTGGAGTCACCAACTCCCAAGATCACAAGCCGTGAGCTCTTGAGGGTGTAGCCTTATCCAGAGTGCACCATAAGTGGTGGGGCTACACACACCCTGCCTCTAGGAGGACTGTGGACAGAAGATGTCTAAACCCTCAAAGAATAAGGTATAAGGAAAGATGAGGTAAGGGCCCATTTAGGCGGGAAAGGAAAAGACACCCTAGGCCTCAGATACCCTAAAATACCGTCGGAGTTGGAAGATAACAAGAGTTGACCAAGGGAGGTCAACAGGAAATATGGCAGTAAGGAGAGTGGCGCAAGTAAGTGGAAGCAATGCCGGACTCATCTTGAGTCCCGTGGTCGCCAATCAATGTTCCATAAGTCGTGAGCCCCTGAGGATTAAAATCGTTGAGCTCAAACATAGCAGCCTTCCTTTGTACATCTCCAGCTCATTGAGGATATATTCGAGCTAACCGAATTACATTCTTATCTAAAGTTTGGTGCTTTTCAGTCGGTCAACACGATTCTACCCAAATGAGATGGGTTATTCCCGTATCCAGAAAAAATTACAGGAGATTAATAAATACACTTGGATGACCAGTTTCGATCGTCAAGCGATCATCATCAGATCCAATACACTTAGGTTATATCTATGTCTCAAAGTATGGGTGAAAATATTTACAATATATATGTCGCAGTCAGATAGTGAAATCCGTCATTTCATGAAAATCCTAGGCACTTCATGAAGAGCCGGCATAGGATGTAAAAAGGTACAGTTACACTATCTGACGCGTGGTTTCATGAAATGACTAAATTTCGCCATCACATAGTGTAATTCATTTTGTACATCATCTGACGGGAAATCCAGCCCGTCACTTCATGAAGTAGCGGCAGCGGTGATCACGTGTGAGGGAAGTGAGATTTCCAAGAATTAATCGGATAAAAATGTGGACACTAAAGGGCTGTTATTTCCTCAGAAAGTGAACAATGTGACATAATACGGTACAAATGTATATTGGCCCGGACCTCATTTATCCTCTAAATTCCCTCCCCAGCATCTTGGCCTTGCTGCCGTACTGTGAACGGAGGAAGAAAGTCATTCAGATCCGTTTTGTTATTAAAACATGCGAGATAGATAACCGATAGCATAATATGACGTGGTTTCGCTGTTCCACTCTTTAAAATAACAAGAACTAACTCAATTACGGAGGCGCAATAAAGACGATCTTGTACAACTCTTAGCAGCACATGCTCCAAGTGAGCTTGTGGTCTCGGGGTATGGTGTTAGCTTCCGGATCACTACGTGGCGAGTTCGAACCTCGCCGGGGGAAGATATTTTTGAAAAGTATGTTTTTCTTCAGTATGCACATTTTAATATACCGTAGTTCAGTTGTTGCCTTGTGTATTTATTTTAAGGGCTAGGGACATCTTCGTCATCACCCCCAGAGCTTTTGGGGGATGTTTTTCTGACAATCTGTGTTTGCTTGATGAGTGAAATAGTGTGTGGGTAAAGAATTTGGGAAGGTATCCCGAGACTTGAAATAAAGTACCATCCCGACATTCGTTAACTCATTTGGGGGACTTGGGACACCTAAATCATCAGCACCGTGTGATTGGGTGTGAATAGAACTTATATTTATATGATGACTGTAGGGGTGGGTGGAACTGCATTAGGACAGGGATGGGGTAGGCACCCCGGGACTTGGAGAAGGGTACTATCCTGGCATTTGGGTGAAGGGAGTGTGGATAAGCCACGGGGAGAAACCACGCTCTGGATAGCCGATGTCATCGCCGGGTTTTGCACCTACAATCTCCCGACTTGCTGCAGCTAATCAATTTCTATGTGACAGGTGGTTTCAAGGCTAAATGCCCATCCTGATGCCAAGCTAATGAAAAGTTAATGAGAGATTGATTGAAACTGGACCAAGTATTGGAAGGAAGCGGTCTGTGGCCTAGCATTTGCCTTAGAGTTTAAAATGGGAAACATCAATTTATGGACCGTTGTAAGTGAGGTTTGAACCACTCGACAAGTCCGTATATAGCTTGGTTTCATAGCCTAGAGTGGAGATCTCAACCCTGCATGCGCCTCTATTTCCTTTTCCTGTCTCTCTCTCCGTCTGAAGTGCTGAAATATCTAGTGATTCACCGCTCACCAGGCATGCTGCAACTGATTGCATGACTCATGCAGATAAGATCATTTACGTGTGTACAGTTGAGTCGAATCAGCATCTTTCGTGTTACTCATAAAGCAGGGATGTCCAATTATGATTACTGATGATTAAAAAATAGTCTACTATTTTACAAGTTAAAATTTTCCACTGTCAAACCTTCGAGTGAAAACCCTATTATTCTCGTTCATGCAACAGAATTTGAATTAAAGAATGGATCTCAGGGGAGGTTGTGCTCGCGAGCACTTTTTTTGCTCGTATGACGGGAGCACCAAATGTCATTAAAAGAGCACTATGGAGCTCCCGAGCACCAGGTTGAGAACACCTGACCTAAAGCTTCGCGTTAGTGGATGTAGCTACCGCTGTTGGTGATGAATGATGACAAACACACATAATTACTATTATTACCATAACATGCAAACTCTCCTTCACTTCTCTCCCACAATAAATATTAGCAGATATGAATACAGCATTTAGGCCACAACTATTTCCTCTTTGGTTGATTGAGGTTCCAGAGCTGTTTCAATCGTTATAATCCAAAGAACTTACTATTTATTTAATTTTGGGAAGTTCTAAATAATACAGTGCAGCCTCAAGTCACGTCACCCTGCAGGATGTTCAACTCTCCTTGCGTGACAACGTACGTATACTAGGTTGCTAACGCCCCCTAGCCCCCCATCCTCCTTCAGCCAAAGAAGTGAAACAGTTGCCATTTTTAACCCAGCAGAAATCCCTCAACAAATAGTTTACAGTACACTATGCAATCAAAGTATTCTAATGTATGTATGCATTCATTTATTCAATTTAGGCTATTTATTTATTTATTTAACAATAAGGTACACAGACCTATCAAGTTCAAAAATACAAATTGCATCAATGAAGGAAGGAGAGAGAAAAGAATACACAATTGAAGATCAAAAAGAACAAGAAGTTCCGTGACGAACTAAAGAGCCTACTTTTCTTAAAATTTGAGATCTATGCCAATGATTAATCTATATGGATCTATCTAGAATAATGCCGAAATTAAGTTGGTAATATCGAAATTTCTAATTAGTTCGAAATACTGTATACCTGGCATAATGTAGCCTAATAGAGAACTACAGTTGGCAGCCCTCGTGACTGAATATATTCTTAGTTCCATCTCTTAAGGTACAGAATACAAAATTTGGTTGAAGTCCAATGGATAGCATGGACGTTACATGCAGTTAAACATTGGATCTAACAGCGAGCGTAAAATCATGTTGGCAACAATGACATAAGCCTACATGTATTGGTCAGAAATAATCTGAAATAATATGATCTATTGTTGTGTCAATTTTGAATGAAATCCATTAGTTAGTATAGAAGTTACATGCATTTTAAAATTGGACCTATCAGCATGCTTAGAATCATGTTGGCAGCACTGACGTATATTAGTTACTCCAAATTAATCTAGAATGCCAGGTACTATACGTGTGCAAAGTTTAGAGCTATTGGGTTGCATACTTTCTGATATATAGATGTTAGGGTAACAAAATTAGAGACAGTATTTATTAACAGTTGGCAGCCCTGGTTACTCTTAAGAATCGGCATATACATATCTGTTATGGTACACATAGCACACACGAAATTTGGTTGACATCCAAATGATAGTATAGAAGTTACATGTATTTAAAGTTGGACCTCTCAGCAGGCTTAGAATCATGTTGGTAGCACTGACGTATATAAGTTACTCCAAATTAATATAGAATGTCAGGTACTATACGTGTGCATAGTTTAAAGCTGTCGGCTTGCATACTTTCTGATATATTGGTATTTGGATAAAATAAATTGAGAGCATTTATTAACAGTTGGCAGCCCTGGTGGATCTTAAGAATATGATTAGTCATGTCTGTTTATGTACACATAGCACATACGAAATTTGGTTCAAATCCAATTGATAGTGTAGAAGTTATATGCATTTAAAATTTGGACCTATCAGCAGGCGTATATTCATTTTGGCAACACTGCGATGTATGGCCTCCTGGAAATTAAACTGCAATATTATTATCTATACGTGGGCCAATTTTGAAATAGCTCCTATTCATACCTTCCAAGATATCCAACATGGAGCTCAAATTTCAATTGCGATTTTTCAGCAGTTGGTAGCACTGACATCATTTTCAAATATGGGCGTGAGATATTCAGGTATAGAGCTTTACTCCTACCAAATTTTGTTTCGATTGCTGCAGCCGTTTAGGAGTTGATAGGGGGACACACACACACACACAGCCAGACAGACAGACACACATTTGTCCGATCTCATAAGTCTACTTTTTCCTCATTTTTGCAAAATGTGAAAAGTAGGCTAAAAACTACAAAAGAAATTATGAAAGTATGCATTACAGATTAGAAAAAGGTACTGTAAAATAAAAAATGTAAAAATAAAAATACAAACTTCCACAAAAAAAAAAGGAGAGATAGAGAGTAAAGATTACCCGGTATTCCACGATTAGATTTAGGTTGTTATGTGAAAATTCATTTCGAAAACCATAATAAACACACATTAATTTATTTCTTGGATTGGAACATTTAAAAGAATTAATGTACGGCTTCATTGCGTCAGTCATTTCATGAAGTGCCGAATCAACAAACACCGGATCTTCAAGAAGTGCCTCGGCTGATAATGTAAAATCATTTCTTACTCCATCTGCCTAAATCGGTCCGTCACTTCATGAAGAAACGCGTCAGATGGTGAACCTGTACCTTTTTACATCATATGCCGGCTTTTCATGAAGTGCCTAGGATCTTCATGAAATGACGGATTTCACTATCTGATTACGACATATACACTTATTTAGTTGCAGTATAAGTTGAGATAAGGCAACTCGTCAATATTTGTAAGTTGTCGTTGAGTACAAACAGTGACCAAGTGACCTTCTCTCAACACGACCAACTCAACCAGATAAGTAGCCTGAACAGTTGACCATTTACAACAACCACATATTCACTCTAAACAAGCAAATTCTGGAGGTCAATCACCACTTCCAGTATCTCAACAAAACAGCATATAGACCACAACTAACATATATTGGCGAGTTGCATCATCTCAACTACGGCTTTGGTGGTGTAGTCTGTAGCATGCTGAACTTCTATGCCCAAGATAGCGGGTTCAAATCCAACCGAAGTCGTCGGAATTTTTAAGAGCGTAAAACCCCTTCAGTATGCCTTCCTTCGGAGGGGATGTAAAGCCGGCGGTCCCATGTCACAGTCTTATGGCATGTAAAAGATCCTTCCACAGATTACACTTGTGTGAAGCTAAATTTCTATGTTAGATTTCGTCGGAGGGCTGTATTAAAAGTTCCAACGTTCACCACTAGGTATCTGTGACATCTGGTAGCGAAAGTTGGAACTATTTGAAATTGAACAGAACTTTTAGCTGACCCTATGGGTGTCCGCTTGAAGCAGCTACAGCCTCTGGCGAGCCGAACATGGGACACTCCCGGCTCTAAAGGGCATACGATAAATAAATAACTAATTCTGCAACTAAACTTTCTGACATAGATTTTATAGCCTAAGTGTAATGGAACTGATGATGATCACTTGACGATCGAAACTGGTCATCCAAGTGTATTAATTAATCTCATGTAATTTTCTTTTCAGCATCAGGGAATAACCCATCTCATTTGGGTACAATCGTGTTGACCGACTGAAAAGCACCAAACTTTTGTTTACTAAGGCAACACCGAATTTCTCCATCCCATACGACAAGGTAGCTGATATTAAATCATATAAAGTAGATTTTATCAGTTTCATATGCTGGCTAATTATGTTTCGTTTATTTATATAATTTTTTTTCTGACATGTTTTATTTTCCTATCTGTTAGGTTAATTCATGTCTTCGTAATACTGGTTGGCACCTATTCAAAATTGTTAATAAACTCCGTATTGAAGAGGATTCAACTTATTTAATCAAGCGCCGAATTGAATTATTTTATTTATTTTAGAACTTGATTTTTCTAAATTATTTTGTTTGCATATTTTGATAAAACATTTTAAAGCTTAACATTTTTACACTCACCGTTAATAGTTCTTATTTTCTAACTACTTTTCTAAATTTATTGTAAAAAGACCAATCTTATATTTATTTAATTAATACTGCATTTGTTAGGATATCCATTTTATTACTATATTTTATTTATTACAATTATTATCATTAATTTTTCATTTCTAATTTAGTTTTAAGTCATATATGCTATTTTTGGTTTTCAATTCTTAATTGATTTTCTTTATAATCTGAAGATGACCTCATTGAAGGTCGAAACATGTCCAAATATATAAAATATATAGTTGTTTATGTATTGATTTGGCGTATAATTTTAAACGTTTAATTAAACACCATAATGTTCAATTCTTATGTTGTAAAAGTGGGCTGTGTGTGTAGTGAAGGTGGATAGCTCCTCGCTCCTCGACCTCAATATCGATCGTCCTCACTCCCCAGCAGCTGAGCGTTGTGCTGCGAGCACAAGGACGCTTCACAGTGGAGCACGACACACATCAGCACACTCCTCGCTCAGTCTACATAACAAACAAGTAGTTCCGTGAAGAACTATACAGCCTATTTTCATATATCCTGCTCATGTTAATTGCCTCTATCAACATACAAAATTTCAGTTTAATTGCTGTAACAGATTCGAAGATATTGAGAACCATCTAAATATTTCAGATGGTCGCCAGGTTGGATTTTTATTTTTGTACTATTACATTAAGCTTATTGTGTACGTGTGGTATTCAAACTTCAATCGCATGATTAGAACACAAGAAGTAAAAACGAGATTTTAAAATTACGCACAGCAGCCATCTTGTGATTATGCAAACAATTGAAATAAACTAGATGCCAGTGGATCAACATTTGTATAAGCATTTAACGTGCAACGTTTCACGGCACTCGGATAGTTAATTCGCGAGAAACGTCCATTTAAATATTTACATTTCGCGTCGCCGCCATGTTGGATTTGTGCTCACCAGGTTACTGAAAGTCCTATAGGTGAACATATGTTCATAGTCTCTATGAACATAAACATTTTCAGTTTGGTTGCTGTAAAAGATTCATAGATATTGAGAACCGTCAAAATATTTCGGAAGCTCGCCATTTAGGATTGTTATATGTATAGGCCATAGAGTTATGTACCATTCAAGGACAATTATTGCCTAGGTTCATTATTCAAACTTTCACTTCGATCGCATGATTACGACACAAGAAATAAAAACTTATTTTTAAAATTTCGCACAGCCGCCATCTTGAGGTTATGTAAACAATTGAATTAAATTAGATGGCAGTGCATTATAATCTGCAAAATCATTTTCTCTACCACATTTCACTGCGCTCAGAGAGTTAACTCACGAGAAAAGTCTGTTAAAATATTTTAAACTCGCTTGGTCGCCATGTCCGTTTTCTACTTTACAGGCTTATGAAATATACATAGGTAAACTTGTATCAGCACCCTTTATCACCGTACAAAATTGCAGAGTGATATCTGTAATAGTTTCGGAGATATAGAATGTCAGTGAAATATTTCACACAGCCGCCATTTTGAGGTTATGTAAACAATTGAACTAAATTAGACTCCAGTGCATTCCAATGTGTATAAACAATTGCTGTATCAAGTTTCATTATGTTTGGATAGTTAAATCGCGAGAAAAGTCTATTTAAAAGTCTCAAATTCACTTGGCCGCCATGTTGGTTTTGTAGTCACCAGGTTTTTGAAAGTCTCATGGGTGAACTTCGAGTAGTGCCCTTTATCACCGTAAACAATTTCAGGGTGATATCGGAAATAGTTTCGGAGATATTGAATGCTAGTGAAATATTTCGCACAGCCGCCATGTTGGATTGGTGAGACGTAACAAAATTTGAAGGGCACGGTCGAGGTCGCCGGGAATAGCGCTATGAACTTACCGAGTTTCATTGAAATCGCTCCAGACGTTTAGATTTTATTAGGGGGGGGTCACACACACACCTCACACACACACACACACACACACACACACACACGGACAAAAGGTGATCTCATAAGCCTATTTTTTTTTTCAAAATTGAAAATAGGCAAAAAATGAAAATCCACAGCCTGCTTCCAGTCTCCGACCGGGTCAGGAATGGAATGAATGAAGCCCCCCATCTAGCGGCGAGGATATGAATTGTGCCGGCTGCCGAGGCCTGACGCACTCCTCTGGGGCAATGATTAAATGAATGACAGATGAAATGAAATGATAGTGGAGAGTGTTGCTGGAATGAAATTGTGACAGGAAAAACCGGAGTACCCGGAGAAAAACCTGTCTGCCTCAGTTTTGTCCAGCACAGATCTCACATGGAGTGACCGGGATTTGAACCACGGACCCAGCGGTGAGAGGCCGGCGTGCTGCCGCCTATGCCACGGAGGCTAGTCTACATAACACATTTCACAATTAGTTATTTATTTAGCGTATGATGCATACAAGACAGTAATTAATTCATTCAATTTCGCCAATCGGCCAACAAGGGAACACGATAAGCCTCATTTTACATTCTGGCGTTTGTTCGTTTTTCGCTTGATCCACATTGTCTTCATGAGCTCACTGTGTCGAGCACGACGTTCTTCTGTCCATTTCACACCAGTTGTCCGTTTTTCGTCCCGGAAAGTCCCAAACGTCTTGATGGCTGCTCTATAAAGATTTCGGTCTTGTGCATCTTCTGCTCGTATCCCCATTGCTTTCAGATCTTTCTGGACGTTAACGTACCATGGCATTGTCGTCTTTGGTTTTGAGTCGAATATATTGAAGATACGTTTCGTCCATCGGGAGTCGATCATCCGTCGTATATGACCGCAGAAGCAAACTCTGCGTTTTCGCATTGTGCCTGTGATCTTCTCTATCCTCGAGTAAATTTCTTGCCTGGATTTTCTGATGTAGATGCCATTTTTGTAGTCTGGACCAAGTATGATGTGTAGGATCTTTCTTTCTTTCTTTCTTTCTTTCTTTCTTTCTTTTCTCTCGAACTTCGCGAACAAACATTTCTCGGTTAGCATAAAGCATTCAGATGCATATAGCGGTACTGGTTTGATGACAGTGTTGCAGTGACGAATTTTTGTGTTCATAGAAAAGCACTTTATGTTATACAGGGTGATTCTTATTAACGTTCAAAACTCTCTGTAGCAACGTAGATGGCATTGAGACAAGTAATTTGATGTAGGACACTTAGGGTCACAAGTGACCGGAAATACCTTAAAAGTGAACCACAACTGTTAAACATATGACGTCATCAGGTGACGGCTCAGCTCGAGCTGTCAGGCCCGTGCTCTCATACGCACACTAAAGCAAACGTTGAATATCATATCACTCTGGTTCCGTGTCCTGCTTCCACTTGAAAGGAGAAGAGAGAGAACAAAGAAAGCTGATGGATATGCCCAGGATTTGAACCTCGAACCCCACGCGCCCAAGTCGCACACGCAGTCTCGGAGCCAGAGTGATATGACATTCAACGTTTGCTTTGGAGGCTTTGGTGTGCGTAAGAAAAGCACGGGCCTAACCGCTCGAGCTGAGCCGTCACCTGATGACGTCATATGTTTAACAGTTGTGGTTCACTTTTAAGGTATTTCCGGACACTTGCGACCTTAAGTGTTCTATATCAAATTACTTGTCTCAATGCCATCTACGTCGCTACAGAGAGTTTTAAACGTTAATAAAAATCACCCTGTATATGTTGTAGGTGGTTTGGAAAGCGACTTCCATTTTCTTGATTCTTGCTTCTATGGCTTCCTTGTCAAGGCCATTTTGCTGGACCCATTCCCCAATATATTTAAATTTAACAGTAATTAATACACATAAATTTACCAAACAAACAATTTTCAGCATTATTTATTTATTTATTTATTTATTGAATAACCATTGCAGTACATTAGGGTTGTAGTTTGTTACAAAATGAAAAATTAATTAGATCATAAATTATGAGATTAATTTTTGAAAAATAAGATGAATAAAAGCTAAAAACTGCTTATAACAACATTTTTTCGGAATATGTGATAAAGTGGTTTTGAAAATTTTAAGTTGCAGAAATTTAAGTGACAGTTCAAGTTGTATCTGGCTTTACCAAACACAGAGCATTCAAACAACAGGTGATCTATTGTTTGAGGTGAATCACAAAAACAGGAATAACCATCTACAATATTAATTTTAAAACGTTCGAAATAAGATTTAAAACTCCCGTGACCAGTTAAGAACTGAGTAAGTTCAAAATTCCGCCTATGGTGAACTCCTGGAAAAAATATATTTCTTGTGAGAGATCCTTTTGTAGAACGGGTCCAGTAGTTGTTCCACTGACTTGTTATGTGACTTCTAATTTGTCTCTTTGCATAACATATTGGGGACTTGTCATATGAAGCTTGCATATTAGAAGCTGCTGCTGTTTTTGCGTGTTGATCCTCTCTTTTGTTTCCATGAGTTCCGACATGTCCTTGAATCCAGGTGAAACAAATGTGCGAGTTTTGATGAGCTATGCTCTGATAGTAACAGCAACTGGGTTCATATTGTACTTGTCATTTATTCAGCATTAGGATCCTTATATAAGGGCTGCCAGGTCTTGAATCCATTTTAAGTGCTCGTGGAATGGCTGCATGGAGCTCTTCTAAGGTCCCAAAGTACATATGTAAAGGGCATTCCTGCACGATATGCTTGATGATTTGCACTTCATATCCCCATTCACAACGAGGCGAGTCTATCCAACCCCACTGATTTAAGGCTGATCTAGTTCGAGCAGTGCCACATTGAATTCTGTTGAGACGGGAGATGTAATCCAGGTAGTTTGATGGTTTGATGGTAGGGCCGAAAGCGAGAAGATGAAGAGATTTGGGGAACACAAGAAAGCAAGATCTGCTAGATAGGTCCAATTCCTTGGACAGATATTACGATGTAAAAATAATACGTATCTACCAGCGGCCCCGTGCGAGAAATCTCGCATGTTCATAAACCACACTTTCCCCAATAGGTTTATAATGAGTGACTTAAGGAGAAAGGTTGTTGTTATTATTTCAACCAAATGATTATACTGTAGAACACCATTTTCATTTCAGTTAGAATTCCAAGCTGTACGTTCTCTAACTTAAGAAGGCAATCACTGAAAATTCTATCATCATAACACTCACCAGTTATTCGATATTTATGAAAGCATCTTGGTCAAGATTTCCTGCTTTATCTCGTTGGCTGAGGAGCCTCCTTCTCCCTTATCAGGACAGCACTCGTTGGAAAACTTCTTCAAGCCCCGCTTACAGTGAGGCTTCCTTGTTCCTAAGTGCAACGATCAGCGCTAAACTCATTTGCACGTCACCTACAGGGGTGCTTTCCTTGTCCTGTGTGTAGCGCTCAACGCTGAACTCCTTTGCACGTTACCTACATGGGTGCTTTCCTTGTCCTGTGTGTAGCGCTCAACGCTGAACTCCTTTGCACGTTACCTACATGGGTGCTTTCCTTGTCCTGTGTGTAGCGCTCAACGCTAAACTCCTTTGCACGTTACCTACATGGGTGCTTTCCTTGTCCTGTGGGTAGCGCTCAACGCTAAACTCCTTTGTACGTTACCTACATGGGTGCTTTCCTTGTCCTGTGTGTAGCGCTCAACGCTAAACTCCTTTGCACGTTACCTACATGGGTGCTTTCCTTGTCCTGTGTGTAGCGCTCAACGCTAAACTCCTTTTCACGTTACCTACATGGGTGCTTTCCTTGTCCTGTGTGTAGCGCTCAACGCTAAACTCCTTTGCACGTCACCTACAGGGGTGCTTTCCTTGTCCTGTGTGTAGCGCTCAACGCCAAACTCCTTTGCACGTTACCTACATGGGTGCTTTCCTTGTCCTGTGTGTAGCGCTCAACGCTAAACTCCTTTGCACGTTACCTACATGGGTGCTTTCCTTGTCCTGTGTGTAGCGCTCAACGCTAAACTCCTTTGCAAGTTACCTACATGGGTGCTTTCCTTGTCCTGTGTGTAGCGCTCAACGCTAAACTCCTTTGCACGTTACCTACATGGGTGCTTTCCTTGTCCTGTGTGTAGCGCTCAACGCTAAACTCCTTTGCAAGTTACCTACATGGGTGCTTTCCTTGTCCTGTGTGTAGCGCTCAACGCTAAACTCCTTTGCACGTTACCTACATGGGTGCTTTCCTTGTCCTGTGTGTAGCGCTCAACGCTAAACTCCTTTGCACGTCACCTACAGGGGTGCTTTCCTTGTCCTGTGTGTAGCGCTCAACGCCAAACTCCTTTGCACGTTACCTACATGGGTGCTTTCCTTGTTCTGTGTGTAGCGCTCAACGCTAAACTCCTTTGCACGTCACCTACAGGGGTGCTTTCCTTGTCCTGTGTGTAGCGCTCAACGCTAAACTCCTTTGCACGTTACCTACATGGGTGCTTTCCTTGTTCTGTGTGTAGCGCTCAACGCTAAACTCCTTTGCACGTTACCTACATGGGTGCTTTCCTTGTCCTGTGTGTAGCGCTCAACGCTGAACTCCTTTGCACGTTACCTACATGGGTGCTTTCCTTGTCCTGTGTGTAGCGCTCAACGCTAAACTCCTTTGCACGTTACCTACATGGGTGCTTTCCTTGTCCTGTGTGTAGCGCTCAACGCTAAACTCCTTTGCACGTTACCTACATGGGTGCTTTCCTTGTCCTGTGTGTAGCGCTCAGTGCTAAACTCCTTTGCACGTTACCTACATGGGTGCTTTCGCTTTCTCGAGTAGAGCGTCAGCATGAGAGCGTGCTGTGGCTGGTTTCTTTCTTTGATATTTATGAAATTAAAATGCAATTCGTCACTGTTGATTCCATTTCTGTGCTGAGTCCATTGATTGAGAGCTTAGCCATAACACTCACCGGTTATTCGATATATTTCAGTCAGAATTGCAAGTTGTACGTTCCGTAACTTAAGAAGGCAATCACTGAAAATTGGATCATCATAACACTCATCGGTTATTCGATACTTATGAAATTATACGATTTGAGTACCCAATCCATTGATTTAATAATTCTGAAAACCATGGGAAATGATAGAAGAAAAACCTGTAAGAGAATTAATGTTTAATATTTCTAAGGTTTTAGACGCCGTAACACACGCCGGTTATACGATTTAGAGTACTCAATCCATTGATTTACCGTTTCTGAAAACCATGCGAAATGATCGATATTTATGAAATTAGAATGCAGAAAACACTGTAAAATAATTAACGTTTAATAGTTTTAAGGGTTTAGACGACAACTCATAATTGCAGCATATTAGAGCATCAGTAGGCCTATTTGCAAATCGCAAACTTCTTACAAAAATTGATATTTATGAAATTAGAATGCAATTCTTCACTGCTAATTTATGAGGCCTATGTGATGATGATGATGATGATGATGATGATGATGATGATGATGATAGTTTTAAGGCCGCAGACGACAACTCTAACATGATACTTCAACAGTATTTGCAAAAGCACACTTCTTACAAAAATCGATATTTATGGAATTAGAATGCAGAAGAAAAACCTGTACCCAATCCATTGATTTACCGGTACTGATTCTGAAAATCAGATGGAAGAAAAACTGTTAGAGAATTAACGTTCAATGTTTTAAGGCTATAGATAACTCAGAATTGCAGCATGTTAGAGCAACAGTATTTGCAAAAAGCACAATTCCTACAAAAATCGATATTTATGGAATTAGAATGCAGAAGGAAATCCTGTATCGCGGCATATTAACAAACCTGGAATATAATAAATCCATTGTTTAGACGGATGAGCTTAAATCATGTGTGTGCTGAGTCCATTGATTGAAAGCCTAGCAGTAACACTCGCCGGTTATACGATTTGAGTACCCAATCCATTGATTTAGCCTACTGATTCTGAAAACGTACACATTCCTTTGATTTACTGTTTCTGAAATCGATGCAAAATGATAAAGTAAAGACCTCAGAATGTTAAAATGAAATAAAAAAAGACGTCACAGCAGCCAAAATGTGAAGTGGACACCAATTATGGAGCGTATCTTCCTGAAGCAACAGTAACTGAAAATCGCACACTTCGTATAGTTTTTTAAAAGTCATTTTTAAAGAGATTATAGATATTTATGAAATTAGAGTGCAATGAGTCACTGGTAATGTATATTCTCTTTCATTTGAATGCTCATTTTTCACGATCGGTCTCTTGTGAGCGCCGCAGGAGGGATGCATACTACTGAAATAATATACATGATGATACTTCAGTGAGTCCGGGAATGTTCTCCGCCTACATGAGTCTGCGAGAGCTAGCTACAGCAGTTACGTTGGTAGCACGGCTGCCGCTTGGATCATAACAAATAAACAGTAAACTTTGTACTCACCACAGCCATTCATAACAGATGCTGGAACCATTCACAGTACATCACTCTTTTTCCGTAATCAGTTTGTTTTAATTCATGAACCACGGTACCTTTATAAGGGAACTACTGAAGCTTGTCTCGTACAGCTTTATGTGCCGTCGACTTAGAGATTCCTGTTTGTTGAGCTAATTTTCGTGTTGATTTACTTGGACTACGCAGCATTATATCGGAGATTTCATCAAGTTTTTCGTCTGTTAAAAGAGTAGGCCTGCCTGTTTCCGGTACATCGTGAACTGAGCCAGTCACACGAAATGTACGTACCAAATCCCGAACGGTATCACGGTTTGGACACTTTGAATTAGGAAACCGCGCCTGAAATTTTAATTTTATATTTCCTGTAAAGCGATCGCCTTCGCGAAAAACGTATTCCACCAAAAAAAAAAACTCTCTCTTCAGTAGTAAACATTACCGCCTGTATACTGTTGCACTCTTCCAATCTATCTGAACGCTCGCTGACTGTAATACACGCTGAAGACATACAGGCTCGCTCGCTTATCGCAATACACACTGACAGCTCACACGCAGGAGTTCCCCTTTCAAGGCCACAGTGCAGCCAACTAAACTTTTGACTCAACCACTCGCAGCTGCACGTACCCATTGCGGAGTACATTCTCGGGCGCCCTGTAGCTTAGGCACTATAGCATGGTACTTAAACCGGAAGGAGACTTTGACTTTGAGTAGACACGGACAAGTCGATACATAATTAAAACGAGAACGAAGGATATTACGATATCACCCATTACAACGTCCCGCCTTTCTCTCCTCGAAATCACTATCTTTTTTTTTAATTTATTTATTTAATAATTATTAGATACACCTTAGCGCTACTCCTGTTTGTGTCCGGGCGGGGACACCTAGAGCTCGCTGATGAGCCAGCTTGGTGTCCTAGGCGAAACCCCACACAAGACACGGCACAAACCTAGAAGAATTGCTGAGTTTTAATTCACCGGCCGTGAAAGCCAATATACCATCTTTTTGGAAGCCTTCATAGGGAGGTTAAGGCTGTTTGAGCTTTTAGTTCTCGCAGTCAAGTGGTGCAGTTGCACCTTATATAAAGGGAGGTGGCGCGCAGATCGTCACTCCTGTGGGGGTCCAGGCGGGGACACCAAGAGCCCGCCGATGAGCCTAGCTTGGTGTCCTAGGCGAAACCCCACACAAGACACGGCACAAACCTAAAATAATTGCCGAGTTTTAATTCACCGGCCGTGAAAGCCAATATACCATCTTTTTGGAAGCCTTCATAGGGAGGTTAAGGCTGTTTGAGCTTTTAGTTCTCGCAGTCAAGTGGTGCAGTTGCACCTAATATAAAGGGAGGTGGCGCGCAGTTCGTCACTCCTGTGGGGGTCCAGGCGGGGACACCAAGAGCCCGCCGATGAGCCAGTTTGGTGTCCTAGGCGAAACCCCACACAAGACACGGCACAAACCTAGAAGAATTGCCAAGTTTTAATTCACCGGCCGTGAAAGCCAATATACCATCTTTTTGGAATCCTTCATAGGGAGGTTAAGGCTGCTTGAGCTTTTAGTTCTCGCAGTCAAGTGGTGCAGTTGCACCTAATATAAAGGGAGGTGGCGCGCAGTTCGTCACTCCAGTGGGGGTCCAGGCGGGGACACCAAGAGCCTGCCGATGAGCCAGCTTGGTGTCCTAGGCGAAACCCCACACAAGACACGGCACAAACCTAGAAGAATTGCCAAGTTTTAATTCACCGGCCGTGAAAGCCAATATACCATCTTTTTGGAAGCCTTCATAGGGAGGTTAAGGCTGCTTGAGCTTTTAGTTCTCGCAGTGAAGTTGTGCAGTTGAACTTCTTATAAAGGGAGGTAACCCGCAGTTCGCTACTCCTGTGGGGGTCCGGGCGGGGACACCAAGAGCCCGCTGATGAGCCAGCTTGGTGTCCTAGGCGAAACCGCACACAAGACTTGGCACAAACCTAAAAGAATTTCTCAGTTTGAATTCACTGGCTGCGAAAGCCAATATACTATCTTACTGGTAATTTTTCTCCTAAGTAACAGAAGTCTCCTACTTCCTTCAGCTTTTCACCGGCCAATTTGATGTCCATAGAGGTTTCTGATTTATTTCGGCTGGATTCCAATATTTATGTTTTACATTTATTAATTTTCATCGTGAATTCGTTCCTCAAGACGGAGTCCATACCATTCAAAAACTCATTCAAATCCTCTGATGTGTCGGCTAAGATGACGATGTCATCAGCAAATCTCAGAGTTGAAATTATTTCTCCTTGAATCTTGACTCATACTTTGATTTCTTCTACAATTTCCTTCATTGCTTGTTCAATGTAAAGATTGTATCTATGGTCTAATAAAAATAAAGATGTACATTGGTGGGTTTTACTAACAGGGCGCATGATTGTGAGAATGTATAAGGAAAGTAGCCTCCAGAATGACATACGAAAAAAATAAAGGTACCGTACCCCTAGAAAACTAAAAGTCCTTAGAGCTATATGGCGCAAAATCCAAATTTTCAAATTGTGCATTCCGGGACCCGTTGAAATTTGCTCGAGTATAATTAACCTTTCAGGTGCGGAGTTTTTTCTTACACACTTTAAAAAAGTTGGTTGGTTCCTCAGTTTAGGGGCTGCGACAACGCGGTCATGTAGCCCCGTGTATTTTGAGTGTGTGTAGAATCTGTCTGATAACCGGTGTTAATTGTGATGTATGAATTAGTGTGTGTTATCTGTTTTTAATTCAAGGACTGCAGACGATAATTTCAAGTAGTTCCTACTTTTGCTACCAAATGCTACCGTCCACGACACCTAGCTGTGAACTTCGCTACTACTAGATGCCATCACAAACAACGTCCAGTGACGAACGTTGGAACTTAAGAGCATTAATCAAACCGAACCTACAAGTTTTGGCTTCACACAAGTGTAGTTAGTGGAAGGTTCTTTTTCATGCCATAAATCTATGACATGGCACCGCCGGCTTTACTTCCCCTCCAAAGGAAGACATACTGAGGGATTTTAACGGTCTTAAAGAATCTTAAAAAATCTGATGGCTTCGGCCGGGTTTGAACCTGCAACCTTGGGCATAGAAGCTCAGCATGCTACCAACTACGCCACCGAAGCCACCTTTAAAAAGTTGTATCAGTAATAATTTTATTAATTCTTCACGAGAGGTATTCCTTCCTTATATCACTTTCACAAGGCAAAATATTGAAAATATATATATCATTTGATTCACACACCTTCTGGGAGTCATTAAATGTTCATTTTTCGGTTTCCATCGGCATTGCTGCAGCGGAAATAATTCCATTTACTACCTATAACAGTTAATTCTTACGATTCAGCGCCATCTTACATTGACGTCACATAGTACGTCATACCCGTTGTCACCCGATGCCAGCATATTGCCAACATGTCCAATACAAAACACACCACATGACACCACCACTAAGAAATCTGGACGTGTTAGGCTGTAACCATTGTCTGAACCCATGATCTGGACGCGTTAGACCAACCATTGCCAAAACCATTGGATTTGACAAAACGAAGGTTAGGTTAGATTAGGTCCGGTATAGGTGCGGCCTTTGGCCGCGGGAAGCTAACGGGGCAAGGTTGACAAAAAAAAACATTGATCTGGGCGGGTTAGGCAGTAACCACTGTTAAAACCATTGATCAGGACGCGTTAGACTGTAACCATTGTCAAAACCATTCATCTGGACACGTTTGGCTGCAACCATTGTCAAAACCATTCATCTGGACGCGTTAGGCTGTATCCATTGTCAAAACCATTCAACTGGACGCGTTTGGCTGTAACCATTCTCAAAACCATTCATCTGGACGCGTTAGGCTGTCACCATTGTCATAACCATTGATCTGGACGCGTTAGGCTGTAACCATTGTCATAACCATTGATCTGGACGCGTTAGGCTGTAACCATTCTCAAAACCATTCATCTGGACGCGTTTGGCTGTATCCATTGTCAAAACCATTCAACTGGACGCGTTTGGCTGTCACCATTGTCAAAACCATTCATCTGGACACGTTTGGCTGTAACCATTGTCAAAACCATTCATCTGGACGCGTTAGGCTGTATCCATTGTCAAAACCATTCAACTGGACGCGTTTGGCTGTAACCATTCTCAAAACCATTCATCTGGACGCGTTAGGCTGTCACCATTGTCATAACCATTGATCTGGACGCGTTAGGCTGTAACCATTGTCATAACCATTGATCTGGACGCGTTAGGCTGTCACCATTCTCAAAACCATTCATCTGGACGCGTTTGGCTGTATCCATTGTCAAAACCATTCAACTGGACGCGTTTGGCTGTCACCATTGTCATAACCATTGATCTGGACGCGTTAGGCTGTCACCATTGTCATAACCATTGATCTGGACGCGTTAGGCTGTAACCATTCTCAAAACCATTCATCTGGACGCGTTAGGCTGTATCCATTCTCAAAACCATTCAACTGGACGCGTTTGGCTGTCACCATTGTTATAACCATTGATCTGGACGCGTTAGGCTGTCACCATTGTCATAACCATTGATCTGGACGCGTTAGGCTGTAACCATTCTCAAAACCATTCAACTGGACGCGTTAGGCTGTAACCATTGTCATAACCATTGATCTGGACGCGTTAGGTTGTAACAATTGTCATAACCATTGATCTGGACGCGTTAGGCTGTAACCATTGTCAAAACCATTCATCTGGACGCGTTAGGCTGTAACCATTATCATAACCATTGATCTGGACGCGTTAAGTTGTAACCATTGTCAAAAACCATTGGATTGGACAAAACGAAGGATCAATTTCACGGCGCTCTTTTGTTTTTCTAATCTGGGTTGGCATTATTGACTCCTTGACAAGCATGGCTGTCAGAGCTGCAATTTCAACTATATAAGTCGTGATCCTATTAGGGATGGCTGGGTTGGTCCCAGACAGCGGAGGAGAAAACATCTAATACTACATCATCTCTAGATATTTTCTCTACTATTGATTCAGGTAAAATCGTTAATTTCAGTAGTTAAAACAAGTAGTTCCGTGAAGAACTATACAGTCTATTTTCAGTTATCCTACTCATGTTAATTGCCTCTATCAACATACAAAATTTCTGTTTGATTGTTGTGATAGATTCGTAGATATTGAGAACCGTCTAAATATTTCAGATGGTCGCCAGGTTGGATTTTTATTTATGTACTATTACATGAAGATTATTTTGTACGTGTGGTATTCAGACTTCAATCGCATGATTAGGACGCAAGAAGTAAAAACGAGATTTTAAAATTTCGCACAGCTGCCATCATGTGGTTATGAAAACAATTTAAATAAATTAGATGCCAGTGGATTAACATTTGTATAAGCATTTAACGTGCAAAGTTTCTCTGCACTGAGATGGTAAAATCACGAGAAACGTCCATTTAAATATTTATACTTCGCGTCACCTCCATGTTGGATTTGTGCTCACCAGGTTACTGAAAGTCATATAGGCGAACTTATGTTCATAGCCTCTTTGAGCATTAAAAAATTTCAGTTTGATTGCTGTAAAAGATTCGTAGATATTGAGAACCGCCAAAATATTTCGGATGCTCGCCATTTTGGATTGTTATATGTATAGGTCATAGAGTTATGTACCATTAAAGGAAAATTATTGCGTAGCTTCAGTTTTCAAACTTTCACTTCGATCGCAAGATTACGACACAAGAAATAAAAACTTAATTTTAAAATTTGGCACAGCCGCCATTTTGAGGTTAGGTAAACAATTTAACTAAATTAGATGCCAGTGCATTACAATATAAATAATCATTTACCGTACCACATTTCACTGCGCTCAGACGGTTAAATCACGAGAAAAGACTATTAAAATATTTCAAGTTCGCTTGGCCGCCATGTTCGTTTTGTACTTTACAGGTTTTTGAAAGATACATAGATAAACTTGTAGCAGTCCCCTTTAGCACCATACAAAATGTCAGGGTGATATCGTAAATAGTTTCGGAGATATTGAATGCCAGTGAAATATTTCGCACAGCCGCCATTGAGGTTATGTAAACAATTGAACTAAATTTCACCCCAGTGTATTACAATGTGTATACACATTTGATGTACCATGTGTCATTACGTTTGGATGGTTAAATCGCGAGAAAAATCTATTTAAAAGTCTCAAATTCGCTTGGCCGCCAAGTTGGTTCTGTAGTTACCAGGTTTTTGAAAGTCTGATATGTGAACTTCTAGTAGTTCCCTTTATCACCGTACAAAATTTCAGGGTGATATAAGTAATAGTTTCGGAGATACTGAATGCTGGTGAAATATTTCGCACAGCCGCCATGTTGGATTGGTGAGACACAATAAAATTTAAAAGGCACGGTCGGGGTCGGCCAGAAGGGTGCTATGGTCTTAACGAGTTTCATTGAAATCGCTCCAGCCGTTTAGAATTTATTAGGGACACACACACACACACCTCACACACACACACACGCGCGCGCGCGGACAAAAGGTGATCTCATAAGCCTATTTTTTTTAATTGAAAATAGGCTAAAAAATGGATACAAAGGAATACCTCTCCAAAATTTTTACCGTAATTTTTAACATATCAGTGCGCAGTGGTGGGGGGCTTAAAATGTCTATAAGTTTTGGGCATATATTTATCTAAATGTAAATTCAAAATCCTACGTTTATAAATATTTTTATTTTGAGAGGAATCAAAATTAAATGTTTTGCACCAATGCTTGCATTATCATACCAGGTAAAGGGTCTAAGATAAAATGTCCTAAAATCAGTAGGCAAGTAATACTTCTTGCACTTTACTAATACAAAAATTGATATTTTTAAATCCAAAATCAAAACGCAGCGTGAAGGATTTCTTCTTATTTCACCACGTCCGAGGATCATGTATCTTAGCCATGCCTGTTAACATCACAGATGAACTCCATCTGTAGAGGACAGACGCCTACAAAATGCGATCTTATTTACTTCCGGAAGCAAAAATCTAAACTGAAGTAGTACTACATAATGCCCAACAGATGGCAGAACATGGCAGAGATCGACACGGCACTCGAATGTGAATGGCGAATATGAAAGGTAAAGAAAAGTTACTTTGCAAAGTTTTAGACGGGCGAAGCACTCAACGGTTTATTGGCCATGAAACAGTGGCGGTTTTCCATTGAAGCGTTTGAATCGCCGCGTCTTCTGCTTTATTGCAAAATAAGTAACGATTTAAAAATAAATATTTTGAAATTTATTAGGATTTTAAACATGATTTTTACCGCATTAGATGTTACCAATTAAGGCATGAACGTCGACCTACAAACGCCATGGCACGGTGGCGCGGTGGCGAATCTACTGTCCCGTTGCTCAACTAGCCCGATGCGAAAAGAATGTGCTGGCAAGAACGTCCCGGCCATGGTGATTGAGTAAGGTCGGATGGGGAACGGAAGTCAGCGGTAACCCTGGCAACAGGAGTTCCGTGATGCAAATTCAGCCAGCTAGCGAGTCGTCTCTCACCATTGATTGCTCATCCACATTGCTCTCATTTCAAGCAATCTCGTACTATAACAGTTACTGTGTTCGCTACACGTGCAGTTCGTGTATCAGATAGCGACGTGTTGCGTGTGTAATATGTTTTACATTTTGATATTCCAAGTGAGAGAATAAGAGTATTGAAACATTGGTGAAATACCTAAAATAAAACAGTATGGACGATGTGTTCGTGGAAGCGTTCAAATTATTTCCTTTAAATTCTTTCGCGAATATCGGCGCGTCACCTTCAGATTCACTCCTGAACCCCCACTGCCATGAAATCCAACATGTTTTAACAATAATAATAATAATACGCATGTAGTTGCCAGGAATAATGACTTGTTTCGTATAGGGCAGATGGAGTTCCATTCGCTGATGTTCGCTATAAACCCACGCAGTATAATGATACTATTAATTTGGCGATAATTGCGTTAGGCAGGGAATATAAATTCCACTTATCGTTTGTTTTATTGGCGACAACGCTGCAGAGAGGACCCTTCAAAAGTCTACTGAATGGATTATTTTTAATTATCAGTAATGCAGAGTTATGAGTGCGTGCTGTTACATCATGTCATTACACACACCATTCCTTTGTTTGCCCACACGACTCGCAATGTAGTGGTGAATGCGATGTTCCACGGGCTTCTAGATCTCTTACGCTTGGGTTATATTGATCATCAACCCTGTGTACTTACGTGACTGTGTGGAATCTTTGTTATTCTGCCACCTTAGGGGTACAAAATTATCGGGATGTGGGTTTCAGACCACAGCCCCTATTTGATTTAATGTATTGATTTATTTAGTTAGCACTGAATTTAGAAATTGAAATGACATTCAGAAACGCTACAGAAAAAGCATACCTTTTGAACGGCTACTATTAACTTTGAACTCAACCCTACAATTTTCTTGTCTTAATTGGCTCTGTTTTGTTTTTCTTTTGCTGTTTTTCTAAGGTGCAGACCTGGCAGCTTCGATGGCGTAGTTGGTAACATGCTGAGCTTCTGTGCCCAAGATCGCGGGTTCAAACCCGGCCGAAGTCGTCGGATTTTTTTAAGAGCGTCAAAAATCCCTCAGTATGCCTTCCTTCGAAGGGGAAGTAAAGCCGTCGGTCCCATGTCATAGATTTATGGCATGTTAAAGAACCTTCCACTAATTGTACCTGTGTGAAGCTTAATTATAGGTTAAAGCTTTGACGAACGCTCTTAGGTTCCGACGTTCGTCACCAGCAGCTGAATGCGATGGCATCTGGTAACCAAGTACTGAAGTAGCAGTCGTTGACGGTGGCGTTTGGCGGCAAAAGTAGGAACTACTCGAAAAAATTTAATGTCTGCAGTCCTTACTTGAATTGAAAACAGATAACACACACTAATACAGCCATCACCATTAACACCGGTAATCAGACAGATTCTACACACCCACAAAGTACATGGGGCTACATGACCGCGTTGTCGCAGCCCCTAAACTGAGGAACCAACCAACCAAGGTGCAGACCTCTTGTTTTTTTTTTTTTGTTCCTTTGAGGATGGGGTTTTATATAACCCCAAGCTACTCCCAGCCCAGTAGGAGATGACTCAAAGGGCAGGGTGTGATAAGCCCACCACGAATGTTGGATCCTGGATAACACTCAGGTGATCAAGGCTGGTGTGTTCCGAAATTTGTGACCAAGAGGGATTTTTTTCCTTTTACAGAGACTTTGGGGTGAAATCTTTCCTCATTCACTTTACTGATGATGATGATGATGATGATAATTCTTATTTTAAGGGGTCAAACATTTATATTACCAGCCCCTAATAGCTTGGGTGAAAATCAAAGATAATGAAATGAAAAACTGGAACTACAAACAACTTACACACTAGAAGACCAAAGGGCAAAGAATGAAATACGAGGGATGGATGTTTCTCTTTCAAGTTCCGATGGACTGTATAAAAATAACATATTGACATACCAAACTGATTTTACCAACAAATGTTTGCTTGTTTTATTCCTATGACTCAACGTAATCTCTAAAACGATTGAAACATTTGTCGTATCGTTACACCAGCTTTCTAATGTCCTCGGCAAATCATTCTGCCGCCACCGAGGTGGGTATGTCTGGACAGTCTCCTGAAGTGTTTCGTCTTTGGCGAGGCGTTGCTGCCCGACCATACCTTCAATTCTCAAAAAAAAGGTGAAAATCATTCAGTGCTGGTCTGGATTAAACGGCAGATGGACCAAAAGTTCACACTTGAATTCTTTGAGAAAGTCTATTGTAACGTTGGCACAGTGGGTCGTGAATGATTTTCACCTTTTTCGATAATTAAAGGTATGGTTGGGCAACAACGCCCCGCCAAAAAGGAAAACTTCAGGAGACTCTCCAGGCGTACCCACCTCAGTGGCGGCAGAATTTTTTGCCGGGGGCATTGGAAAGCTGGTGTAACGATACGACAAATGTTTCAATCGTTTTGGCGATTATGTTGAGACATAAGAATAAAACAAGCAAACATTTAGTAGTAAAATCAGTTTGATATGTCAATCTGTTATTTTTATACAGTCCATCGGAACTTGAAAAAAAACAGCCGTCGTTAATACCCTCAAACATCAAGAATGAGGACTGAGGGACTCGGAAAGAAGGAGAGCCATGAAAGACAGATAGAAAAGGGAGAAAGAAGAGAGGTTTCCCCCAAAGTCGATGAGAAAAGCGAAATACCGGACTCAGCTCTGGAAATCCTCGGGGTTGCCAACAACCCAGCTCACCAGCCGTGAGCACTTGAGGGTGTAGCACTATCCAACTTGGGGCAACACACCATGCCTCATTTAGGGCCTTGAACAGAAGGCTGGAGATACCATGAATAGAAAAGAGGTCTGACCCCGCGAGGAGAGATATGACCATCTGAGACCCTAATACCGTCAGGGTCGGAAGACCGACAGGAAATATGATGCGAGGAGTGCGGCATAAATTAGTGGAACTAATGCCGGACTAAGCTGGGGTCCCGTGGTCGCCAACCCACGTCCAACTAGTTGTGAACCCCTGAGGGACATTCACATCATTTTCAGCCTATCATGGCTTAACTTCCTTCCAAGTCACTCAGCCCTCATTCTTTGACTGTTGGCATTTCCTTTCTCAATATTATACAGTATAAAGATGTTGGAAACCATTTTTAGCTTATTTTCATTTTATGAAAAAAATAGGCATGTCGGGGCACTCTTTATGAATGAGTGATAAGGGATGGCAGCGCCATGTTTTTTACTTTGATTTAAAATATTATTAATAATGAATAATAATAATAATGGGTGAGATATCAAAATCTATTAAGATAAATACAGGTGTACGGCAGGGTGATGGTTTATCACCCCTTCTGTTCAACTGTGTTTTAGAGAAAATTGTAAGAATTTGGAATTTAAAGCTAAAAGAACATAACATTTCACCAGTAACTTTGGAGAGAAGAAACAAAGGCATTGAAATAAGTTGCCTAGCATTTGCAGACGATTTTGCTATATTGTCAGAAAACCTAACAAGTGCAACAACACAAATCAATCTCTTGGAAGAAATAGCCAACAAAACAGGTTTGAGAATATCCGTAGAAAAAACTAAATTTATTACAAACATCAAGAACGCTTCAAAATATTTGGCAACAGATATTGGCCCAGTGGAAAAAGTAAAGAAATTCAAATATCTGGGAGAAATAATTCAATAAAATGGTTTAGAAAAATCTTCGGTAGAAGAAAGGGTACACAAGATGGAAAGAGCATATGGTATCACTAAGAATTTTTATAACAAAAAGTGCTTATCTAAAAATCTTAAAATAAGGCACTACACTACAGTGGTGAAACCGGAATGCCTATACGCAAGTGAATGTCTGGTACTAAACTATAGATTAGATAAACTTGAAGTACGGTACTAGAAAGGAGAATCATGAGGAAAATTTTAGGCCCAGTGAAAACAACAGAAGTATGGAAATTAAGGTCTAATGATGAAATATACAGGAACATAGAAAATATAACAGAAACGATAAGAAAAAGGAGATTGCAATTTTTTGGACATATTTACAGAATGGATGATTCCAGATTAACAAATAGGATATTCAAGTTCCTTTGGGAGAAAAGGGCAACAACTAGCTGGATTCAAGAAGTAAAGAAAGATTTAGAAAGAAATAATATAAGTGAAGAAGAAACGGTGAACAGAGAGATCTTTAGCAAAAGGGTATTAAGTATGAAAGGATTCCAAGGAAGATTGCCAAAGAAACCTGGTGCGAAGTGGTCCGAGGACAGAAAGAAGCAGCATAGTGAACGGATGAAGGAGTACTGGAGGGAACGGAAGAGAAAACAACAAAGTGTGAAGAATTGAAATTGGCACGTGGTCCCTAGCAGGCCTCATCGGAAAGAATAATAATAATAATAAATGACAATATGTAATCAAATCGTATACTTGAACGAAGTGTTAGACGCAGAAGGGAAGCCATCTGCAGCATGTGTTAGACAAATTACCTTGCATGTAGTGTGAAGTGCACTACAGGTAATTATGTAGAGATTAAGCTACGAGTATTAGCACAGATTATAAGCTGTGTCAAAGCAGTCTTTGGACTAATGACTCAAACAGACTTACAAAATACGAGGCAATCATCAGATGAATAGAATTGTAACGTTTGAATCTTTATATTTTTAAACCTTCCAATAGCAGTTCCGGTATGATTTCAAAATGCCTACTATGTCTTCAATTCATTAATTCTCCTTAACATATACATCTGAAGTTTACTTGTATATTATACTGACTTCTTAGAGGGTGATTTTCAGACTATTTTCAATTTTGAAAAAAAGGCTTATGAGATCACCTTTTGTCCGTGTGTCTCTGTGTGCGCGCGCGTGTGTGTGTGTGTGAGGTGTGTGTGTGTGTGTGTGTGTGTGTGTGTCCCTCATAACTTCTATACGACTAGAGCGATTTCAATGAAACTCGGTAAGTTCATAGCACTAGTCCGGGCGACCCCGACCGTGCCCCTTAAATTTTGTTACGTCTCACCAATCCAACATGGCGGCTGTGCGAAATATTTCACCAGCATTCAATATCTCCGAAACTATTCCCGATATCACCCTGGAATTTTTTACGGTGATAAAGGGAACTACTAGAAGCTCACCTATGTGACTATTGAAAAACTGGTAACTACAAAACCAACATGGCGGCCAAGCGAATTTGAAAAATTTAAATAGACCTTTCTCGCGATTTAATGTTTCAACCGTAATGAAATCTGGTACAGGAAATGTTTATAAACATTGTAATACACTGGTATCTAATTTAGTTCAATTGTTTACATAACCTCAAGATGGCGGCTTTGCGAATTTTAAAATTAAGTTTTTATTTCTTGTGTCGTAATCATGCGATGGAAGTGAAAGTTTGAATAATGAACCTACGCAATAATTTTCCTTTAATGGTACATGACTCTATGGCCTATACATTTAACAATCCAACATGGCGACCATCCGAAATATTTAGACTGCTCTGAATATCTACGAATCAATTATAGCAATCAAACTGATTTATATTTTTGTTCATAGGGGCTATGATCTTAAGTTCATCTATAGGACTTTAAATAACCTGGTGAACACAAATCCAACATGGTGGCGACGCGAAGAATAAATATTCACATGGACGTTTCTCGCAATTTAACCATCCGAATGCAGTGAAACTTGGTACAGTAAATCCTTACACGAATGTTAATCCACTGGCATCTAATTTATTTCAATTGTTTCCATAACCACAAGATGGCAGCTGTGCGAAATTTTAAAATCTCCTTGTTACTTCTTGTGTCCTAATCATGCGATTGAAGTTTGAATGCTACACGTACACAATAATCTTCCTGTAACAGTACCTAACTCTAGGACATACATATATAAAATCCAACATGGCGACCATCCGAAATATTTAGTCGGTTCTCAATATCTACGAACCTATTACAGCAATCAAACTGAAATTTTGAATGTAGATAGAGGCAATTAACATAAGTAGGATATATGAAAATAGGCTGTATAGTTCTTCACGGAACTACTTGTTGTCATTATCGACAAGTCTCGAGCCACGTGTCCCGTATTTCCGTACTACCCATTCCGATGTCAACTATGAACGGAACAGTTCCCAAACACCAAGTCTCTTAGGATCCACAGAATCCTACTAGTAGGGCTAATACCGCTGTTAAAAACTGAAATGCTAGGCCCCCTTAGAAAGAAAATTAATTATTATCTACAAGTCTGCAAGGCTGAAAAATCACAAAGCCACTCATAAAAGGGCCACCTTCGCCAACTATTCCGCGAAGGCTTGACAAAGCTCGTTTGACGAGGGAGACATGTAATCCTGTATTTTTTCCCTCTGCTTGTATTCCGCGCAAATAAAAAATGTTATCCACATGTATTTTGTTTAGTTTGTCTCACAAAATTGGGATTGTACTCCTGTTGACCGATTGAAAAGTAATAATATCAATTGTTAATGAGGCAACAATCAAACATGACTTCAATACTTTCTATATTGGTGTGGTCTTTTAGTAAAATTAGAACTAAAGTCGATTTTGAGTGATTTACTTTGTAAGTATGGACAGTAGAACGACAATTATCCCCAACTCCAACTATCCGGATCGACAATTATCCCAATTCCAACCATCCGGATCGATAATTATCCCCAACTCTAACTATCCGGATCGACAATTATCCTCAACTCTAACTATCCGGATCGACAATTATCCTCAACTCTAACTATCCGGATCGACAATTATCCCCAACTCCAACTATTCTGATCGATAATTATCCCCAACTCCAACTATCCGGATCGACAATTATCCTCAACTCTAACTATCCGGATCGACAATTATCCCCAACTCCAACCATCCGGATCGATAATTATCCCACACTCCAACTATCCGGATCGACAATTATCCCCAACTCCAACTATTCGGATCGACAATTATCCCAATTCCAAACATCCGGATCGACAATTATCCCCAACTCCAACTATCCGGATCGACAATTATCCCCAACTCCAACTATTCGGATCGACAATTATCCCAATTCCAAACATCCGGATCGATAATTATCCCCAACTCCAACTATCCGGATCGACAATTATCCCCAACTCCAACTATTCGGATCGATAATTATCCCCAACTCCAACTATCCAGATCGACAATTATCCCCAACTCTAACAATATGGATCGACAATTATCCCCAACTCCAACTATCCGGATCGACAATTATCCCCAACTCTAACTATCCGGATCGACAATTATTCCAATTCCAACCATCCGGATCGATAATTATCCCCAACTCTAACTATCCGGATCGACAATTATCCCAATTCCAACCATCCAGATCGACAATTATCCCCAACTCTAACTATATGGATCGACAATTATCCCCAACTCCAACTATCCGGATCGACAATTATCCTCAACTCTAACTATCCGGATCGACAATTATCCCAATTCCAACCATCCGGATCGACAATTATCCTCAACTCTAACTATCCGGATCGACAATTATCCCAATTCCAACCATCCGGATCGACAATTATCCTCAACTCTTAACTATCCGGATCGATCCCCAACTCCAACTATCCGGACAAACAATTATCCCCAACTCTAACTATCCGGATCAACAATTATCCCCATCTCCAACTATCCGGATCAACAATTATCCCCAACTCCAACTATCTGGACGACAATTATCCCCAACTCCAACTATCCGGTTCGACAATTATCCCAACTCCAACCATCCGGATCGACAATTATCGGATCGCTTCTAGGAAAGAAATGTATGACTAAGAAAGATCCTTTTGGAAATTCTTGTATGTTCCGAGTGCCGTTGAGAAGACGTTGATCGAGTTTATCAAAATTACGCATAACCAGCATCTTGAATTTAGGAAGTCGATGAACTTGTGATTTCAGCGGAGTAAATATCTTTCATGATACTACCTTCTTACCAAGTTTTGAACTAGCCAGTTGAACCGATTCTAATATTGTATAGCCTATATTCAAGATAGCGGTATAACATAATATTCAGCCTAACCTTCTGACTTGTGCAAGTAAAATCACTTATAGAATTCTTGTGGTAATTTCTCGATTATGTCCTACTATACATATATTCGTATTTTAACAGTACGGAGAGATGACCCCTGCGAGAATTTATAACATACCGCACCATCTTTGTGAAGGGAAAGGGCGATCAAACTGATAGACACCCAAATCACCCCCCAAGTGATCTTAAAAACCTATTCTTCCGGGATGTGAAACGTAAGCTAAATATCTGTGTATTCAATGTTATTTGTTCCATTATAGCTACTGTTTCAAGCGTACTCGTCTGTGACACATTTCTTGTTGCTCCGTGAGCCATCGCATGCAATGTGGTGGTGATTTCAACAAGAATTCTAGAGTTATACGGCTGATGAATACACAGTCTGCTCCATTAACTCTGAAAACTATCAACGTCGATAATATTGAAATAGGTCAGTAGTTAGCTAGTTTAAGTCCATGGCTGCATTGGTGTTGCAGTAACTCACACATCGATTGACCTTAATCGAACAGCACAGTCCGGCCTCGAACTGACGGCCATTTCTTGCACCACGCAACCTAAGTTAGGGACGGACAGTCTCTTCCGTACGTTTCCTTGTTTATACGTATAAATTTCATATTTCTATAATTTTCAAGAATATTCAAATAATATTCAATGATGTATTAGTTTTTATGTTCGACCCTTACTATTATGTGTCAGAAAACTGTATCATAATGAGGCTCATTATAACACTATTTTTCATTATGAAACAGTTTCTTCCACCAATCATAGCTCAAGAAACAGTTCTGTGACCAATTAGATAAGGATATCTTCGCGCATGCGCTCAAAATCCAACATGTCTATATAAATTACCGAAAGTGCACCGTCCATATGTTCGCGTAAATAAACTGGTGAATATGAGACAATAAATAGCACTGTACCTTAATATCCCCAAAACCAATTTCTACACAGCGCGTGGTTTTGAAACGACTTCGGTGACAGTTTTACTGAGTACTGGTGCACAATCTGAACATATGGTATTGAAGCACAAAGAGCGCATGCGTCGGTTGTCCAGAGAGCTTGGAAAGCAGAGATATAGTACCCACTGCAGCACCCGATCACAACATTCTAGTGACTGAACAGATATTTATGAATATTTATGTTAAAACATATAATAAAGTTATAATTATCGTCGAACATAAACAGTCGTATGCAACTCGCCTATAATGGTAATTAAGACACTCGTAAGGAAATTATAAAACTCGCATACGCCATTATAGGCTAGTTGCAAAATGTACTATTATTGTAGTTTGTTCTATATGATCAAAGGTTTCCATCTCATGACATACCGTACAATTTATGTCACCCGTTAATGATACCTTCGCTAAAGGAAATTATCATTGGAATACTCGCAATTAATTTGCAACATATTGTCTCCATAACATTTGCATAATATGCTGACCTCATTAATCCTGAGAGTGGTTTTTCGTGATTTCCCATTTATACTCCAGGCAAATACCAGTGAGGCTCCTCACTTTATCTTACTTTAAAAGTTGTAAAGCCACCCTCAAATGCGGACATCTTGTTGCTTCTTTTCAGACATAACTTCTCTTTATGTAACAGCCTTATGTAACGCCTCCATCCCAATCCTCACATGAATTACAAATACACACACTAATACAGCCATCACAATGACACAGGTTATCAGACAAAATTACACACACACGCACACACACACCCAAGTACAAGGGGCTAAATGACCACGCTGTCCAAGCCCCCCAATGAAACAAGAAAAACAACAACAAGAGGCGAATGGATACTGTAAGAGAAATCTTGATGTAGCCTACTATTTTATTTTAGCCAATTTTCATTTATGAAAAAATAGGCTTATGAGATCACCTATTGCCCGTGTGTGTGTGTGTGTGTGTGTGTGTGTGTGTGTGTGTGTGTGTGTGTGTGTGTGTGTGTGTGTGTGTGTGTGTGTGTGTGTGTGTGTCCGCCTAATAAAATCTAAACGGCCGAAACGATTTCAATGTATCTCGTCCGATCTCGACCGTGCCTTTCAAATTGTAATACGTTTCACCAATCCATCATGGCGCCCGCACGAAATATTTCACTGGCAGTCTATATCTCTCCAACAGTAACATATACTACCCGTAACTTTTGTACGGTGATAAAGGGCACTACTAGAAGATCACGCATGTAACTTTCAGAACCCTGTTAAGTACATAACGAACATGGCCACCAAGCGAAGTAGAAACATTTAAATAGAAGTTTCCCGCCATTTAACCAACCGAGCGTAGTAAAACTTGGCACAGCAAATGTATGGTACACATTGTAATGCACTGACATCTAATTTAGTTCAATTGTTCACATAACCACAAGATGGCGGCTGTTCGAAATTTTAAAATTAAGTCTTAATTTCTTGTGTCCTAATCATGCGATCGAAGTGAACGTTTGAATAATAAACCTACGCAATAATCTCCACCTTTGAGGGGCAGATGACCTCGTAGTTCCGCCCCTTAAAACAACAATAACTAACTAATCTCCACCTAATGATACATAACTCCTTGGCCCACAATCCAACATGGCGACCACCCGAAATATTTAGACGGCTCTCAATATCTACGAATCTATTAAAGCATTCAAACTCAAATTTTGTATGATAGAGGCTATTAACTTAAGTTCAACTATGGAACTTTTTATAACCTGGTGATCACAAAAACAAACATGGCCGCCAAGCGAAGTTCAAAATATTTAAATGGATTTTTCTCGCGACTTTTCATCCGAGCGCAGTGAAACTTAGTACGGAAAATGTTCATATAAAATGTAATCTACTGACATCCAATTACACTCAAACCTCAATTTGGCGGCTGTGTGAATTTTTAAACGCTTTTTATTTATTTCCTGTGTCCGAATCATGCGATCGAAGTGAACGTTTGAATAATGAACCTACGCAATAATCTTCATCTAATGGCACATAGCTCTATGGCCTACACATAGACCAATGCAGCATGGCGACCATCCGAAATATTTAGACTGTTCTCAATATCTACGAATCTATTACAGCAATCAATCTGAAAGTGTACAGGGTGAGTTAGCCGTGGTCGTTACGGCATGACTGCTGGCAGTCGCTCACATCCGGGAGGCGAGGAGGTTCGAATCCCCCCGCCGGCAACCTTGAAGATGGTCTTCTGTGGTTTTCCATCTTCCTTCCAGGCAAATGCCGGGGTTGGTCCCTAACAATAGGCTACAGCCGCTACCTTCCAACTCCTCGTCCTTACGTCCAAACTTTCCTCCCCAACGGTACTTGTAGCTCACCCATCGGGTGTCCGTCTCGAAGACGTTACAAAACTGGCGAGCCGAACATGTCCTCGGACACTCCCGGCACTAAAAGGCATACTCTCAAAAAAACTGAAATTGTGTATGTTTATTATTATTATTATTATTATTAATCGTATGGCATACAGTAATATTAGATATCACAAAACAACAACATATTGACAAATTAATGTCAAAGTTTCTCAAATAACCCATTGAATCTGGAGACACGCACAAAATCCCCGAGGGCGCCAGATATGCCCTCAGAGAACAATCACATACAATATGGGAGATAGTCTGTCTCTCATCACCACAACCACATGCAGGAGATGGTGATTTGTTCCATTTGAACATCGCATCAGCACAAACACCATGACCAGTTCGTATTCTGTTCAGTCTAGTCCATGTCCTCCTGGTTAGATTGGATCCAGGTCCTTCACAGTTACGGATAACTTGCCACGGTGGGTGAGTGGATATCGTGTAGGTCTACTAACCCCAGAATTGCAGGTTCGCTCCTGGCCGTGGTAAGTGATTTTTTTTTGAAGGCGGCAAAAATACGATACGCATGTCATACGATGTTGGCATGTCAAAGAACCCATTTGAATTCAGTAGGCAGATTTCATAATGGCAAAATTAATCTCGGGAGTTTCCGCCAACACAAAGTTCCTCATTTCTCTACTAGAAAGCGCTATAGTGTTCAAGGAGCTTAGATATCTAACATCTTTCATAATCAAGGAACAACGAAATACGACATGCAAGCTACCCTTTGGGTGTCAAATAACAAAGCTTGCACCCGGCAGCCGAGGCCATACGATATTATATATACAGTTACGGATGGCATATAACGGAGCTCTGTAGTACAAGTTGAGTTCCAGACCGTACTTCATTGTTTCATGGCATCAAAGTTTGCATCCAGTAGTTTCTAAGCTGTATGTAATGTTGGGTTCCTTGATTTGAGCCCCCCAAGCTGTAGATCAGCAATGTCACAATGAATAGGCAACTGTTGATTAATTGATAGCCTATGATATTCCCTTACCAAAGCAGGATGTCTGCGAATTCGTGGAGGAGCAATGTGACTGAGAACAGGAAGCAATTCAGTTTGGTTTGACTTTATTGTGCCTGAGATTATTCTCGTGGTATTATTGAGTTGCACATCAATTTTCTTTACATGTGGGCTGTTTCAGCAGCAGAAAATTCCAGACCAATAGCCGAACACCGAAAGGTAGTGGAATTTGATCCCCAAGTTGTGCCACAAAGCTTGCGGAGGATGTTATTCCGAGAGTTTAGTTTGGCAGCATTGCATGTCAGATGATGCTTGAAGGAGAGTGTTCTATCAAGAATAACTCCCAAGTACTTTGGAAACCTGTTATACTTTAACAGTGTATTCCGAAAATGAACATTGATAACTCTTTGTGCCTCACGATTGTTAAGATGAAAAGAGGAAACTTCTGTTTTGGTCAAACTAGGCTGGAACCTCCTTTTACAGAAGAAATTTCTAAGTTTAGAGAGATCTTCAGTGAGAATATCTTCAGTGGCTTCAAAGGTGGAGTTCCTTGTAGCTATTGCCCAGTCATCCGCATAACCAAATTTTCTGGACCTCGTCATCGGCATGTCAGCAATATATAAACTGAATAGGAGTGGAGCAAGCACCGATCCTTGAGGAAGACCATTACTAGTTCTTCGTTCTGCTTATTGAATCATCCATTATAACCATAAACATTCTGTCGCTCAACATGTTGTTAATGAGCCGAGCTACAATTTGACTGGGAATCATGTGTAGAAGTTCTATATACTAGCATTACCCGTCGCGGCTTCACCCGCGAATATTCTAGTTGTAAAGAGTACAATCATGAATGCTATGACTGATTTATCCTTGGTATGAATAATCAGACTATCAATTCAGCTACTGGTGCAGTGGTTAGGGGTTTGTCATTCCTTCATAGGCATATCAGAGCGAAGTTAGTTTTTTGCGAATATCACAGACACTGTTAATTTAAGGGCCTTTAAATCTGGTTTTCGGAGACCCTTTATAGTCGGGTGAAAAAGACCTTTCCTACCACACTCACACGTGAAAATTGCGTGAAAAAAATCTAGAGTGCCCCTTGACCCCCTTAAGCGCATTATACTGTATGTATTGATGAATTTTACAGCTTAATTTGGTTCCGTGATAACCTTATAACTGTCTGGAAACGTTCACAGTAATGTAATAATTGGAATTGCATTGCGTCTTACAGAAATAGATGGACCTGTGAGATTCTGTTACCATGGTTACCGTGTTGTATTCTTTCATTATTTCATTGTAAATATACATGTTTTAAGGTATTTATTTAATTGTAAGGCATTTAAAGAGTAAGTGAGTGCGTTTCGCGTACGCATGGGGTTATGCTGAACCTGTAGGTACTCCATATATGTAGGTTGGTGATAATGGGACCTTATTTTCGGTACAAAACTGGAATGGAACCTTAGCAGAATAATATAGGGAGGGATAAGTCCCTCTCTCCAGGCAGTATCGTATGCGACCTTTAAATCAATAAATACCACAGACGTCTTAAGGCGAAGCTGAAATCCTGCACCAATGTACAGGAAGTAGTTAGGGACAGTACCTGGTCACTACAGCTGCGTTGGGGTCGAAAGCCAGCCTGTTCAATAGGGATGTGCTCAAGCAGAATGCAATGGGTCGATAACTATCAGGTTTATCTGCAGGTTTTCCAGGTTTCAAAATGGCAATAACTTTTGTTTGTTTGTTTGTTTGTTTGAAGAGACGGGGTAACTTACCACTTTTCAGAATGATAGTATAGAACCTGCTTAGCCACAGGCAGGTGTTCTTCCCACAGTTTATTAGGAATTCAGGGAGAATATTATCAAATCCATGAGCTTTACCAGCCTTGATATCCTTGAGACCCCTTTTGATGCAATCAATGGTGAAAGGCTGAGAATATTCCGAATTTGCTAAACAACCTTCATTTAGGACCTTTAGCTCTTTCCTAACATACCTAGCATTTTCTTTCTCGTTTGATACTTCAGACAATGAAGCGATGTACGCAGCCACCTTGTTTGGTGTTGGGCATGGACTTTGAAAACCTGATAAAATGTGTCCACCAATTTTTCTCAAGAGAGACCATGCCTTCCTACTTGAGCGTTTGAATTCTATTAACTTAAGTTCATCTATGGATCATTCAATAACCTGGTGAGCACAAAACCAACATGGTGGCGACGCGAAATTTAAATAGCTTATGCTGATGACATAACACTCATGGCAGAAAGCGAATACGATCTAAAAATACTCACAGAACCCCTTATTGAAAAAGCCAAGGAGGTAGGTCTAATGATAAATGAACAAAAAACAAAATATCTAGTTGTAGGAAGGAATGCAGCACAAGTACAAAACCCCTTAACAGTTCCTTCATACGCTTTTCACAGATGTACTGATTCAGATATCTGGGGATTATCATAGACCAGAATAATATGGAAGAAACAGAAATAAAATCAAGAATTCTCAGTGGCAACAAAAGCTACTGGTCTCTGCAAAATCTCTTAAAGAGTAAAATTATATCTAGAAAAACTAAAGTGAGAATTTACAAAAGCATTATACTTCCTGTTGTCACGTATGGCTCAGAAACCTGGGTATTGTCCAAGCAAACTGAAAGGAAATTAGTAACTTTTGAAAATAGAATACTACGACGCATTTTCGGACCGATAGTAGAAAATGGCCAGTGGAGAATTAGAACAAATAAGGAATTGCGGGATCTCTACAAAGAACCGGATATCGTCGCTCGTGCCAAAAGCCAAAGACTGCGCTGGGCTGGTCATGTACATAGAAGAAGTAGAGAATTGAATTCAAGGGCAGTTTTGGAAGGTGTACCCAGAGGAAGGCGACCATTGGGACGACCGAGATTTGGCTGGTGGGACTAAGTTCAAAAAGATATGAGAAAAATCGGAGTCACGGAGGACATAATGGATGATCGAGAAAGATGGCGCCGTGCTGTTGGCGAGGCCAAAAACCTGCTTAGGTTTGAGTGGCCATCTAGGTAAGGAAAGGTAAGGTAAGGTAAATGGATTCTTCTCGCGACTTTTCAACCGAGCGCTGTGAAACTTGGCACAGTATATCTTCATACAGGCCATAATATACTGACATATAATTAAATGGAATTTTATGAGAACTAAAAGATGGTGGCTGTGCAATTTTTTTAAATTTCGTTTTCATTTCTCGTGGCCTAAGTAAGACCAGTAGGATATATGAAAATAGGCTATTTGGTTCTTTACGGAACTACTTGTTGATTATTCCTCGTAAATTGCAGGTAGATGTTGCGCTGTGTGACGACATCATTGTGTAGCGGCTGTTACCCCACAGGTCCGGGTTCGATTCCCGGCTCTGATAAGAAATGTAATTCTGGTCTGAGGGCTGGAAAGGGGTACAGTCAACCTCGTGAGGCAATGGTTAATATGATGAATAGATCGATGGAGTCCAGGGTCCAAAGAATCACAAACAAGCTTCAAGCTTCTGCACAGCACTTGAAACATCCAGGAATTTTTAGAAAGATAATGTGCGGTTCTTTCAAAGTAAATCACTCAAAATCTATTTTAGTTCTATTTTACAAAAAATCACAAGAGCATAGAAAGCTTGGAAGCCATTTTCAGTGTTGCCACATTAACAATTGATATAGTTACTTTTCAGTCGGTCGACACGACACAATCTCAATTATTAGGAAATGTGAAACGACCTGAAGAAATTACATATGAATTGAAGTTACTTGCATGGATTACAAGAGGAGTGCCTCATATTGTGCATAAAAGCGTGTTGGTGTGTAATAAATTCTTTCTTTTTCAGGCTAGGGCTTGTAAATATAAGGTGCGTTCAAAAAGTAACGAGCTGGAGGCTGGATTGCGCAAACCGATGACGACATCGGCTAATCGTGGCGTGTGTAACGAGGTGTGGTACCGACCAGAGCGTGGAAGGTCACAGCCCGTCGCTAGAGGGCACGGGTGCACGTCACCTTACGATACAAAGCGAGCAGCAGCATGCATCAATCGTCCAACGCTGCCAGTCGCATTGAAAACAGTGACATGGAGGCGTCAACCGAAGAGCAAAGAGGTGTTGTTCGGTTTCTGACAGCGGAAGGAGTACGGGGAACGGACATTCATCGCCGAATGTCACAAGTGTACGGCGAACACTGCATGTCTCTTGCAAGGGTCAAGGCGTGGCACAAGCGCTTCAGGGAAGGACGGGTGTCGTTAGCCGATGATGCCCGGTCTGGGACACCCCCCTGCATTACCGATGACAACGTCCAGCTGGTTGATGCACTCATTACCCAGGACCGCCGAGTGACAGTGAACGCTATAGCCGCCGTGGTCACTCCACGACAATGCACGACCTCATACGGCTATCACAGTCGCGGCACTCCTGCTGTAATTCAAATGGGAGGTTCTCGGCCACCCTCCATACAGTCCAGACCTCTCTCCCTGTGATTACGCCATGTTTGGTCCCCTGAAAAGGGCTCTGCGGGGCCACCGATTCACCTCGGACGCCGACGTCCAGCTGTACGTGCGGAACTGGTTCACATCGCAGCCCAGGGAATTTTATGAGACAGCCATTCACCGCCTCGTGTCACAGTGGGACAAGTGCCTCAACAGCCAGGGGCAATACTTCTAACATACAGGTACTGGTTTCTGTAATTATGCCTCCGGGTCGTTACTTTTTGAACGCACCTTGTACTTGTTTTCCCGCCTAATGTCACTGGTCACGATTTGTGTTGACCGACTGATAAGCTTTCTTTAATAAAACTAGGCAACACTGAAAAATGGCTTCTATCATTTCGATTTACAAAAGGAAGGAGAAAATACAGGATGGCCTGGTTTGCTCGTCAAGGTTGGTTGGTTGATTCCTTAGTTTAGGGGCTGCGACAACGCGGTCATGTAGCCCCGTGTACTTTGGGTGTGTGTAGAATCTGTCTGATAACCGGTGTTAATTGTGATGGCTGTATTAGTGTGTGTTATCTGTGATTCAGGTAGAAGGACTGCAAACGATTAATTTTTTCAAGTAGTTCCTACTTTTGCTACCAAATGCTACCGTCCACGACATCTAGATGTGGACTTGGCTACTATATGCCAACTCAGTCAGCACATGGCGACGAACGTTGAAACTAATATAGCGTTATCAAACTAACCTATAAATTTTAGCTTCTACAAGTGTAATTAATGGAAGGTTCTTTTACATGCCATAAATCTATGACATGGGACCGCCGGCTTTACTTCCTCTCCGAAAAAAGGCATACTGAGGGATTTTAACGCTCTCGTCAGGGTAGTTGAATTCATAGGGTAGACTTATTACATTATAACCAAGCCCCGGATTCTTAGATTCAGACCTTTTTTTTCCTGATCTCTTACTCTCCAAATAGCTTGCAATGGTGGGCGAGTGGTTAACATGTCGGTCTACTAACCCCAAGCTTGCAGGTTCGCTCCTGGCCGTGGTAAGTGATATTTTTTTTTTTTTTTTTTTTTTTTTTTGAAAGGCGGCCAAAATTACGACTCGCATGTTGGCATGTTAAAGAACCTATTTGAACTCAGTAGGTCGTGTTCAAAATGGCAAGATTAATCTCGGGAGTTTTCCGCCAACACAAAGTTCCTCATTTCTCTACTAGAAAGCGCTATAGTGTTCAAGGAGCTTAGATATCTAACCTCCTCGACTCTCTTAGTGCTTCAAGGAACAACGAAATTCGACATGCAAGCTACCCTCTGGGAGTCTAATAACAAAGTTTGCAGCCGGCACCCGTACGATATTATTATTATTATTATTATTATTATTATTATTATTATTATTATTATTATTATTATTATTATTACAGTGCTCTCTCGGTAATCCGGCAGATATCGGACCAGAGCACTGCCGGATTACCGAAAACGCTGGATTACTGGAAAATATCGAGAAAAACGCAGATATCATTTGAAAATCAGTTTTAATTACATTGTACCGGTACTCTACAAAGTAAAAATGTACGAAAATACATCATATAACTCAGATTATTCCTTGGAAGTAGACGGCTGGAAATATGCATCAATTGTCTTTTGCTTTTTACGGTTGAGAGACACTTCGAGAACTTGTTCCTGTAACCTTCTTAAAACTAAGACAGAGAGGCCATTTTCCTCCGCCCAAGCATTATTGACGTGGCAAACAGTTTTCAATGTCTGTCGTTTACTTTTAAAATTTTCATTCGTCTTAAAAAACGACTTTATTTTATCACTGTTTTCTCTTATGTCATGAAATGTAGCTCGACCAACACCGTATTCGTTAGAAACACTAGTTAACGTTTCGCCCTTTTCAAGCCGCTTTAGGATTTCATGTTTATCTGACAAAGATAGAGTTTTATGTTTACGTTTTTTCTGCACGGATGCCATCTTCAACACAACACTACTACAGTGCAACTGTCCTACACTAAGCACCTGAGGAGGCGTTCGTGAGTCATCGCTCTTGGCGCCAATGCATTGTTTACTCAGACACTAGTCTTGTCGCTGCGTGGGAAACATTGTACAGTATTGGGGACGCATTATCAAATCAGGTGTTGAGCTCGTACTCGAATACTAAACGCCGGATTACTGGGAGTTCCGGAGAGCTGAGATGCCGGATTACAGAGGGAGTAATGTATTATTATTATTATTACTCTACAAATTTCAGTTTATTTCAATGTGTTAGGTACCAACGAGTAATATACTTAAATTAGTATTAGACGGTAAGGCTGTGTCCCAATACTCAAGTTGTCTGCTATTGACTAGCTGCTAGCTATTATGTGCTATGTGCTATGCACTACGGAGATTTGGGACATGTCTGCTTGATCACAGCCTCCTTCATAGACTTGTGTTCTGAAACGCACTGGACTAACATGCTGGTACCAACCAAACCAACACTCAAGATGGCGGTGATCTGCTGCTCCTTGTAAGCTCTTTGCGCTTTCATCAGCTGTTTTAAATAAACAATACCTGAACGATACATTCATGGATGCGCCAAGAAGATAACTTTTTAGCCAAGCCCTAATTATGGTTTGTGTTTGGCTGTTTAAGAGAATACAGTTCAGGAGGAAGAGAAGAAGGGCAAATTGACAATTTGAGACGAGGCCCTTATTTATTGTGCGCTGGAGACCATGAACCGAGTTGTCGTTGCAATCCTTAGTCGTGATTACCACAGAACCAAACAACATATTCGCGTGAAAATAATTATCACAACAGAACAAGATATTATGCTTCCCTCGTGGGTTGTGGTTTGAAGCGTTGAATTTGGCAAAGACTATAGGCCAAGCATAAACTGGATTAAAGTCAAAGACAACCTACAATTCCGATAAGCTACAATTTCTATAACTTCCTTGTACAAGTCGACAAGTCGGCCAATCTAGCAAGCACTTTCGTTCACTAGCTGCTACAGACTTGATTGCTATGTGCTAAGCAGTATTGGATCACGACTTCTGACGTCACATCCGGTAAAGTAGTCGACTATCTAGTTCACTACGGCTGAAATTGTACTATTGGGACACAGCCTAATTATCGTAACCGATCGAAAGGGCAGGCATAATCTAAACATGCCTCACAAAGTGGTATACGTACACGTTGAGCACGTACAAAGACTATGTTGTTCGTATTAATGCACATTGAAGCTGCGTGCCTAGGTCAGTTCTGAGCTTGCCTGCCCTGTGAAGAGATCTTGTCGAGTTTTTACTTATTTAGCGTATGGCTTTTAGTGCCGGGAGTGTCCGAGGATATGTTCGGCTCGCCAGAGGCTGTAGCTGCTTCAAGCGGACACCCATGGGGTGAGCTACAAGTTCCGTTCAATTTCAAGTAGTTCCAACTTTCGCTACCAGATGTCACTGATACCTAGTGGTGAACGTTAGAACTTTGATAGAGCGTTTCAACGAAATCTAACCTAGAAATTTAGTTTCACGCAATTTTAGTTATTGGGAGAATCTTTTACATGCCATAAATCTGTGACGTGGGACCGCCGCACCGGATTTACTATCCCTCCGAAGGAAGGCATACTGAAGGATTTTAACGCTCCTAAATGTCACGACACTTTGGTAAGAAAATATTTCAACAGATGGCAGCAAAAGCGAAGCTGATTTTTTTTATATATGTAATACTAGCGGACCCGTGCGAGTAATCTCGCATGTTCATAAGCCACACTTTCCCCAATAGGTTTATAATGAGAGACTTAAGGAGAAAGGTTGTTATGTTTTTATTTCAACAAAATGATTTTAGAACACCATTTTCATTTCAATTAGAATTCCAAGCTGTACGTTCTCTAACTTAAAGGCAATCACTGAAAATTGGATCATCATAACACTCATCAGTTATTCGATATTTATGAAAGCATCTTTGTCAAGATTTCCTACTTTATCGTGTTGGCTGAGGAGCGTCCTTCTCCCTTATCAGGACAGCCCTCGTTGGAAAACTTCTTCACGCTCCGCTTACAGTGAGGCTTCCTTGTTCCTAAGTGCAACGATCAGCGCTAAACTCATTTGCACGTTACCTACAGGAGTGCTTTCGCTTTCCCGAGTGGAGCGTCAGCATGAGAGCGTGCTGTGGCTGGTTTCTTTCTTTGATATTTATGAAATTAAAATGCAATTCGTCACTGTTGATTCCATTTCTGTGCTGAGTCCATTGAAAGAGAGCTTAGCCGTAACACTCACCGGTTATTCGATACATTTCAGTCAGAATTGTAAGTTGTACGTTCCGTAACTTAAGAAGGCAATCACTGAAAATTGGATCAACATAACACTCATCGGTTATTCGATAATTATGAAATGATACGATTTGAGTACCCAGTCCATTGATTTAGTAATTCTGAAAACCATGGGAAATCATAGAAGAAAAATCTGTAAAAGAATTAATATTTAATAATTCTATGGTTTTAGACGCCGTAACACACGCCGGTTATACGATTTAGAGTACTCAATCCATTGATTTACTGTTTCTGAAAACCAAGAGAAATGATCGATATATTTATGAAATTAGAATGCAGAATAAAAACCTGTAAAATAATTTAACGTTTAATAGTTTTAAGGGTTTAGACGACAACGCATAATTGCAGCATGTTAGAGCATCAGTATCTGCAAATCGCACACTTCTTATAAAAATTGATATTTATGCAATTCGAATGCAATTCGTCACCGCTAATTTATGAAATAATAAGATTTGAGTACACATTCCTTGGATTTACTGTTTCTGAAATCCATGCAGAATGATAAAGGAAAGATCTCAGAATGTTAAAATGACACTAAACAGGCGTCACAGGGTATAAGTGGACAGCAATTATGGAGCCTTTTTTTCTACAGCAACAGTATCTGAAAATCCCACTCTTCGTATAAATTATAGACATTTATGAAATTAGAAAATGTCGCTTGTTCGTAAACCACACATTTCCCAATAGGTTTATAATGAGAGACTTAAGGAGAAAGGTTGTTATGTTTTCATTTCATCAAAATGCTTATAGAATACTGTTTACATTTCAGTTAGAATTCAAAGTTCTACGTTCTCTAACTTAAAGGCAATCACTGAAAATTGGATCATCATAACACACACCAGTTATTCGATATTTATGAAAGCATCTTGGTCAAGATTTCCTGCTTTATCTTATTGGCTGAGGAGCGTCCTTCTCCCTTATCAGGACAGCCCTCGTTGGAAAACTTCTTCACGCCCCGCTTACAGTGAGGCTTCCTTGTTCCTAAGTGCAACGATCAGCGCTAAACTCCTTTGCACGTTACCTACAGGAGTGCTTTCGCTTTCCCGAGTGGAGCAGCAGCGTGAGAGCGTGCTGTGGCTGGTTTCATTCTTTGTTATTTAGGAAATTAAAATGCAATTCGTCACTGTTGATTCCATTTCTGTGCTGAGTCCATTGATTGAGAGCTTAGCCGCAACACTCACCGGTTATTCGATACATTTCAGTCAGAATTGAAAGTTGTACGTTCCCTAACTTAAGAAGGCAATCACTGAAAATTGGATCATCATAACACTCATCGGTTATTCGATATTTATGAAATTATACGATTTGAGTACCCAATCATTGATTTAATAATTCTGAAAACCATGGGAAATGATAGAAGAAAAACCTGTAAGAGAATTAATGTTTAATATTTCTAAGGTTTTAGACGCCGTAACACACGCCGGTTATACGATTTAGAGTACTCAATCCATTGATTTACCGTTTCTGAAAACCATGCGAAATGATCGATATTTATGAAATTAGAAAGCAGAAGAAAACTCTGTAAAATAATTAACGTTTAATAGTTTTAGGGTTTAGACGACAACTCATAATTGCTGCATGTTAGAGCATCAGTATCTGCAAATCGCACACTTTTACAAAAATTGATATTTATGAAATTAGAATGCAATTCTTCACTGCTAATTTATGAGGCCTATATGATGATGATGATGATAGTTTTAAGGTTGCTGACAACAACCCTAGCATGATACAGCAACAGTATTTGTAAAAAGCACACTTCTTACAGAAATCGATATTTATGGAATTAGAATGCAGAAGAAAAACCTGTACCCAATCCATTGATTTACTGATTCGTAAAATCAGATAGATGAAAAACTGTAGAGAATTAACGTTCAATGTATTAAGGTTTTAGACGACAACTCCGAATTGCAGCATGTTAGAGCAACAGTATTTATGGAATTAGAATGCAGAAGAAAGTCCTGTATCGCGGCATATTAACAAACCTGGAATACAATAAATCCATTGTTTAGACGGATGAGTTTAAATCATGTTTGTGCTGAGTCCATTGATTGAAAGCTTAGCAGTAACGCTCGCCGGTTATACGATTTGAGTACCCAATCCATTGATTTAGCCTACTGATTCTGAAAACGTACACATTCCTTTGATTTACTGTTTCTGAAATCGATGCAAAATGATAAAGGGAAGACCTCAGAATGTTAAAATGACATGAAACAGGCGTCACAGCGGCCAAAATGTGAAGTGGACAGCAATTATGGAGCGTATCTTACTGCAGCAACAGTAACTGCAAATCGCACACTTCGTACAGTTTTTTAAAACTCATTTTTTAAAGAAATTATATTTATGAAATTAGAGTGCAATGAGTCACTGGTAATGTATATTCTCTTTCATTTTATTGCTCATTTTTCACGATCGGTCGCTTGTGAGCGCCGCAGGAGGGATGCATACTACTGAAATAATATATATGATATTTTTTTTAAATCGAAGGGGACCTCCGAACTGCGATCTGAAAACTGCTATGTACTCTGTCTAGTAGCAGAATTGATATTAATTCATTGCTTACGTTTTAATTTCAAAAACAGAGAAGTTGCTGTTTGTTTTTCACATATCTGATTAAAATTCGAAAATAATCGGGTAATACGAAAGTTGAGTTTTATTCTCTGATTCCAAAGCCGCATCGAAAACGTAAATCGGTTGAATAGAATCGTCGGGATCACTTTGGGAAGTTTGTGAATAAAGGTGTTACCGTACTTGCAACAAAAGCGCGGCAGTAGAACAAGGTCATGGAGAGTGGGTTGGGTGAGGGGAGGGGAGCGGAGCTCGAGTGATTTGAGAGAGCGATAACTTTTCCTGTTGGTATGGAATTCCCAAGCATCTAGTCTAATGTTGCGATTGAATGTGCTGGTTTGTTCTAAAATTTTGTCAAGGTCTGGATATTTCTGAGTGATCCTTTGATATTTTAAAAGTTCCTAGTTACGACTTCTTGTTTTTAATTCATTGATCTCTTTAACTACTTTTTGTTTAATTTATTTTACCTGCAACATGGTTTTTTTATGCCCGGCACTTTATTTTTCGGACAGTATTTCTGGTAGAATAGACACATGTACATATAAGTAGGCTACGACTGGTGGAGAGCATTAAGGTCATCACGTTGAGTTATTTTTTCGTTTTTGTTGAAAAATGCAGCCACCACCAAAACCGATTCCAGGGCGTTTCACTAAATCCCAGGGGAGATTGCGACTAAGTACCAAGAAAAGGAAGTCAGGCCCTATAAAAGAGAAAAACACCTCTACACACCCGTAAGTTTTTTTTCCTAGTTTATATTTGAAATTATATATTTCTTTACGCTTGCATTAGGGAAATGGTGATGCACTGAACAGTTATGATTTCACTTATATTCTACCTGTACAAGTTGGATGACTAAGCGTTACCCCGCAATCTGCAGGCTACATGGCTGAACAGCGCAGTGGTTGCTTGGTAGGCCTAGGCCTTTCATGGGCTGTCGAGCCATGGGTGTAGTTTGTTTTTTACGTCTAATAAATAAGTGTAGGAGTACAAGATCACGAACTATTCAGTCTCAAGTTTTTTCAGAGAAGCAAATTCAACTTCAAATGAAAACAATGCGCTGTGTGGAAAAATAAAGGCGAAGCGATTGTGAAAAATGGAAAATTGGTTTCCGGAAATATTGGATTGGGATTCATAAAGACTGCAAACAGTACTTTTGCACTACCAGCGGGCAAGGTGAAGAAAAATAGCAAACTGCAGACCAAACTAATACTTGTGACAAGGTGCGTTCTTGCTTGCAGCCCCTAATTGCAAAACGTTCCCAGCTAGTATCAAACACCACCAGCAATGCTGCCGAAAATTATATGTCGTTTGTTGCAAAATTCACGGGAGGTAAGCAGATCGATCGAGGTTTCTTATAGAACCAAAGCTGCCGGGCTGGACTTTCAGTTTGGGCCATCCTGGCACTATAAAACAATGAAATCAGTTTAGAAAAAAAACAAGAAGTTCCGTGAAGAACTATACAGCCTACTTTTCATGCCAATGATTATTCTACAGTATAAGAACCTATCTAGAATAATGACGAAATTAAGTTGGTATTATCGAAATATCTAATTAGTTCAAAATATACCTGGTATAATGTAGCCTAATAGAGCACTACAGTTGGCAGCCCTGGTGACTGAATATATTCTTAGTTCCACCTCTTAAGGTACAGAATACAAAATTTGGTTCAAGTCCAATGGACGTTACATGCAGTTAGACACTGGATCTATCAGCACGCGTAAAAGCATGTTGCCAACAATACCATGCGTGTGCTGGTCAGAAATAATCTGAATTATTATGATATCTTGTTGTGCCAATTTTGGATGAAATCCATTTGTTAGTATAGAAGTTACATGTATTTTAAAATTGGACATATCAGCAGGCATAGAATCATGTTGACAGCACTGCCTTGTATTAATTACTCCAAATTAATCTAGAATGTCAGGTGCTATACGTGTGCAAAGTATAGAGCTGTTGGCTTGCATACTTTCTGATATATTGATATTAGGGTAAAAAGAATATAGACAGCATTTATTAACAGTTGGCAGCCCTGATTGCTCTTAACAATACTTATAGTCATATCTGCTATGGTACACATAGCACATACAAAATTTGGTTGAAATCCAACTGATAGTATAGAAGTTACATGTATTTAAAAATTGGTACTATCAGCAGGCTTATAATCATGTTGGTAGAACTGACGTATATAAGTTACTCCAAATTAATCTAAAATGTCAGAATATACGTGTGCATAGTTTAAAGCTGTTGGCTTGCATACTTTCTGATATATTGGTATTTGGATAAAAATATAATAATAGAGAGAGCAATTATTAAAAGTTGGCAGCCCTGGTGGCTCTTAAGAATACGCTCAGTCATATATGTTTATGTACAGATATTACATACAAAATTCGGTTGAAATCCAATTGATAGTGTAGAAGTTATATGCATTTAAACATTGGACCTATCAGAAGGATTAAAATTATTTTGGCAACACTGTCATGGTTGGCCTCCTGGAAATTAAACTGAAATAGTATTATCTACATGTGTGCCAATTTTGGAATAGTTCCCATGCATACCTTGCAAGATATCCAACATGGAACTCAAATTTCTAGAGCGTTTTTTCAGCAGTTGGTAGCACTGACATCATTTTCAAATATGGACGTGAGCTATTCCGGTGCACATCTTTACTCATACTAAATTTGGTTTTGATTGCTGCAGCCGTTTAGGAGTTGATAGGGGGGGACACACACACAGCCAGACAGACAGACAGACAGACAGAAGGTCAGACAGACAGACAGACAGACAGACAGACACACATTTTCCCGGATCGATCTCTTAAGTCTACTTTTTCCTCATTTTTGCAAAATATGAAAAGTAGGCTAAAAATACACAATAGTGAAGGACACTGCACTCAGCAGAAAGAGAAGAAGGTTAGCTTGCCGAAAAAGTTTATTTGCGTCGTGATAAGGGAAAAGAATGTCCCGACAACAGTCTAATGAAATGAAACGTCTTGTCTCATGTGATTATGGAAACCGATCAATGCAGTTGGATTCCGATGAGGTACTGTTGAGAGAGTTTAGTGATGAGACGATCAAGCAACGCTTAGTGAAGGCAATATACAAAAACTGATAAAGGAAACAAGGGGCTAAAGGGAAAATGAAAAGTAGCACAGAGCTAGAAAGGACAGACTTACGGCATCCAATTTTGGATATGTATGCAAGAGGAAACCTACTTCGAAATGGCTTCCAGTAGCAAATAACATTCTGTAGGCCTACGGCGAATTTCACTCAAAAGCAATGATGTATGAATCTGATAATGAGCGAATTGCAAAACGAAATTTAGGGAAGGAATCGGTAGAAAAGTCGAAGAATGTGGTCCTTTCGTACATAAAACTTATGGTGTCTTAGGAGCCTCCCCAGACGGATTTATAGGAGACGACGCTATAGTCGAAGTCAAGTGCCCTTATTCTGTACGGAATATGACCATCCTGGAAGCCTGGAAAAAGCTAAAGGGATTTTGTTTGGCAGAAAGTAAGCGAAAAAGAAAGCCTAGAGAAGGTCAAGAACAGTGCCATTCAGAAGAGAACAGATTGATATCTCTCTAACACTCACATGATTTTTATTTCCAGATCCAGGGCCAGTTGGAAATAACACAGCGGGAAATATGTTATTTTATGGTATGGACGCATAAGGACATTCACAGAGAAACAATAAAGAAGGACGAAACGTTCTGTAGACAAAAAATGCTTATGTAACTCACATTCTGCTGCGAGAAAATCTTGTTTCCTGAGATCATTGATCCCAGGATGACCAGATCAATGGATATAAGAGAACCTGAGGTGAAGTAAAATACTGAGTGTTGAAAATCATGAAACGTGATCTTTGATATGGAAAAAATTGAAGCATTGATTTCAAGAACAGAAAATAATTAGGTATAATATTTTTGTTGTTGTTTATAGTACACAGTACTAGTGCCTGTGCTATCAATAGGCAGATGAGAAAGTCTTAGGAACTTTAATTCTATATATGTACATAATAGTTTTTCTCTTGGTACGCATTTTCATAATTTGTTTATTGTAATAAAATGTCCTACATAAATTAACTTTTATTATTACTTCCATGAAAATTGGAGTAAATTATAGTGATTGGCCTCAAGGAGTCGTTTCAGATCTCATAAAAAAGGGGGAATTAGAGTCAAAAGATCCAAAGACCCGTACGAATCACCAAAATGTATGTATGTATGTACTGTATGTAGGTCTATGTGCGTGCGCATTTGACCTCTTATAAATCGATAATAGCTGGCTCCATTGATTTGAATTTTTCACGGTTTGTGGTCTTGTTTGTTGTGTCTAGAAGACAATACCTAGAGTTGGACGTCCGCATCGGATGGTTTTTAGAATTGATATTCCCAATAAACCTGAACACGAACATATCTTGTCCATCTTCTTTTCAAAAATATCAAGAACGTGCTAACTACAAACCATTCATTTCTTTCTATCCAGTATTCAATTTTGCATCGAGTGAAACCAGTCGCTGCTCTGTGCGATAAGAATTATGCCCTACATGTATGACTAATGTCGGAACAATATGTTTTTTGTTCGGGAGTATATCCTCAAATAACTCTAAAGAAGTTATCTAAAAGGGAATCCAGCGCTGTCAGCATCTATCCTGAGTGTCTTTTCAGTGGGTTTTCCACACTCCCTCCAGGTAAATGCCGAGATAGTACCGTACGTGAAGTCTCAGGGCACCTGCCCCATCCCTGACTCTAATACAGTCACACACATAATCAACTACACGGGACTGATGTTGATAATAATAATAATAATAATAATAATAATAATAATAATAATAATAATAATAATAACGTTATTGGTTTTCCATTTTACGTTTTACTGCGGCTTTTAGAGACGCCGGGCTGCCAGAATTTTGCCCCGAAGAGGATCTTTAACGTGCCAGTAAATCTAATGACATGGCTCCCTCACATTCGCGCAGTCTCAAATGCCAACTGGCTGCACCGGGATTCGATCCTGCACCCTTGAATTCCTATACCTGTATTATAAAATAAAGAACGTGACGTGGAGGATACGGCTGGAGCTTGCAACAGCTGAGCTGTGTTGCCAGATTATCATTGTTGTTTGTAAATCAGCTGATTTGAATAATACACAGGTCTACACTTAGGACATTATTTCGAATTTGTTGTACGTAAAGTATTTTAAAAGTCGATCTTGAGTCAACGCAGAGTACATTCAGATGGGGAAACAGTACGTAAATAAATAGATATATAATTATAAAATAAATAAATAAAAAGGCTACACAAATTACACATCGAAGCTGTGCAAACTTAATCACCCGTATTCAATTCAAAGTTCCAACGTTCACCACTAGGTGTCCGTGACATAATATCGCCACAGTGTTGCTTGTTTGAGTGCTCAGTGAACTTGTAGCTCACCCCATGAGTGTCCGCTTGAAGCAGCTACAGCCTCTAGTGAGCCGAACAAGTCCTCGGACACTCCCGGCACTAAACGACATACGCTAAATAATAAATAAATAAATAAATAAATAAATAAGTAAATTTAATAAATACGACAAAGAAGGCAAAACCTCTACAGCTAATACAAAGTTTATTTAATCGTGTCAGAAAACATACATCATAACTCACACGGTATAAAAAGAAACAAGACAGCAAAATACAAAGAGGAATATTCCAAAATCTGGTACTATAAGCATTATCATTTCTGATGGCATGTAACAGCATAATTATACACAACTCATGCACAGATTTAATTAAATGTGGTGTGACCAGTATGTAGCCAATTCACGTGCTTCCTTGGTAGCGTCGATCACATCCTGGGGAGAGCATGTTGTTGGACACGAGTTGCAGACAAGGAGATGGCCCATTGTCTGTTCTTCACCACAGTCACATAGTGTGGAGTCGCAGGCAAATCCCCACTTTCTTATGTTGGTCTTCGTTCTTCCAACTCCGGAGTGCAGCCTGTTGAGCGTCTTCCAGGTAGACCAACATTCCTCGTGACCTGGAGGGAGGCTTTCGGAGGGGATCATCCATCCTGTAAGGTGGCTGGATCTGGAACGCCATGATTTCACTCTGAAATTCGATGGTGGTTCAGCAAGGCTCTCTGTTGAAAGAAGAAAGCTTCTTCTTGACTTGAGCCTTTGGAATGCTGGTTGATACCCATATAAAGTATGGGTCCTCAGGTTCAATGCTTTAGATTTCTCCAGTCTGGATGCACACTCACAGCGAATATCTGGAGGTGGAATATCTGCTAGACAATAGACTTTATCAAGTGGTGCAGATCTCAAACATCCTGTAATGAGTCTGCAGGTCTCGTTTAAGGCGACATCCACTTGTTTAGCATGACTAGATCTGCACCAAACAGGGCAGGCGTATTCTGAAGCTGAATAACAAAGGGCTATAGCTGAGGTTTTTAAGAGGAGAGGTTGCGTCCCGCCGGTTGTGCCCGATAATTTCCGGAGAATATTGTTCCTTGCAGATACTTTCCTTTTGGTGTTTAAACAGTGTGCTCTATAGGTAAGTGCTCGGTCAAGCATTACTCCTAGATATTTGGGAGTGGAGCAGTGTTCTAATTGTTTACCTTCCCAGGTCACTTGTAATTTTCTTTCTGCCTGTCGGTTTTTGAGGTGGAAGGCGCAGACTTGTGTTTTTGATGGATTTGGCTTTAGATGGTACAAAGTAATCTGATGAGTATAAACACTCGCTATGCAATGATTATCCTTCAAGATGAAACAAGTCTGAGTGGAGGTTGTTCACAATATAGCACACTCACTGTATCGCAACCCTTTAGGTTAATAACAGATTTTGTCATTATACAAAAGTAATGTTAAGGTAAAGAAAGATTTAGCACTGAGAACTCAAACAAGCAACACTGTGGCGATATTATTGCCGCATTTTTACATTGTCGCGTTGTAGGCTAATGGATAACAGCCTGTAATATTTGTAGACTATGATTGGAGACAAGAGAAACCATTTTTTTTTTTTTAGAGGACATGTTCGGCTCACCAGAGTTTGTAGCTGCTTCTATGCGGACACTTACATGGGATGAGCCACAAGTACAGTCGCGTGTGGAGTGTTGTCTGGGGAGGAAAAATGTAAGGACGAGGAATTGGAAGGTAGTGGCTGTGGCCTATAGTTAGGGACCAACCCTGGCATTTGCCTGGAAGGAAGATAGGAAACCACAGAAGGCCATCTTCAAGCTTGCCGGCGGAGTGTTAGAACCTCTTCGTCTCCCGGATGTGAGCGACTGCCTGCAGCAAAGTCGTAAGACCACGGCTAACTCACCCGGTAACAACATAATAATAGGTAATAACAATAATAATACAATTGACGAAGTAAAGATAGAAATACAAATACAAGAAATTCCGTGACGAACTAAAGAGCCTACTTTTCTTAAAATTTAAGAACCATGCCAATGATTAATCTAAATTGATCTATCTAAAATAATAACGAAATTAAGTCGGTAATATCGAAATTTCTAATTAGTTCGAAATACTGTACACCTGGCATAATGTAGCCTAATAGAGAACTACAGTTGGCAGCCCTGGTGACTGAGTATATTCTTAGTTCCATCTCTTAAGGTACAGAATACAAAATTTGGTTGAAGTCCAAAGGATAGCATGGACGTTCCATGCAGTTAAACATTACATCTAACAGCGCGCGTAAAACCATGTTGGCATCAATGACATACATGTATTGGTCAGAAATAATCTGAAATAATATGATCAATTGTTGTGTCAATTTACAATCAAATCCATTAGTTAGTAGAGAAGTTACATGCATTTTAAAATTGGACCTATCAGCAGGCTTAGAATCATATTGGCAGCACTGGCGTAGGCCTATAATAGTTACTCAAAATTAATCTAGAATGCCAGGTAACATACGTGCGCAAAGTTTAGAGCTATTGGCTTGCATACTTTCTGATATATTGATATTAGGGTAACACAAATAGATTCAATATTTATTAACAGTTGGCAGCCCTGGTTGCTCCTAAATATACGCATAGTCATATCTGTTATGGTACACATAACACGCACGAAATTTGGTTGAAATCCAAATGATAGAATAGAAGTTACGTGTATTTAAAGTTGGACCTCTCAGCACGCTTAGAATCATGTTGGTAGCACTGGCGTATATACGTTACTCCAAATTAATATAGAATGTCAGGTACTATGCGTGTGCATAGTTTAAAGCTGTCTGCTTGCATACTTTCTGATATATTGGTATTTGGATAAAGACAATAGGGAGTGCATTTATTAACAGTTGGCAGCCCTGGTGGCTCTTAAGAATATGCTCATTCATATCAGTGTATGTACACATAGTACATACGAAATTTGGTTGAATTCCAATTGATAGTGTAGAAGTTATATGCATATAAAAATTGGACCTATCAGCAAGCTTATAATCATTTTGGCATCACTGCCATGTATGGCCTCCTGGAAATTAAACTGTAATATTATTATCTATACGTGTGCCAATTTTGAAATAGCTCCCATTCATACCTTCCATGATATCCAACATGGAGCTCAAATTTCAATTGCGATTTTTCAGCAGGTGGTAGCACTGACATCATTTTCAAATATGGCCGTGAGATATTCAGGTATAGATCTTTACTCCTACCAAATTTTGTTTCGATTGCTCCAGCCGTTTAGGAGATGATAGGGGGGTACACACACACAGCCAGACAGACAGACAGAAGGACAGACAGACAGACAGACAGACAGACATTTGCCCGATCTCATAAGTCGACTTTTTCCTCATTTTTGCAAAATGTGAAAAGTAGGCTAAAAATCATCGCTAAAAGTAAAGGAAACTATGACAATGAAAGGAACTCTGACACAGATGGTTAACAAGTGACTGAATGAATAAACACGCGCTGGCAACGTGTTGTTCTAGCTATCATACTCCAGCCAATAGGAGCCCGCGGCGGCCATTTTATATCGTTCCCGCCAAATGCTTCGGATTTCTTCGTCCGAAATAAAGGGTATTCGAGTGTTCATTGCAATCGGTTGAATATATAACCTTCCATTTGTAGAAACTAGCACGTACGCCTTCTATAATTCATGCGGTGATAGCACCAGACTTAGGCCACGACTATACCTCCCGATTCTTAGCCCCCTGTAATAGAGGCCACAATAACACAGATCCGTCATGCACAAGTGACTACACGAGGCCGATGACCACGATGTGCCAAGCCTATGAATGAAACGACTCTACCATAAGCGAGAATTGTTTCATTCACAAAAATACAGAAGCGCGTTCAGGTAGTTGATGGATGTGCCGACAGGTCGCTTGGCGAACTTCACTTTGTTGAGAAATCAAGAAAAAATTGTTGTGTCTGGACACGTGTGTGTGTAGGGAGGAGGGGGGAGGTAATTTGGTCGTCACGTGCCTTCCTTTGTTCAGCTGTCAACGCCCCGACGTGACCAGCGTCGAGATGCCGCGCGACCACACAGCATGACCGCTCTCCATTATTAGCGAGAATCGCTCCACATCTTGGAGAGTAATAATACTTTGCTCCCGTATACTTGAGCTCCGCACGGGAGCGATAGAACCTGATTCTAGGTTAGAACCCTCGTCGTTGACGGGCTCAAGGAGTAAAAGAAGGATATCTACATCCATATAAATTCAAGGCCGGATTTAAGAATATGCCGCCTTTGCCGCCCCCTCTATAGTTGATATTTGCTTAATACATTTGTTTTATACAACAAAGGAATAGAGTTCATTGGCGTTTTCAACTATTTTAAACATTAAGTTCATTTAGTTTATATAAAACTACAATTTTAATGGTATATTGGCTTTCACGGCCGGTGAATTAAAACTCAGCAATTCTTCTAGGTTTGTGCCGTGTCTTGTGTGGGGTTTCGCCTAGGACACCAAGCTGGCTCATCGGCGGGCTCTTGGTGTCCCCGCCCGGACCCCCACAGGAGTGACGAACTGCGCGCCACCTCCCTTTATATTAGGTGCAACTGCACCACTTGACTGCGAGAACTAAAAGCTCAAGCAGACTTAACCTCCCTATGAAGGCTTCCGAAAAGATGATATATTGGCTTTCACGGCCGGTGAATTAAAACTCAGCAATTCTTCTAGGTTTGTGCCGTGTCATGTGTGGGGTTTCGCCTAGGACACCAAGCTGGCTCATCGGTGGGCTCTTGGTGTGCCCGCCCGGCCCCCACAGGAGTGACGAACTGCGCGCCACCTCCCTTTATATTAGGTCCAACTGCACCACTTGACTGCAAGCACGGCCGACTGAATCGAGCTGCGCTCTATACCGGCCTTGACATTCCCAGTCAGAACCCATGTATAACATGTAATTGAAAAGTTTCTACTCGTTGCCGGTAGAGCGCACTCCCCTCCCATTATAAGCGCGATAAGGAATATGCTGTACAGTACGTATATTAAATGTGTAATCTCAAGAACCACTGGATGGATTTTGATGCTGCTTTCACCATTCTGTAAAGGTGATCTCGAGGAAGATTTGTGTACAGAATGGTGAAAGCCGCATCAAAATCCATCCAGTGGTTCTCGAGATTACCTGTGATATCCAAGAATCGGAGACTTTGTTTTACACTAAGTAGAGATAAGTCTTAGTCGTGCAATGCTTGATGAACAGCGCTGTGTGAGCAGTTGAGTAACTAACAAGATTTCATGAAAAAGGTCTCATTGTCTTGGCCGGTATGAGCGCATACAGTCGGCCGTGCTGCAAGGTAAAAGTTCAAGCAGACTTAACCTCCCTATGAAGGCTTCCAAAAAGATGGTATATTGGCTTTCACGGCCGGTGAATTAAAACTCAGCAATTCTTCTAGGTTTGTGCCGTGTCTTGTGTGGGGTTTCGCCTAGGACACCAAGCTGGCTCATCGGCGGGCTCTTGGTGTCCCCACCCGGACACGGCACAAACCTAGAAGAATTGCTGAGTTTTACAATTTTAATGCTTTACATAATAAATTACCGTATATAATGAAATTAGTTATCTACTACTTTTTTTTTACTTCTTTTAAGATTTGTTAAAAATGAAATGGGTTTCAAACTTCAATAATTAATTTGCTCTTGGAGATCAGTGATCACTATTTTACACATATTTTTATATGTTAATACTAATGACTATCTTTTTCGCAATTGAAGAACTGTGTTCAATTTTGACAAAGTTGTCCTACACGGTGAAATGAAATTACACAAAATGTAGTTAATTACTGGTTTATTTGTTGAAAAATATACAAACTTCTCTAAAAAAAACTCACCCCACGTAAACTTGATGTTCAAATTTACATAGATTTCTTAATGGCAAACTCGATAATAATGTACTCATATGAAAGTGTTTTTGCTGTATTTGTGAATTTGTATTATGTTATAGTTTTAGAAAGTAGGCTATGTAGAAGGACTAAAACATATTTTTAAGTAACATGTATTCTTAAATTCGTACGGAAAATATTATTAAGTCTGAAATACTTCATTTTAGCTTTTGAATAAATTGTCAAACTGCCGCCCCTGAAAATTTGCCACTCTAGGCTGCAGCCTACTTAGCCTATTTGGAAATACGGCCCTGCATAAAATCACCAAACATGTGTAGATAAAACGTAGGATTTTCGTTTAGCCTTGCATTGCTATGAGCCCCATAACAAGCCATATTTCATACTGCTACGACCACACAGGTCCGAGAAAACGTTGGTTTACAAAACTAAAAACAACTATTTTCAGAACCGTCACATCACATTAAAACTCCGCATACACGTTAACAATAAGTTCCTTCAAGACGTATGAGGGGTCTTCAAATGAAAAGGTACTAATCGATACTGTGGGTAAAATTGATTCGTTATCCAAAGTAATCACCACAGGTCTGTGCACAGGTATCCCATTGCTTCACTAGCCGCAGGGTTCCCTGTTCCCAGAAGTGATGATGATGATGATAATTGTTGTTTTAAGGGGCCTAACATCTAGGTTATCGGCCCCTAATGATCTGGGTGATACCGAAAATGACAATAAAAAGGACACCAGAACGAAAATTAAGTGAGACGGAAAGTACTTACAAAAAGGAACTCAGATTGAAACAAGTCTTACATAAGTGAATTTAGAACGAAAAGATTCACAAAAGGAATAGATTGAAGGAAAAAAGACAAAATGCAATGTCGAAATGACTTACTTACAAAATGCAATTGAAATTCAAAATACTTACAAAATGCAACTGAGGTTCAAAATACATACACAACGTAATTGAAATTGAAAATACATAATGCAATTCCGATTGAAAGATACCATTTCTAATCCAAAATATTCACAAAGTGCAATTGAAATTCAAAATACTTACAAAATGCAATAGAAATTGAAAATGCTTACAAAATGCAAGGTAGATTCAAACTACTCATTTGGATTGACAGTACTTAAAAAATGCAATTTAGATTGAAAATTCTTGCGAAATGCGGTTTTGGTTGAAAATACTTACAAAATGCAATTGAAATTCAAAAAACTCACTAAAATACCCTGCACCTACATTGAAAGACTTACTAAAAAGCAATTTAGATTGTCAATCTTAACAAAATGCAACGTAGATTAATAATACCTACACAATGTAGTGTTGATGAAATAAAAATCGCTTAAGGGAATTTAGATACACGGGGAGCCAATTAACAAAAACAATGCAGGAATCTTAAAGAGAAAAGGAAATATAATGAAAAGAAAACAAGAGAAGGGATCAGGAAAGATATGACAAGGGCCAATTAAGGCAGGAAAGTGAAAGACTCCCTAAGCCTCGGATACCCTAATACCGTCGGAACAAGAGTTGACCAAGGGAGGAAGACGGAGCACAAGAAAGTGGAAGCAATGCCGGACTCAGCTGGGGTCCCGTGGTCGCCAAGATGTGTGGAAGTTCCCAGAAGTCTTGTGGTTGTAATAGGAGTCAATCCTGTACGGTGTCCTTTAGTTCGTCGTCCGATTGAAAACTTTTTCCCTTCAGACGAACCATTATCAGTGAAGTGTACTGTGCGACACTCCGTAGCCTACGCAAGTCCATCAAGAACAAACGGCCTGGACTGCTCAGGAAGGGAGTGATTCTGCTCCATGATAACGCTCGCCCATACGTCTCCAACGTCACACAAGGTGTATTGGCCACGTTCAAGTGGGAGCAACTTGAGTACCCGCCCTACAACCCCGACTTGTCACCCTGCGACTTCCATCTGTTTGGTACGTTAAAAAAACATCTGAAGGGAAAACGTTTCCAATTGGACGACGAACTAAAGGACACCGTACAGGATTGGCTCCTGTCACAACCACAAGACTTCTGGGAACAGGGAACCCTGCGGCTAGTGAAGCAATGGGACACCTGTACACAGGCCTGTGGTGATTACTTTTGAATAACGAATAAATTGTACCCACAGTATCGTTTCGTACCTTTTCATTTGAATACCCCTCGTATTAAGGTTTCACTACGATCTGATTAATACTTTTAATGTAATGATCTTTCTAAGTGAGCGCTCCGTTAGACTTGTTAAATACGGCATTTTTCTGTTTAATCAACCTTCAAATTTTAATGTGTTCCAATACAAATGTTTACTCTACATAGCTAAACGCAGAATAAAATAAGGAAATGTTTGGTGTAGCTTATTTTTACGTAAGACTACGGGTAACGTTTTTATTGATGTCTAAGCTCGAGCATCTATACTATTTTCCTCGACAGTAGGTTCTATCCCTCGCATCTGAGATGAGGAAGGAAAGTCTATAATCAGGGCCGTATTTCCAAATAGGCTAAGTAGGCTGCAGTCTAGAGCGGCAAATTTTCAGGGGCGGCAGTTTGGCAATTTATTCAAAAGCTAAAATGAAGTATTTCAGACTTAATAATATTTTCCGTACGAATTTAAGAATACAAGTTACTTAAAAATATGTTTTAGTCCTTCTACATAGCCTACTTTCTAAAACTATAACATAATACAAATTGACAAATACAGCAAAAACACTTTCAAATGAGTACATTATTAACGAGTTTGTCATTAAGAAATGTATGTAAATTTGAACATCATGATTTCGTGGGGCGAGTTGTTTTAGAGAAGTTTGTATATTTTTCAACAAATAAACCAGTAATTAACTACATTTTGTGTAATTTCATTTCACCGTGTTGGACAACTATATTCAAATTGAACACAGTTCTTCAATTACGAAAAAGGTAGTCATTAGTATTAAAATATAAAAATATGTACTCCAAGAACAAATTAATTAATGAAGTTTGAAATCCATTTCATTTTTAACGAATTTTAAAAGAAGTAAAAAAACAAGTATATAACTAATTTCATTGTTTAATTTAGGCCTATTATGTAAAGTATTAAAATTGTAGTGTTATATAAACTAAATGAACGTATGTTTAAAAAAAGTTGAAAACGCCAATGAACTCTTATCCCCTTGTTGTATAAAACAATATAAAGCAAATATCAACTATAGAGGGGGCGGCAAATGGACTTTAGCCTAAAGGCGGCTTATTCTTAGATCCGGCCCTGTCTATAATCAGAAATGCATTTAAGTCGGCTAACACGAATTAAGCCCAGTTAGATTGGACAAGCTTAGTTGCAAGCACTTGCATCGTGGTCAACCCCATTTTTTCAAGAAGTGTTAGTTATTGGAATTTTACGGGGAGGAACAGCGAGTTCATCTGCCCCGTTCGAGAAGTGTGTTAACCCATACAGTGTAAAATAAAACCCTCCATTTTATATGTCCGTTTGTCCGGGCTAATCTCTAGAACTACTGGACGGATTTTGATGCGGTTTTTACCATTCTATAAGGCATTCTTTGACAAAGGATTGTATATGTAGAAATATTCCACCATCACCAAAGGAGCTTGCCACGGTGGGTGAGTTGTTATCGTGTCGGACTACCAACCCCAAGCTTGCAGGTTCGCCCGTGGCCGTGGTAAGTGATTTTTGAAAGGCGACAAAAATCACGACATGGATGTCATACGTTGTTGGCATGTTAAAGAACCCATTTGAATTCAGTAGGCCGTGTTCAATGGCAAAATTAATCTCGGGATTTTCCGCCAACACAAAGTTCCTCCATTCTCTACTAGAAAGCGCTGTAGTGTCAAGGAGCTTAGATATCTAACCTCTTTGACTTTCATAGCGTTCAAAGGAACGACGAAATTCAACATGCAAGCCACCCTCTGGGTGTCAATTAACAAAGCTTGCACCCGGCACCCGAGGCCATACGATATTATTATTATTATTATCGCCAAAGGAAGCCTATCAATAACTATTTAAGTGAAGCTAGTCGAAGAAAAAAAAACAATGTCTTTTTAACTCACGCTAGCTAAACTGTTAAATAATAATGGATCGATATTTCATCAATACCCTTTTCCAGAATAAACCTTACAAAAACGTCCGTGAAACCACCTATCTGCCGTGTTGTAAGTTTGTCATTCCACATTTACCCCCCAATCCCAAAACATATCCATGCTACAACTTTGCCAGTGCCGAGAATCGAACTATTGATCTCCGGATTTGCTGCACACACGTGGTGGGCAACGCTATGCCGCAGAGGTTGCCTTTGTGCTGAACTTAACCGTATTCTAGTGTATTTCCCTTACTTTACATAACAATCTGTGTCGCTTGTGACACAAATACGGTTTATAGAAGTAAGAACCCTCTCCCAGGACATGATGAAATGAAAATCCACAACCTGCTTCCAGTCTCCGACCGGGTCAGGAATGGAATGAATGAAGCCCCCATCTAACGGCGAGGATATGAACTGTGCCGGCAGCCGAGGCCTGACGCACTCCTCTGGGGCAATGAATAAATGAATGACAGATGAAATAAAATGATAGTGGAGAGTGTTGCTGGAATGAAATTGTGACAGGGAAAACCGGAGTACCCGGAGAAAAACCTGTCTGCCTCCGTTTTGTCCAGCACAGATCTCACATGGAGTGACCGGGATTTGAACCACGGACCCAGTGGTGAGAGGCCGGCGTGCTGCCGCCTAAGCCACGGAGGCTTTTAGCAACTCTACTTATTGTTAGTATAAAACTAAGTCCCCGATTCTTGGATGTCTCGGGTAATCTCGAGAACCACTGGATGGATTTTGATGCGGTTTTCACCATTCTGTAAAGGATATCTCGATGAAAGATTCTGTAGAAAATAATTTATATATGACCAAAGGAAGCCAAGCAGTAACGATTTCATTGAAAAAGTAGAAAATAACATGGCGTCCGTGCGCTTTTTAAGCTTATGCTGGGCAAACCGTTGAAAATATCAATATACTATGAGTGTAAGAATTGTTTAGCATGAAAAGTTCTACATAAAAGTCGGGAAGAGCTTATCTCTATCTTCAATACATCACCCACTCTAAGCGTTTTTACGTTTTCATTTCTTCCAACAATCTCCATTCAATTACTGAGGTGACAGTTTACGAGCTAGCTAGGGGCGAGCCTATCACCCCAGTTACAGCCCAGCTAGCGGGCGAGTCTCTTACCCCAGATACAGCCATCAGCAAACGGTCAAGTCGTGTTGAGTTAAGACTTCAGAGAAGAGTGGTTGTGTTTGAAATTTTCCTGGAAGTACAACTCCGCTTTTCTTCATTCCGCCTGTGAACGTTTCGTTACTCAAAATACACAGTCAAGTTAAGATTGGAAGGAAGGAGGATTGGTGTTTCATCCTCCTCGCCATTCTTAAATTACGTCTGACAAGAATTCGTTGCACATGCATCTCCAGTCAGTGATTTTAACCCATCATGCCGAGACGTAATACGGATAGTCCTATAGGTTATTCATAATGTTGAATTTTGGGCTTATGCCGTGTTTTATTATATTGCAATTCGACGCGTTTCGAAAGAAACCATGTCTTTCATCGTCAGGAATAATCTGGAATACGACAATGTTGCTAAGAGAAAGCAACGAAGAACATATAGAAGGTGCCCAAAGATGGACGCCATTATAGCCCCATGTTAGGGACAACGGAAAGCAGCAGTGGATTACTTTCTCAGGGTTCTGATAATAGGTAGCCAGGATTCACTGAGATTGTAGCCGGTGTCGCGGTTGAAATTATCTGGGTGTTTACGTATTTCAACCGCCTCCCTGATGATTCTGGGACGATATTGCTTTATACGGGCAAGAACATCCACCCCTTGGAACATGACATCATGGCCAGGTGTTAAAGCATGATCGGCAACAGCTGATTTATCAGGTTGAATGAGCCTGATACATCTATTATGTTCCTTAATGCGAGTGCATATTGTTCTCGAAGTCTGCCCGATGTAAACCTTGCCACAAGTACAGGGAACTCTGTAGATACCCGGTTGTTGCAAGGTTTACATCGGGCAGACTTCGAGAACAATATGCACTCGCATTAAGGAACATAATAGATGTATCAGGCTCATTCAACCTGATAAATCAGCTGTTGCCGATCATGCTTTAACACCTGGCCATGATGTCATGTTCCAAGGGGTGGATGTTCTTGCCCGTATAAAGCAATATCGTCCCAGAATCATCAGGGAGGCGGTTGAAATACGTAAACACCCAGATAATTTCAACCGCGACACCGGCTACAATCTCAGTGAATCCTGGCTACCTATTATCAGAACCCTGAGAAAGTAATCCACTGCTGCTTTCCGTTGTCCCTAACATGGGGCTATAATGGCGTCCATCTTTGGGCACCTTCTATATGTTCTTCGTTGCTTTCTCTTAGCAACATTGTCGTATTCCAGATTATTCCTGACGATGAAAGACATGGTTTCTTTCGAAACGCGTCGAATTGCAATATAATAAAACACGGCATAAGCCCAAAATTCAACATTATGAATAATAACACGGGCCGTGAAAGTCTAAATGACAATATTAGTCCTATAGGTTCATTGACATCGAAGAAAAAGCGCTTATTACGTAATGCATTCATAACTGTTCCCGAGCAAAGTCGGGCCGGGTTGGTAGTACACAATATGGCAAACTTCAAAGCTGTTTTTCAGTGGTCTTATTATACCGGCCGTGGTGGCCGAGAGCGCTAAAGCGCTACCTCGTGCCTCGCTGGTATCGGGAGAGCGTGGGTTCGATTCCCACCTCGGCCGTCCTGAAAATGGTTTTCGTGGTTTCCCATTTTCACCACCAGGCAAATGCCGGGACGGTTCCTTTCAATAGGTCCACGGCCGATTTCCTTCCAATATCCCTTCCCTGATCCGTCCTGAAAAGAAAAGTACATGGCCATTGGCTGCATTAATAAAATTATTATTATCAATTGATGATCCGTTCAAGGGTGACATTGTGCACTTTGGTAGTTTTTGAAGAGCTATTTCGCCTCTAGATTCGACCTTTTAGGATCTGACAATGCTCGCTCTACGAGTGAGACATACAGTATCATCCTTTTATTCCCCCTCTTCTTTGAATCTGTACAAAGACCACTTCGCGGCGTAGCGGCTAGCGTTGAAAATACGAAGGTTGGAACTTAAGTAGTGGCAACTGTTTATTATCAAGAGGTACAAAAGTGGTACATGTTAGCAACCTGTACAGTCCTTCAAAGTAGTCACCAGTGTGGTGTAGAACCCTTTGCCAGCGATGTGGCAGTCGTAGTTTACCTTTCGCCGAGCCCGTTCTGTCGATGGTGTGCATGGACCGGTCCACAGCCTGTAGAATCTCTGCAACAGTCCAGAAGCGAGTGCCACGAAGTGGTTCCTTCATCTCGTACACGAGGGTTACCATCACCTTCACCGCACTGGGGGTCTGACGGACTTTCGACTTTCGGGGTGACCCATGATGCCGCCATTCGTGATGACGTGATCCTAACGCATTACGTTCCTCCACGGCAGACCATCAATGCACAGTATTACTGTTCGTTTTTGGAGCACCACCTGCGCCCAGCATTGCAAAAGAAGCGCCCACACTTTCTGCGGCAACCACCCATCACGTTGCACGACAATGGTCGGGCGCATACAGCGCGAGCTGTGGTAGATTAGTTCGGTCGATGGGGCTGGAAGTACTGTACCATCCACCATACTCCCCTGATTTAAGTCCTTGTGACTCCGATTTAATCCCTAAGATGAAGGAAACACTTCGTGGCCCTCGCTTCCGGACGGTTGCATACATCAACAGGCTGTATACCGGTCCATGCACACCATCGACAGGCTGTATACCGCTCCATGCACACCATCGACAGGCTGTATACCGCTAAATGCACACCATCGACAGGCTGTATACCGCTCCATGCACACCATCGACAGGCTGTATACCGGTCCATGCACACCATCGACAGGCTGTATACCGCTCCATGCACACCATCGACAGGCTGTATACCGGTCCATGCACACCATCGACAGGCTGTATACCGCTCCATGCACACCATCGACAGGCTGTATACCGCTCCATGCACACCATCGACGGGCTGTATACCGGTCCATGCACACCATCGACGGGCTGTATACCGCTCCATGCACACCATCGACGGGCTGTATACCGGTCCATGCACATCATCGACAGGCTGTATACCGCTCCATGCACACCATCGACAGGCTGTATACCGCTCCATGCACACCATCGACAGGCTGTATACCGCTCCATGCACACCATCGACAGGCTGTATACCGCTCCATGCACACCATCGACAGGCTGTATACCGCTCCATGCACACCATCGACAGGCTGTATACCGCTCCATGCACACCATCGACAGACTGTATACCGCTCCATGCACACCATCGACAGGCTGTATACCGCTCCATGCACACCATCGACAGGCTGTATACCGGTCCATGCACACCATCGACAGGCTGTATACCGGTCCATGCACACCATCGACAGGCTGTATACCGGTCCATGCACACCATCGACAGGCTGTATACCGGTCCATGCACACCATCGACAGGCTGTATACCGGTCCATGCACACCATCGACAGGCTGTATACCGGTCCATGCACACCATCGACAGGCTGTATACCGGTCCATGCACACCATCGACAGGCTGTATACCGGTCCATGCACACCATCGACAGGCTGTATACCGGTCCATGCACACCATCGACAGGCTGTATACCGGTCCATGCACACCATCGACAGGCTGTATACCGGTCCATGCACACCATCGACAGGCTGTATACCGGTCCATGCACACCATCGACAGTCTGTATACCGGTCCATGCACACCATCGACAGGCTGTATACCGGTCCATGCACACCATCGACAGGCTGTATACCGGTCCATGCACACCATCGACAGGCTGTATACCGGTCCATGCACACCATCAACAGGCTGTATACCGCTCCATGCACACCATCGACAGGCTGTATACCGGTCCATGCACACCATCGCAGGCTGTATACCGGTCCATGCACACCATCGACAGGCTGTATACCGCTCCATGTACACCATCGACAGGCTGTATACCGGTCCATGTACACCATCGACAGGCTGCATACCGGTCCATGCACACCATCGACAGGCTGTATACCGGTCCATGCACACCATCTACAGGCTGTATACCGGTCCATGCACACCATCGACAGGCTGCATACCGGTCCATGCACACCATCGACAGGCTGTATACCGGTCCATGCACACCATCTACAGGCTGTATACCGGTCCATGCACACCATCGACAGGCTGTATACCGGTCCATGCACACCATCGACAGGCTGTAGGCCGGTCCATGCACACCATCGATAGGCTGTATACCGGTCCATGCACACCATCGATAGGCTGTATACCGGTCCATGCACACCATCGATAGGCTGTATACCGGTCCATGCACACCATCGATAGGCTGTATACCGGTCCATGCACACCATCGATAGGCTGTATACCGGTCCATGCACACCATCGATAGGCTGTATACCGGTCCATGCACACCATCGACAGGCTGTATACCGGTCCATGCACACCATCGACAGGCTGTATACCGGTCCATGCACACCATCGACAGGCTGTAGACCGGTCCATGCACACCATCGACAGGCTGAATACCGGTCCATGCACACCATCGACAGGCTGTATACCGGTCCATGCACACCATCGACAGGCTGTATACCGGTCCATGCACACCATCGACAGGCTGTATACCGGTCCATGCACACCATCGACAGGCTGTATACCGGTCCATGCACACCATCGACAGGCTGCATACCGGTCCATGCACACCATCGACAGGCTGCATACCGGTCCATGCACACCATCGACAGGCTGCATACCGGTCCATGCACACCATCGACAGGCTGCATACCGGTCCATGCACACCATCGACAGGCTGTATACCGGTCCATGCACACCATCGACAGGCTGCATACCGGTCCATGCACACCATCGACAGGCTGCATACCGGTCCATGCACACCATCGACAGGCTGCATACCGGTCCATGCACACCATCGACAGGCTGTATACCGGTCCATGCACACCATCGACAGGCTGTATACCGGCCCATGCACACCATCGACAGGCTGTATACCGGTCCATGCACACCATCGACAGGCTGTATACCGGTCCATGCACACCATCGACAGGCTGTATACCGGTCCATGCACACCATCGACAGGCTGTATACCGGTCCATGCACACCATCGACAGGCTGTATACCGGTCCATGCACACCATCGATAGGCTGTATACCGGTCCATGCACACCATCGATAGGCTGTATACCGGTCCATGCACACCATCGACAGGCTGTATACCGGTCCATGCACACCATCGACAGGCTGTATACCGGTCCATGCACACCATCGACAGGCTGTATACCGGTCCATGCACACCATCGACAGGCTGTATACCGGTCCATGCACACCATCGATAGGCTGTATACCGGTCCATGCACACCATCGACAGGCTGTATACCGGTCCATGCACACCATCGATAGGCTGTATACCGGTCCATGCACACCATCGATAGGCTGTATACCGGTCCATGCACACCATCGACAGGCTGCATACCGGTCCATGCACACCATCGACAGGCTGTATACCGGTCCATGCACACCATCGACAGGCTGTATACCGGTCCATGCACACCATCGACAGGCTGTAGACCGGTCCATGCACACCATCGACAGGCTGTAGACCGGTCCATGCACACCATCGACAGGCTGTATACCGGTCCATGCACACCATCGATAGGCTGTATACCGGTCCATGCACACCATCGACAGGCTGTATACCGGTCCATGCACACCATCGATAGGCTGTATACCGGTCCATGCACACCATCGACAGGCTGTATACCGGTCCATGCACACCATCGATAGGCTGTATACCGGTCCATGCACACCATCGATAGGCTGCATACCGGTCCATGCACACCATCGACAGGCTGCATACCGGTCCATGCACACCATCGACAGGCTGTATACCGGTCCATGCACACCATCGACAGGCTGTATACCGGTCCATGCACACCATCGACAGGCTGTATACCGGTCCATGCACACCATCGACAGGCTGCATACCGGTCCATGCACACCATCGACAGGCTGTATACCGGTCCATGCACACCATCGATAGGCTGTATACCGGTCCATGCACACCATCGACAGGCTGCATACCGGTCCATGCACACCATCGACAGGCTGTATACCGGTCCATGCACACCATCGACAGGCCGTATACCGGTCCATGCACACCATCGACAGGCTGTATACCGGTCCATGCACACCATCGACAGGCTGTATACCGGTCCATGCACACCATCGATAGGCTGTATACCGGTCCATGCACACCATGGACAGGCTGTATACCGGTCCATGCACACCATCGACAGGCTGTAGACCGGTCCATGCACACCATCGATAGGCTGTATACCGGTCCATGCACACCATCGACAGGCTGTATACCGGTCCATGCACACCATCGACAGTCTGTAGACCGGTCCATGCTCCCCATCGATAGGCTGTATACCGGTCCATGCACACCATCGACAGGCTGTATACCGGTCCATGCACACCATCGACAGGCTGCATACCGGTCCATGCACACCATCGACAGGCTGTATACCGGTCCATGCACACCATCGACAGGCTGTATACCGGTCCATGCACACCATCGATAGGCTGTATACCGGTCCATGCACACCATCGACAGGCTGTATACCGGTCCATGCACACCATCGACAGGCTGTAGACCGGTCCATGCACACCATCGATAGGCTGTATACCGGTCCATGCACACCATCGACAGACTGTATACCGGTCCATGCACACCATCGATAGCTGTATACCGGTCCATGCACACCATCGACAGGCTGTATACCGGTCCATGCACACCATCGACAGGCTGTATACCGGTCCATGTTCACCATCGACAGGCTGTATACCGGTCCATGCACACCATCGACAGGCTGTATACCGGTCCATGCACACCATCGACAGAACGGGCTCGGCGAAAGGTAACTACGACTTCCACATCGCTGGAAAAGGGCTCTACACCACACTGGTGACTACTTTAAAGGACTGTAAAGGTTGCTAATATGTACCACTTTTGTACCTCTTGATAATAAATAGTTGCCACTACTTAAGTTCCAACCCTTGTATATTTACGTTTTCCCATTGTTCTGGGAAATTCATTTATTGCAGTTTAAATAACTCTATAAAATGCAAGAGAAGCGAAAGCATATTAGATAACCTAGGCAAAGCACAAGAAGACGCCGAACGGAACGAACAAAGGTGTAGGACTAGGATCAATGACAGTTGGTGTAGTCAAAACGCCACTGAGTTCAAACCAATATTTATTTCAACATGCTTGGGGCTCCTCCAGTTCCTATTAGTCAATTACAGGGTACCGGGTGAGTTAGCCGTGGTCGTTACGGCATGACTGCTGGCAGTCGCTCACATCCGGGAGGCGAGGAGGTTCGAATCCCCCCCGCCAGCAACCTCTACGATGGTCTTCTGTGGTTTCCCAACTTCCTTGCAGGCAAATGCCGGGGTTGGTCCCTAACTATAGGCCACAGCCGCTACCTCGTCCTTACATTCCAACGTTCCTCCCCAACGGTACTTGTAACACACCCATTGTCCGTCTCGAAGAAGCTACAAAACTGGCGAGCCGAACATGTCCTCGGACACTCCCGGCACTAAAAGCCATACGCTAAAAATTAAAAATGAAACAGGGTGTCTATGTAGCCTTGAACAGCTGTTAGACCGAGAAAAAGTAAGAGAACATTTCGATCTTAATCTTAGGGATTCAATTTGAAACCTGAGTCTTCATAAAACAGTTTGCCCTCCATTAGTGGGCTGTACTGTAGAGTAGTGACATGCTGTTCAACTAGGTTTTACACGACGAGAAACAGCAACCGCGAAATGAAGTGGTGAGTACCGTACATTGGTTGTTTTAATACACTCCACTAAATTATTTGTACAGCACAAACAATACTGCATTATCTGTGTTAAATTCATAATGCGGCAGCTGCTAATACATTAACAGCTTTTTAACAAGTCAGTGTACATACAACTCGGGTCAAATAATTCAACTAATATGAAGTCAAAAATGTGACGTTGGAAATGCGTGAACGTATTAGAAGGCTATTATGTAGGCCCTGTGGCCTGCCTTGACTTCATTGGTTATAAAAAATCGTGAATTTATCATTTAGCTCATGTATGTATGTATGTGGCTTACGTTTATTATTGGATTTCATCAAGTACATAAATGTGAGTATTTTTGCATGATACAGTATTCAATTATATATGTATGTTTCGTTTCAAACAAAATATCACTGTCTAAGGTTCTATGTCATTCCATGAAAGTATTCTTATTAAAGGACTTTGTTAAATAAATAAAAGATTTTCAAATATAATTTGTTTTATGAATTAAATCAAATCATATATATTATTTCAGTAGTATAGATCCCTCCTGCGGCGATCACAAGCGACCGATCGTGAAAAATGAGCTTTCAAATGAAAGAGAATATTCATTACCAGTTACATTAAAAGTAACATATTTTTTTCTATGTAGTTCTTATAATTTATAACAAGAATTTGATAAAAGGTTTAGCAATCGCCGTCCAACCTCATCTTCAGCCACACCAATAGAAGTGTTAGAAACAGTACAAGATATGCCGCTAAGTTCCTACAGTACACCAATTATAGACATCAACCGTCAAAAAATGTGTCCGTCATTATACCGTGTCAAATGACGTTTTACATAGAAAAGAACAAGTGCAAGAACGTGTACCTTAAGTTTGTGAACTATGCACGCTATTTTTAGATTTTTAGATTTTTAGATATTGTTGCAGTGTTTTTAACCTTTTATTATGTATGTGCATTTTGAATCATCGATGTTTTTTGTGTTTAGATGGGCTCTATATATAAGTTTGTGGGCTGAAGAAGGGTCCAAAATAAACGGGACTTGAAATATGTATCCCTGAAATATTGTCACAAATTAAAGAATTGAATAGGCGGAAAATTGAAAATCCTTATTCTTCATAATTACTGTCAATACGGAACCTGAAATGAATAATATTTCTAATAATGTAGTTCTTAGTTCAAAAATTCTTACAATCTTTTACCAACCGGCCTTGAATTAATCTTTTCTATTGCCTTTTTAAATATGGGATCTATGTTTATAAACGTTACTAGGGATTCTGTATGTTTCCGTTTTTTTGGCACTGGCGGACTCGGTGGAGGCCTATGGGGTGTCGTGAGGGGGGTGACACCAACCTAATGACGCCACTGTGTAGGCCTACCTACTTTTCATTGTTTGGGTTGTAACCTATATCTTAGTGCCCCCCCCCCCTCCCTCTTGTCAGATTAGGCTATTGATATAGTGTTCTCCTTTTTCAATTTTTGGAGTATAATTCTTTTCGTATCGTATTGTTTAGCCCGTTGTTTGAGGAATCAATGTGTAGAGATGGTTGGTTGGTTGGTTTTTCCTTAGTTTAGGGGCTGCGACAACGCGGTCATGTAGCCCCGTGTGCTTTGTGTGTGTGTAGAATCTGTGATAACCGGTGTTAATTGTGATGTCTGTATTAGTGTGTGTTATCTGTAATTCAAGTAAGGACTGCAGGCATTCAATTTTCAAGTAGTTCCTACTTTTGCTACAAAATGCTACGATCCACGACACTCAGCTGTGAACTTCGTCACTACTAGATGCCATCGCAACCAGCACCTGGTGACGAACGTTGGAACCTAAGAGCATTAAGCAAACCTAACCTACAAATTTTCCTTCACACAAGTTTAGTTAGTAAAAGATTTATGGCATGGGCCCACCGGCTGTACTTTCCCTCCGAAGGTGATGATGAGCGTTCTTGTTTTAAGGGGCCTAACATCTAGGTTATCGGCCCCCTTACACCCCCCTCCCCCCCTCCCCCCCCCCCCTCCGAAGGAAGGCATAGCTTAGATTATTTATGTTATTTGTGACATTTTTAGCATCAAGTTACAAGGCTCGTAAATAGTAGTCTACAGATAATAATAATAATAATAATAATAATATCATTACAGATGAATCATATTTAATACAATTGAATGTTCACATTGATCATAATAATTGCATAGCTGATAGATTACCATCAAGGGAGCGTTTTATCGTTCTGATGGGAAGTCCTGAATACTGGTACAATTTATATTTACTAGCATTAACCGTCGTGGCTTCGCCCGCGAATATTCTAGTTGTAAAGAGTACACTTAGCAAAATCTCAATCATGAAAGCTATGACTGATGTATCCTTGGTATGAATAATCAGACTTTATCAATTCAGCAACCGGTGCAGTGGTTAGGGGTTTGTCATTCCTTCATAGGTATATCAGAGCGAAATTAGTTTTCTGGGAATATCACAGACACGGTTAATTTAAGGGCCTTTAAATGTGGTTTTCGGAGACCCTTTATAGTCGGGTAAAAAGACATTTCGTACTACACTCACACGTGAAAATTGCGTGAAAAAAATCTAGAGTGCCCCTTGACCCCCTTAAGCGCTTTATAGTGTATGTATTGATGAATTTTACAGCTTAATTTGATTCAGTGATAACCTCGGAAACTTTCAGAGCAATGTAATAATTGGAATTGCATTGCGTCTTACAGAAATAGATGGACCTGTGAGATTCTGTTACCATGGTTACCGTGTTGCATTCTTTCATTATTTCATTGTAAATATACATGTTTTAAGATATTTGTTTAATTGTGAGGCATTTAAAGAGTAAGGGAGTGGTTTCGCGTACGCATTGGGTTATGCTGAGCCAGTAGGTACCCCATATGTGTAGGCTGGTGTTAAAGGGACCTTATTTTCGGTACAAAACTGGAATGGGACCTTAGCAGGGATACCAGAGAATACTAGCTGAAATACGGAATGAACCTTTAGATTTTTCTGTTCTATGATGAGGTATCTGGAGCATTTGTGCAGTGCGTGTATATACAAGTAATACGTACATTAGTTAATGTTAAGGAAAGCAAGAGTATTCTTAAGGCATTGATGTCAGAGCTCATTCAGGTTATTAAGAAGCATCTTGTCCAAGCAAATGTTGCTCTACCGTATAGCATAAATGATTACCGAAATCTTCCGCCACCGAAACTAGGCAGCTTTACATCCAATATGATGTTCCTTGCAATTCCACACAAGTGGCCTAAGCCTAAGCCATTATTTAATAAGTCAATTTCTATCGTTCATGTTCAATTTATAGTAAAGCGTCAATAATCCAAATGTCAAAAGACCGAACGCCCGCTTTAAACATGTGAAGTGTATTTTGGTTGGTGGATTCCTCAGTTTAGGGGCTGCGACAACGCGGTCATGTAGCCCCATGTGCTTTGGGTGTGTGTAGACTCTGTCTGATAACCGGTGTTAGTTGTGATGACTGTATTAGTGTGTGTTTCTGTTTCTTAATTCAAGTAAAGACTGCATACTTTGAATTTTTCAAGTAGTTCCTACTTTTGCCGCCAAACGCCGCCATCAACAACTACTAGGTTCTGAACTTGGCTACTAGACGCCACCGCAGTCGGCTCCTGGCGACGAACGTAGGAACCTGAGCGTTGTTTACATTATTTAACCTAATTTAGCTTCACACATGTGTAATTAGTGGAAGGTTCTTTAACATGCCATAAATCTATGACATGGGACCGCCGGCTTTACTTCCCCTCCGAAGGAAGGCATACTGAAGAATTTTAACGCTCTTAACAAATTCGATGACTTCGGTCGGGTTTGAACCCGCGATCTTGGGCATTAAAGCTTAGCATGCTACGAACTACGCCACCGAAGCCGCTGAGGTGTATTTTGGACGGCGCTGTGAGAAAACAATGACCTTGGGAGTGTTTGTTTTGAACGGAACTGAAGCTGTAGAATGTTTGGATTTCGATAAAAATGGCATGGGCTACACAATCCTGGATGATAACGACATTGTAACTCCAATGCAAGAGCCGGAAAATCAAGAAAGCAGTGACAGCGAAGAAGACGCAGCAGAAGACGCCGTACCTTCTCATTCTGAAGCTTTTACGTCATTGGAGGCAGTGATGTATTTGTACGAAGCGCAGCCCGAATGCAGTAAAGCTCAGCTCCTGCTACTTAAGCGAATGAAGGATTTGATCGGCAGAAAACGAGTTTCGAACTCACACAACTCAACATTAGCAAGTTTTTCAAATAAAATATTTTAGTGATTTCGTACAGTTGTGTTTATTTTCCTTTGGTGTATACATACGTACAGTACATACATATGTAAATTTGTAAATATGTAGGGATTTTTTTGTTATAAAATGAGTGCATTTTTCTGGATTTAAAGAAACAAATAAATCAAAGTACAATATGTACGGTATGTCACTGGTTTGAAACCATCGGTATCCGGATACAGAGTACACACGCACGCATAGGCGTTGGTTCAACCTGTATCCGCGAGAGAATTGCGTGTCGATTTTGTCTACATTGTGAAGAACATAGTTTGTAATTATCAAAATTACGCAATGTGATCAGTAATTTAAACAGTGTCGTAATTTAACCAATAATAATAATAATAATAATAATAATAATAATAACTAAAGACATCTACAATAAGAGATCGATATCCTTAAACGCCAAAATTAGACATTACTGCACTGTTATTCGACCAGAGTCTCTGTATGCGGCAGAGACTCTAACAATGAACAAGAAAGGTCTAATGGAAAAACTAGAGGCGAAAGAAAGGAAGATTTTGAGGAAAATCCTGGGTCCTATCAAAGAAAACAGCGAATACAGAAGGCGTCACAACCACGAATTATACAAGCACGTGGAGAAGATCAGTGACACGATTCGAAAAAGAAGGATTGCCTTTTATAGCCACGTGACACGAATGAGTCCAGGCAGGATATCAAAACGGATATTGACGTACTTTCAGGATAAGAAAACCAAAGGGGCATGGTTCTCGGAAGTTGAGAAAGATCTACGTGAAATGGAAATTTCCCCTGAAGATATCCAGGAGCGTGTTCCACTTCAGGAAAAACTACGTACGCACAAAGGTTTTCAGGAAAAGCCGAAGCTGAAGACAGGGAAGGTGTGGTCCCAAGAGAGAAAAGAACAACACCGGAGACGAATGCGGGAACACTGGGCGGTAGTTAAAGCTCGGAAGAAGAGACAGTTGAACTGACGTGGTCCCTAGTTGGCCGAATCGAAGAAAGAAGAAGAAGAATAATAATATCGTATGGCCTCGGGTGCCTGGTGCAAGCTTTGTTAATTGACACCCAGAGGGTAGCTTGCATGTCGAATTTCGTCGTTCCTTTGAACGCTGTGAAAGTCAACGAGGTTAGATATCTAAACTCCTTGACACTACAGCGCTTTCAAGTAGAGAAATGAGGAACTTTGTGTTGGCGGAAAATTCCGAGATCAATTTTGCCATTGAACACGGCCTACTGAATTCAAATGGGTTCTTTAACATGCCAACAACGTATGACATGAGTGTCGTGATTTTTGTCGCCTTTCAAAAATCACTTACCACGGCCAGGAGCGAACCTGCAATCTTGGGGTTGGTAGTCCGACACTATAACCACTCACCCACCGTGGCAAGCATTTAACCAATAAAGATGTGTGAATCAAATAAGTTGAAATAGCCACACATTTTCCAGCTGTTTATTATGTGTTCATTCGTAAGTGGTGTTATCAAGCGGCTTGGGTGTGAAGTAACGCTTATGAGCGAAAGTGTTTTTTCTAAAATTCGTTCTTCTGGTTTTAGCCAAGTGTACTTACCACAGTGGGTCAAAATCGAAATCTAGGAGGACAAAATTATATATTTATCATTTATTTTCATAATTTAAAAAATCAAAATTTATTACGTCTACAGCATTCTCATGTAATTGCCGCTCACTATTCTGGGATATAAACGCATCTTAGTGTAAATCCGTCACCACTGTTCGAGCATTCTGAATTGGAGGGTGAATGTAAGTGTCTGTGGTTTGGTTGTCTTTGTGGTTAGTGCGATGCTTTAAGATGGAACATGCAGCTGAAGGTATGATCTTTGTAACGTGTTTCAGTTATTAATGGGCGTAATTGTTACGTAATTTTAGCTAAATTTTCATTATATAGTATTTAACTATTATTTTTAAAATTATATTATCACTTAGATTTTTAGTATGTCTCGTCACTCTGCGTCACTTTCTACTTAATGTTGAAATGTAGATAACGTCTTGTAGTTTACGCCTGTTATAAGATTTTTTGCATCTATTTGCAACTTACTTAGTTATTTTACGTTTTAGAAGATGCCGCGCTACCAGTTCTCACACGTTTACAACTGTTTGAAGCACAGAGTTAGACGATTATGTCAAAAGTGGAACTTTGTGACTTTGATAAAAGTAAATCAGGCGTAGAAAATTGTTCTGAAGAGATAACTGAATGTTCTATCCAACTCCTAGTCATAGACAATTTCTTGCATGTGTAGAAGTAGCTTAAAAAGATCTTAAATGATGTTTATTATGAAGTAAACAAATTATATACGTTGCTTTCACTCTAAATTCATGATTAAAACGTAAAAATAATGTTTTCCCCCTAGATTTCGATTTTGACCCACTGTGCGGCGGTGGTCCATATCAATGTGGCCAAACTAAACAATTGCCATGTGTAATGCACTGTTCCCCACGACAGAGCCCTGCTCTCGGGAATCCTTTTCTAGACAAATAGATAAATATCTACAGAAAACAGCTCGTACGCTGGATACCTTTGGTCCACAGTTTAGAATTCTTTTTTTTTTTTTATGTGTAACATCTTTCCACTCGTTTGCTGAATATTTTTTGTGGGAGTGATTTTGGAAAAGGGACGGAAATGGGACGGAAACAGTAAGCGCGTGCGGTGGCGGAGATTGGTACCATGACGTATTGTGGGAGTGATTTTGGAAAAGGGACGGAAATAATGAGCACACGCGGTAGTGGAGATTGGTACCACGACATACTGTCGGCCATGGGCTATGTGGAATGTAGATCGCATACGGTTTACTTCAAGGTTTGGAGGTCCCATTAAAGATATTCCTACAATAAATCATCTTCAAGTTGTCGTTCTTTGGTGTGAAAATATTCATTATATCATATTTGCTGAAAAAAAATATGATTTATTATTTTAAATGTTTCTGCCACATACAGAGTTTCGGGTCTCACCACTGTTTGGTAGTGACTTTATTTCGTGTTCTAGAACAAGTTATATTTGTTATACAGTTTTCGTCGAAGCCTCCGTGGCTCAGGCGGCAGCACGCCGGCCTCTCACCGCTGAGTCCGTGGTTCAAATCCCGGCCACTCCATGTGAGATCTGTGCTGGACAAAACGGAGGCAGACAGGTTTTTCTCCGGGTACTCCGGTTTTCCCTGTCAAAATTTCATTCCAGCCACACTCTCCACTATCATTCCATCCCATCTGTCATTCATTTAATCATTGACCCAGAGGAGTGCGTCAGGCCTCGGCAGCCGGCACAGTTCATATCCTCGCCGCTAGATGGGGGCTTCATTCATTCCATTCCTGACCCGGTCGGAGACTGGAAGCAGGCTGTGGATTTTCATATAGTTTTCGTCATATGAAACATCCTTTACAATTTGTGCCCTCTAGTTTCTATTGCTGTATTTTCTCTAGTGCTGTTCGTTATCCATTCATCTCAATTTCATAGTAGGATAACATGTCAGATGTTACACATCTAATGCGACTACTGTAAGTCTCGATCATTTTTTTAGCCTATTTTCATTTAAGAAAAAATAGGCTTATGAGATCGCCTCTGTGTGTGTCCCCTTCTAATAAAATCTAAACGGCTGGATCGATTTCAATAAAACTCGTTAAGTTCATAGCACTATTCCGGACGACTCCGACCGTACCCTTCAAATATTGTTACGTCTCATAAATCCAACATGGCGGCTGTGCGAAACATTCTACCACCATTCAATATCACTGAAACTCTTACCGATAACACCCTGCAATTTTGTACGGTGATAAAGGGAACTACTAGAAGTTCACCTATGTGACTTTTGAAAACATGGTTACGACAAAAAAACATGGCGGCCAAGCGAATTTGCGACTTTTAAATACACGTTTCTCGCGATTTAACCAATCAAACGCAATGAAACTTGGGACAGTATATGTTTATACACATTGCAATGCACCGACTTCTAACTTCGTTCAATTGTTTACATAACCTCAAGATGGCGACTGTGCGAATTATTTCACCGGCATTCTATACCTCTGAAACTATTACCGGTATCACCCTGAAATTCTGTACGGAGGTAAAAGGCACTACTGGAAGTTCATCTATGAGACTTTCAAAAACCGGTCAACTACAAAACGAAAATGGTGGTCAAGCGAAGTTGAAGTTTTAAATAGACTTTCCTCGCGATTTAATGATCCAAACGCAATGAAACTTGGTACAGCAAATGTTGTAATGCACTGGTATCTAATTTAGTTCAATTGTTTTCTTGTGTCGTAATCATGCGATCGAAGTGAAAGTTTGAATAATGAACCTACGCAATAATTTTCCTTTAATTGTACATGACTCTATGGTCCATACCTATAACAATCCAACATGGCGACCATCCGAATTATTTAGACGGTTCTCAATATCTACGAATCTATTACAGCAATCAAACTGATATGTTGATAGTGGCAATTAACATAAGTAGGATATATGAAAATAGGCTGTATAGTTCTTCACGGAACTACTTGTATGTTTTTTTTTTGTTTTTTTTTACTATTGTTGGTAAATAACATTATTGTAGGCATTGTATTTGTAACAGATCCTGGACATGGGATTTGAAGTGCCGTGTTAAAATGCCATAGGAAATCCATAATATACTTGCACAAAAGTGGGTCAAGGAAACCCCGTGTTGACACATCGGCAGTGTCCTAAAGCTAATGTATATTCATCTCAGTAAGTTAGTAACAACGTGAGTCAAAAGGAGTTAATCACAGCAACCCCGTGTTTCGGAGGACAAGGGCGGTGCTCGTGACTCATGGCTACAAGCAGCTTGTTAGCCAATCAGACTCTCACGCACTGACCACTACCACGACCATGCATGTTCCTTCTGCTGGATCACGCGACACTGCAGGCAGCCTACATGGAACATGCACTTTGACGATGACCAATACAATTATTTCGAGAAATACTTGACACTGGGGGGAGTGGTTATTGTGTCAGACTAAGAACCTCAATCTTGTAGGTTCGCTCCTGGCCGTGGTAAGTGAATTTTGGAAGACGAAAAAAATCTTGGCACGCATGTCATACGTTGGTTGGTTGGTTCCATAGTTTAGAGAAATGTGGAAATCACACACTGGATATAGAAAGTCTTACAAATATCTCGGGGTAACTCTACAGGTCACAGGATTTACCTTTACAAGGCACGTCGAGGATAGAACAATCACCGCAATTAAGACCACAATGCAAATAATAAGACTTAGAAGCTTATCACTGGCGACAGCAATTTCACTGTTCAAACTGAAAATTGCCCCAGTAGCATCATAACTGAACACCTGAACTACAAAAATGTCAAAGCCCTGGATAGAGTCAAAGCCAGATACTTAAAGAAGACGCTTGGTGTATCGAAGTACGCTCCAACCCGACTAGTATATCAACTGGCGGGAACAACGACATTTATAGAAGACATGATGTTAACATACAGCTTGACCTCAACCGAAGCATGTGACAAGTTCTTGGAAGAACGAGTACAGAAAGCAGCAGAAATTGGCCCGGCATTCTACCGAACCCCAGCCATGAAAGAGGAAGAATGGAAAACAGCCGGTTACGAACTCCGCCACCTTCACACAAGAGGGGATATACATGGATGTCACAATCGAATCTGCAGCAGGAAAGGTTTCCACAACGCCGACAATGAATGTGTCTGCGAACTCTGCCACCAAGTCTGCCAACAGTATCACCTGTTCGAATGTGCCCAAAGAACTCTGCCAATCACACATTACGGAAAGGACTGATGTAAATGACGTTTTCCATAGAATAACTATGTACATATTGTGTTTAGTTCAATAAATATACATTAGTTTAGAGGCTGCGACAACGCGGTCATGTAGCCCCATGTACTTTGGGTGTGCGTAGAATTTTTCTGATAACCCGTGTAAATTGTGATGGCTGAATTTGTGTGTGTTATCTGTAAGTCAAGTAAGGACTGCAGACGATTAATTTTTCAAGTAGCTCCTACTTTTGCTACCAAATGCTACCGTCCACGACACCTAGCAGCGGACGTTGGAACTAATATAGCGTTATCAAACCAACCTACAAATTTTAGCTTCCACAAGTGTAGTTTGTGAAAGGTTCTTTTACATGCCATAAATCTATGATATGAGACCGCCGGCTTTACTTCCCCTTCGTAGGAAGGCATACTGAAGGATTTTTAACGCGCTTAAAAAAAACAACGAGACTTCGGCCAGGTTTGAACCCGCGATCTTGGGTATACAAGCTCAGCATGCTACCAACCACTCCACCGAAGCCGCTCATGTCATACATTGTTGGCATGTTAAAGAACCCATTAGAATTCAGCAGGCCTTGTTCATAATGGCAAAATTAATCTCGGGATTTTCCGCCAACACAAAGTTCCTCTTTTCTCTACTAGAAAGCGCTGTAGTGTCAAGGAGCTTAGATATCTATCCCCCTTGAATTGCATAGTGCTCCAGGGAATGACAAAATTCGACATGCAAGCTGCCCTCTGGGCGTCAAATAACAAAGCTTGCACCCGGCACCGAGGCCATACGATATTATTATTATTATTTCGAGGGATACTTCGCTCTAGGGCACTAGGCCCTCTTGAACCCAGGAGTGGTTGTTGTTGGCCGTGACATGACTTTTCAAGTTCGGGAAGCAACAACATAAATAATAATTATAACGAGGATAATTGTTGTTTTAATGGGCCTAACATCTGGGTTATCGGCATTTAATGGTTTTGGGTGATCGTAAAAATGAAAATGAAATGGGAACTACAGCTAGACAAACTAGACGAGAAAATATAAAACAAAAAGGAGAATACCTTAAATAAATGACAGGGAGGAAAAGAAATGCCCTCAACACTCGAAGAATGAGAATTAAGGGGCTTGGAAGAAAGGAGAGACATGAAAGGCGGATAGGAAAGGGGAAGACGAGAGGATCCGCCCCAAAGGAAATGGTAAAAGGAAAAAAAACGGGACCCAGCTCAGGAATCCCTCTGGGTTCCCAAATCACGAACTCACTAGACATTAGACCCTGAGGGTGTAGCACTATCACACTCTGCCCCCTTTAGGGCCTTGAGCAGAAAGCGTAGAAAAGAAAACAAGAGGTCTGACCCCTCGAAAATGAGGGATCAGGAAAGATGAGACAAGAGCCAATTACAGTGGGAAATTGAAGGACTCCCTAGGCCTCTGATACCCTAATACTGTACCGTTGGTGTCGGAAGAGAACAAGAGTTTACCAAGGAAAGTCGACAGGAAAGATAATAAGAGAGGAGCCCGGCACAAGTAAGTGGAAGCAATGCCGGACTCAGCTGGGTTCCCGTGGTCGCCAAGTCACGTCCCACAAGTTGTGATCCCCTGCAACATTCAGTTGAGCAGGCTGTGGATTGCTCTGTACGCTGCGAGAACACTGCTTACAAACGCATCCGTATTTCACGGGTGTTTAAATTCGCGCACTCATAACTTAAGTTATATTACTACATCTTTCAGAGGAATCAATGAATGGTAACACGAGGACTTAGGCGATCCATTTGAAAGAAACACGGCTTATCGCGAACTTTTACCATTCACAAAAACATGAGTCACGACTCGCTAGCTGGACACGTTAGCTTTATTGAACCTACCTTTTGTTGGATTATTGCTTCCACATGACAAGAATAGTATTTCCTTTTTCATACGCTAGGGTGGACGAGGACTAATGCTGACACCTGCTGACTAAAATAATAATCAAAATAATAATCATAATAGTAATAATAATAACAACAAGAAGTTCCGTGAAGAAATAAAAAGCCTACTTTTCTTAAAATTTAAGATCCATGCCAATGATTAATCTTTATGGACCATTCTAGAATAATGACGAAATGAATTTGGTAATATCGAAATTTCTAATTAGTTCGAAATATACCTGGCAAGATGTAGCCTGATAGAGCACTACAGTTGACAGCCCTTGTGACTGAACATATCCTTAGTTCCATCTCTTAAGGTACAGAATACAAAACTTGGTTGAAGTCCAATGGATGGCATGGACGTTATATGCAGTTAGACATTGGACCTATCAGCGCATGTAAAGTCATGTTAGCAACAATGTCATGCATGTGTTGGTCAGAAATAATTTGAAATATTATGATGTATTATTGTTCCAATTTTGGATGAAATCCATTTGTTATCCTATTTTCAATTTTGAAAAAATAGGCTTATGAGATCATCTTTTGTCCGTGTGTGTGTGCGTGTGTGTGTGTATGTTTGTGTGTGTGAGGTGTGTGTGTGTGTCCCCCTAATAAAATCTAAACGGCTGGAGCGATTTCAATGAAACTCGGTAAGTTCATAGCACTATTCCCGGCGACCTCGACCGTGCCCTTCAAATTTTGTTACGTCTCACCAATCCAACATGGCGGCTGTGCGAAATATTTCACTAGCATGCAATATCTCCGAAACTATTACCGATATCACCCTGGAAATTTTTACGGTGATATAAGGGAACTACTAAAAGTTCATCTATGTGACTCTTGAAACACTGGTAACTACAAAACCAACATGGCGGCCAAGCGAAATTGCGACGTTTAAATAGACGTTTATAGCGATTTAACCAACCAAACGCAATAAAACTTGGTACAGTATATGTTTATACACATTGTAATGCACCGACATCTAACTTCGTTCAATTGTTTACATAACCACAAGATGGCGGCTGTGCGAAATATTTGACCGGCATTCTATATCTCTGAAACTATTATCGGTATCACCCTGAAATTTTGTACGGAGATAAAGGGCACTACTGGAAGTTTATCTATAAGATTTTTAAAAACCGGTTAACTACAAAACGAACATGGCGGCCAAGCGAATTTGAAAATTTAAATAGACCTTTCTCGCGATTTAATGTTCCAAACGCAATGAAACTTGGTACAGGAAATGTTTATACACATTGCAATGCACTGGTATCTAATTTAGTTAAATTGTTTACATAACCTCAAGATGGCGGCTTTGCGAATTTTAAAATTAAGTTGTTATTTCTTGTGTCGTAATCATGCGATCGAAGTGAAAGCTTGAATAATGAACCTACGCAATAATTTTCCTTTAATGGTATATGACTATGGCCTATACATTTAACAATCCAACATGGCGACCATCCGAAATATTTAGACGGCTCTGAATATCTACGAATCTATTATAGCAATCAAACTGAATATTTTTATGTTCATAGGGACTATGAACATAAGTTCACCTAAAGGACTTTAAATAACCTGGTGATTACAAATCCAACATGGCGTGACGCGAAGTATAAATATTCACATGGACGTTTCTCGCAATTTAACCATCCGAGTGCAGTGAAACTTGGTACAGTAAATCCTGATACGAATGTTAATCCACTGGCATCTAACTTATTTCAATTGTTTTCATAACCAATAGATGGCAGCTGTGCGAAATTTAAAAATCTCGTTGTTACTGCTTGTGTCCTAATCATGCGATTGAAGTTTGAATGCTACACGTACACAATAATCTTCATGTTACAGTACATAACCCTAGGACCTACATATATAAAGTCCAACATGGCGACCATCCGCAATATTTAGTCGGTTCTCAATATCTACGAATCTATTACAGCAATCAAACTGAAAATTTGTATGTTGATAGTGGCAATTAACATAAGTAGGATATATGAAAATAGGCTGTATAGTTCTTTACGGAACAAGAGTTTAGTGCTACTTGTTAGTATAGAAGTTACTGGAATTTTAAAATTGGACCTATCAGCAGGCTTAGAATCATGTTGGTAGCACTGACATACATTAGTTGTTCCAAATTAATCTAGAATGTCAGGAACTATACGTGCGCAAAGTTTAGAGCTGTTGGCTTGCATACTTTCTGATATATTGATATTAGGGTAAAATATATAAATACCATTTATTAACAGTTGGCAGCCCTGATTTCTCTAAAGAATATGCACAGTCATATCTGTTATGGTACACATAGCACATACGAAATTTGGTTGAAATCCAATTGATAGTATAGAAGATACATGTAATTAAAAATTGTTCCTTTTAGCAGGCTTAGAATCATGTTGGTAGCACTGACATACATTAGTTGCTCCAAATTAATCTAGAATGTCCGGCACTATACGTGTGCAAAGTTTAAAGCTGTGGGCTCGCATACTTTCTGATATATTGGTATTTTGGTAAAAAAAAAATAGAGAGAGCATTTATTGACAGTTGGCAGCCCTGTTGGCTCTTTAGAATACACTCAGTCATATCTGTTTATGTACACATAGTACATACGAAATTTGGTTTAAATCCAATTGATAGTGTAGGAGTTATATGCATTTAAAATTTGGACCTATGAGTAGGCTTAGAATCACTTTGGCAACACTGTCATATATGGCCTCCTGAAAATTAAACTGAAGTATTATTATCTATATGTGTACCAATTTTGGAATAGTTCCCATGTATACAATCCAAGACATCCTACATGGAGCACAAATTTCAATTGCGAATTGTTAGCAGATGGTAGCACTGACATCATTTTGAAGTATGACATTGAGATGTCCCGGTATAGATCTTTACTCATACCAAATTTGGTTTCGATAGCTGCAGCCGTTTAGGAGTTGATAGGGGGGTGGGGGTGACACACACAGACAGACAGACAGACGGACATTTTCCCGGATCGATCTCATAAGTCTACTTTTTCCTCTTTTTTGCAAAATGTGAAAAGTAGGATAACAAGAAGTTCCGTGACGAACTAAAGAGCCTACTTTTCTTAAAAAATGCCAATGATTAATCTATATGGATCTATCTTGAATATTGACGAAATTAAGTTGGCAATATCGAAATTTCTTATTAGTTCGAAATACTGTATACATGGCATAATGTAGCCTAATAGAGAACTACAGTTGGCAGCCCTGGTGACTGAATATATTCTTAGTTCCATCTCTTACGGTACAGAATACAAAATTTGGTTGAAGTCCAATGGATAGCATGGACGTTACATGCAGTTAAACATTGGATCTAACAACGTGCGTAAAATCATGTTGGCAACAATGACATACATATATTGGCCAGAAATAATCTGAAATAATATGATCTATTGTTGTGTCAATTTTGAATGAAATCCATTAGTTAGTATAGAAGTTACAAGCATTTTAAAATTGGACCTATCAGCAGGCTTAGAATTATGTTGGCAGCACTGGCGTAGGCCTATATTAGTTACCCCAAATTAATTTAGAATGCCAGGTACTATACGTGTGCAAAGTTTAGAGCAATTGGCTTGCATACTTTCTGATATATTGATATTAGGGTAACAAAAATAGAGACAGTATTTATTAACAGTTGGCAGCCCTGGTTACTCTTAAGAATCGGCGTAGACATATCAGTTATGGTACACATAGCACACACGAAATTTGGTTGAATTCCAAATGATAGTATTGAAGTTACATGTATTTAAAGTTGGACCTCTCAGCAGACTTAGAATCATGTTGGTAGCACTGACGTATATAAGTTACTCCAAATTAATATAGAATGTCAGGTACTATACGTGTGCATAGTTTAAAGCTGTCGGCTTGCATACTTTCTGATATATTGGTAATTGGATAAAATAAAATTGAGAGCATTTATTAACAGTTGTCAGCCCTGGTGGCTCTTAAGAATACGCTCAGTCATATCTGTTTATGTACACATAGCACATACGAAATTTGGTTGAAATCCAATTGATTGTGTAGAAGTTATATCCATTTAAAATTTGGACCTCTCAGCAGGCTTATATCATTTTGGCAACACTGCCATGTATGGCCTCCTGGAAATTAAACTGCAATATTATTATCTATACGTGTACCAATTTTGAAATTGCTCCCATGCATACCTTCCAAGATATCCAACATGGAGCTCAAATTTCAATTGCAATTTTTCAGCAGTTGTTAGCACTGACATCATTTTCAAATATGGCCGTGAGATATTCAGGTATAGATCATTTCCTACAAAATTTTGTTTCAATTGCTGCAGCCGTTTAGGAGTTGATAGGGGGGGGGGGGACACACACACACAGTCGGTCAGACAGACAGACAGACAGACAGAAGGACAGACAGACTAAAGGACAGACAGACAGACAGACATTTGCCCGATCTCATAAGTCTACTTTTTCCTCATTTTTGCAAAATGTGAAAAGTAGGCTAATAATAATAATACTTGGAGCAAGACTCACTCCTGACGGGTACCGACTACAGTCAATCAAGACAACTGAAAAATACTCAAACATCGAAGTCGACATCAGAAAAAGACGATTGAAATTCTTCGGGCACATAAGTAGACTGTCGAATACCCGACTAACCAAAAGAATACTAGATTACATATCACTCAAAAGTACAACACCATGGATGAAATAAGTACAAAAAGACATGCGAACTGCTAACATAACCGACACATCAGACAGAGACTCCTTCCGTAACAAAGTGAACAACAGGGAAGTCCAACCAGAGCAACCAAAACCTGCACCTTACAGACCTCAATGGTCTGACGAAAGACAATTGGCATTCTCCAACAGAATTAAACAATACTGGTAAAATAAGAAGAACGTCAAGAATTGAGTCAAAGTGCTTAACGCTTTCCAATATTGGGAAAATACGCTGTAAATAAGGTCAAATATCAATTCCCCCCAAATTGTTTTTAATTCCACTCGGTCCTCCTAGGGACCCAAAAATGAGTTCCTCAACTCCGCCTGGCTTTGGCAAGGGGTCGGCAAAGGGGTTATCCCCAATGATGTAAACATATGTAATAACCCTCCTGCTCGCATACCAAGGGCCTGGTCAAACACCTTCTGCAGCGCAAGACATTGTTGTGCCATTGGTCAACCACTCTGATGTCAAGTCCGCTCATTCGTTAAATCAGGTATAAAGTGTTTGGCACATTATAACTTAGACAAGTTATTTAAAATTAATTATAATATTCTTTTAAATAAGTAAGCCAAGTTTTCTATTTTTTCTATAAATTTTATGCATTGTTTTTAACATGTGCATAATTAAATGTTTGTGTGTTTTTAAGCTTGTCAAACATTATAAAATTAAATTTTGATTATAATAGTTATATAATTCGTACCTAAAATACTTTCGATATCAGCTGCGGATGCCGTTTTCCAGCCTAGAACGGAAAAATCAGCTGCATTCCCACACAACAAATTAGTTATGAATTCTAACTCTTATAGAGCAAGGCTTGTTTACCGTAACAGCTATTCGGATTTATGATATCGTGTGCACACCACTTTTTCTAGCAATTGAGATCGTCTGTTCTTATCAGTTTACAAGTGATAAGAAATTGTTAAATGAGGAGTACACTAAGTAACAACAAAAAGTTAAACAATTCTACACTATTGTTACGTGCCACCCCCTAGTGGCACTTTTGTTAACTGGATTACGGTGGGTAGAAAGCACAACACCAATTACTGCTTTAAAGAGGTTAGCTTTATTGCTTGCAGGAAGATACACTACTCATCAGCAAATACAAGCAATTGGAACCTTACTCCAGTTTCCTCAAGTCTGTTGCTTATGGAGAGCCCTTGCCCTCTTTCACTTGTCAACAGTTAATCTTCTCACTAATGAGTCTGGTGGCCTTGACAGAACTACATGCAACTCTCCCCTATGTACACAAATTACAGTTACGAAAACACAGGCAGTCCCCTGTATGCTTCTCACTTCCTCGCTGTCAAGAGAAACTGCTTCACTAGGGGTTTCGCAAGTCATCACATTTCTGTCGCTCACGATAAACGCTCGCACTAGCTCGTAAAAACACACAACACACCACTGCTTGACAGGTCGCTCTTATATAGCAAGCCGGTGACTCAATAAATGCTTCTAGACCCATCCAGGGTTCACGGCTTCTCGACATTTCCTGCACTGGCTGGGTCACGAATATTCTGGACCATCCCTTTCGCTTCGCAGCCCGTTGCGTAACGCGCATGTAATACACTGAGGCAGAGCACACACAGCCCAACCCTGGGGCAGTTGTGACTCATGCGGCGAGCGATGACACAAACTCACAGCCGTAGCACTATGTTTTGAAATTAGCTGTTCCACTTATTTTAGTAAACTTAAAAATGTAAACACTGAAGCAGTGCTGAAATATAACTGACCACAGTAGGTTATTTTGAGAAGTTATACTTAATTTGTTATCATTATTAGAAGTTATATTAGTTATATTAGAAACATTGATTATAATCAATGGTAGAAGTGAGCATGGAAGACTTGTGTCGTTCTAAGAATGCATAAGGATGAAGAGACCGCGACCGAGCGGAGTTGAGGGACTCCTCTGGCGACTACCAGGAGTTTCGAGTGGAATTGAGGTAACCCTGGCTACCTGACTCAGGTACTCGAGTGGAATTGATGCCTGCCTGTAAATAAATAGATAAATAAGAAGCAGAAGAAGCTTTGATGTAGTAAACAGCTCAAGTAGGAAAACTAATTATTATTATATTTTTTAAACACAATGTGTACTGAAAGAATGAAATGGAGGAAGACTTAAGGCAGGTGGGGATCGACAACAAATGACTGGAGACAAAGGGGAATTCAGAAACAACAGTAGGAACACAACATTTAAAACAAATGAAAAGATGAAGACAAGAACATTGTGGACAGAACACCGGAAACAGGTGCACAGTCAAAGGATGAAGAGATTTTGGGAAGAGAAGAGGGGGGAAGGGAGAGAAGTGAAAATTGTCATCATGAGATATTTAAGTTCAAACACTGCCTATAAGGGCAAAAATGATACAAGAAGAAGAAGAAGAAGAAGAAGAAGTAAACTACCTTGATTGATGTTGCGATTCCTAACAACAAGAATCTCCAATAAAAACACCTATAAAAGATCAGCAAATATAGCGATTTGGTCGGCCCTATAAAAACGCAATGGCATGTAGAACGGGTAAAGACCATACCTATCATTGTCTCAAGTACGAGCGTGATCCCAAGTGCCTTGCTACAAGGCCTTAAAGAACTGGATCTGGATATTCAACTGTACAAACTAATGCAGAAGGTAGTAGTTCTCACAACAACCCGAATCGTCCGGAAGTTCATGGGTAGCGACATTCCAGCTTAGAAGTGGCTGTTTCAGTAAGTATACTTTGGCTTCCTGAAGCCCGTCTAGTTTTGTTGTGATGTACCAGCAATGTGTTATAATAGGTCTAATAATAGCCTAATAATAATAATAATGATGTTATTTGTTTTACGTCCCTTTTAATTACTGTGGCTTTCAGAGACGCCGGGGATTCGGAATTTTGCTCCGAAGGGGATTTTTAACGTGCCAGTAAATCTACTGACACTGCTCCCTCACATTTGCGCACCCTCAAATGTCAGCTGACTGCGTCCATGTTTTCTATAATATTACACAGATATACAGAATTACGTCAATTACTCAGATATTTTAGAACTGGTTGTTGCTGTTTATTCTTTTAGGGGCTTTGCAACATCGTGCTCCTGTAGCCCCATACTTGGGTGTGTGTACAATTTGTCTGATAACCTGTGTCACTGTGATGCCTGTACTAGTGCATTTGTAATTGGGGTAGGAAGCGGCCGTGGCCTTAAGATACGTACCATCCCAGCATTTCCCTGGAGTGGAAGTGGGGGAATCAAGGAAAACCACTTCCAGAATAGCTGAGGTATGAATCGAACCCGCCTCTTCTCGGTTTTGCCTCACGAGGCTAAGTGGACCCCGTTCCAGCCCTCAGACCAGAATTAAATTTCTTGACAGAGCCGAAAATGGAACCCAGGCCAAGAATAATTTAGAGCAAGTTAGCACGTCATAACTTATCTCTCTCCACACGATGTGCATACACTTTAATAACACACACTCGATGAAGGAATCTGTGGGTTGCTATTCTGGTCACTATAGAGCATCCAGCGTTTAGAAAAGACTGTGGAGCCTTATGGCGACAGTGTTGCTAACTCTAGGCAAAGGTAGCGCTGACGTCATACGTTAAGGTCACCCGCTTCGAGTACTGTCCTTTCATAAGTTAGCGAGACAACACAACACCAGCAGCTACCTGAAGTAGAACACGCACAGGAAGGAGCAGTTTTGCAGGTGATACGACGCATTAAAGATTGACAGATGTCGAGAGCATAACCCTTCCTTCCTTCTCGGATGTAATGTATGTTGACGATGTTAGCAATCTCTACGTCAGCAACACTTGTTTTTGTTATTAGTTCGGCTATAATTTAGTTTCTTTCAATTCTATTCTTGTTGTTTAGATTAATATTGTAGTAAGTTAGCCATGCGGTTAGTGGCACGCAGTTGTGAGCTTGCATTCGGGAGATAGTGGGTTCGAACCCAACTGTCGGCAGCCCTGATTCGATCGAACAGAAAATAAAACAGACACACAGCAATAACACTAATGATGGATAGTGCTTCAGAACTTATGTTGCCGACGGAACTGAGCACGTTCTCTACTCCGGGCGAGCATGCAGCTCTGGACGAGGCTCTTCTTTCCAGCGTGCTAGCCTCGAAAATGTTTAAATCACTAAGACGTAATATAAACGATACTTGTATGCAATAACAAAGATAATCAATTGGCAGATAATTGTAGGAAGCTATTATGACGAAAAATATATATGTTCCGAGTTCCTTCATGATAAAAGGTAAGGTAACAAAACCAGTGTAGGGGAGGTTAAAAGTAAAAGCCCATAAGACCCACAGTCTTTTCTAAACGCTGGATGCTCTATAGATGCCAGTTTTCGTCCAGTCTGTGGTAGACAAACCAATCATTCTCCGATGAATCTCCACTGGCTTGTAAACCCCTGCAAATAAAAACAAGTAGTTCCGTCACGAACTAAAGAGCCTACTTTTCTTAAAATTTTAGATTCATGCCATTCTATATAGACCTATCTAGAATAATGACGAAATCAAATTGGTAATACTCGTACTAACAATTTTAAGCACTGCAGTTTGAAATACGCCTGGAATAGTGTAGCCTAATAGAGTAACTTACTACAGTTGGCAGCCCTGGTGTCTCGGAATATATTCTTAGTTCCATCTCTTAAGGTATAGAATGCACATACAAAATGTGGTTAAAGTCTAATGGATAGTATGGACGTTACATGCTGTTTGATATTGGATTTATCAGTGCTCGTAAAATCATGTTGGAAACAATATCATGTAAAGGATGCTCAGAATTAATCTGAAATATTACGATCTATTCTAGTGCCAATTTTGAATAAAATCCATTTGTTAGTATAGAAGTTACATGTAATTAAAAATTGGAACTATCAGAAAGCTTAAAATCCTGTTGGCAGCGCTGAGGTATATTAGTTACTCCAAATTAATCTAGAATGTAAGGTAATACGCCTGCAAAGTTTAGAGCAGATGGCTTGCATACTTTCTGATATATTGATATCTGGATTAAACAAATAGAGACAGCATTTATTAACAGTGGGCAGCCCTGCAGGTTCTTACGAATACGCATAGTCAGAACTGTTATGGTACACAAAGCACATATGAAATTTGGTTGAAATCCATTTGTTAGTATAGAAAATATATGCATTTAAAAACTGGACCTATCAGCAGGCTTATAATCGTGTTGGCAGCACTGATGTATATAAGTTACACCAAACTAAGGTAGAACGTCAGGTACTATAAGTGTGCAAAGATTAGATCTGTTGGCTTGCATACTTTCTGATATATTGATATTAGGGTTGAAACATGGAGAGAGCATTTATTAATAGTTGGCAGCCCTGGTGGCTCTTTAGAATACGCACAGTCATATCTGATTAGTACACATAGTACTTAGGAAATTTGGTTTAAATCCAATCAATAAGATAGAAGTTACATGCATTTAGAAATTGGACTTGTCGGCAGGCTTAGAATCATGTTGGCAACACTGGCATGCATGGACTTCTGAAAATTAATCTGGAATGTTATTATCTATATGTGTGCCAATTTTGAAATAGTTCGCATGCATAACTTCTGAAATATCCAATAAGAGCTCAAATTTCAATTGCAATTTTTCAGCAGTTAGTTGCACTTACGTCAATTTCAAATATGGCCGTGAGATATGCAGGTATACATCTTTGCTCTTACCAAATTTGGTTTCGATAGCTGCAGCCCTTTAGGAGTTGATAGGGGGGACACACAGACAGACAGACAAACAAAAGGACAGACAGATACTTTCCCGGATCGGTCTCATAAGTCTACTTTTTCGTCATTTTTGCAAAATAAGATAAGTAGGCAGTACAGTAAGTTACTGCTAGTTGATCTTGCTTGGACGGGTTCTGAATCGCATCAGCCAACTTGACGTAATGTCACGTGTCTACAAATAAAACAATGCATGGCCCATGAGCTATACACTCAACTCCTTATGCGCATGCGTATTTCCAACATCACACAGTATATTTGGAACAGACTGCAATTGAACACATTAGTGTATGTTGTTTCGAGTAGGGAAATAATTAGCGGAAGAGTTAAGCAATACTTGGCGTGGTCAGTACAATTAGTGGCGCGTTCAAGATCCATTTCCAGGCAGAATATTGGCACCTCAGCGTCTCTAAAAGCCGAAATAATTCAAAGGGACGTAAAGCCAATACCATTATTATTATTATTATTATTTATTCAATTCACCACTACAAACATGGGTTACTCTAAAACACGGGTTAAACCAAGTGCTTTACAACAATACATAAAAACTATAATAAAAACTATAATACATATCATGTATATACAAAATATAGAGTTCATTATCACTCATTCACTAGCAAGGAAGGGTCGCACAATATTGCATGTGGACAATAGGATACGTAGAATGCTACATACTCCTGTAGATGGTCGGCGGAAGATCCAATTCCTTCAGACTCTTCCGGAGTGTGTGAGGTATGAGGCCGTTGACTGACAAGATTACAGGCACTATCCGGACGTAGTTCATCTTCCATATCCTCTTGATTTCCTCTGCAAGCTGTCTGTATTTGGTGATTTTTTCATTGCGTTTCCGTTCGATATTGGTGTCGTTAGGGACTGCTATATCTATTATAAATGTAGTGCCATCAACCTAATTTACTTCTATGATGTCTGGTCGATTGTGTTCCATTGTTTTGTCTGTCACAATACCAGTGTCCCAATATATTTCATACAATTAATTTTCGAGGAGGGATGGTGGAAGATACTTGTAGTAAGGGATATACTCCTCAGTTAGTTTATATTTCTGTGCGAGTGCTTGATGAATGATGCCTGCAACTTGATTGTGCCGTCTTGTATATTCAACTGATGCTAGTATTGGGCAACCTGCAGTGACATGGTCAATGGTCTCGAGATGAATGGCGCATCGCCTGCATTTGTCTCAAATTATACTGGTATTTTTGATGATGTATTTCTTATAATTTTTTTGTAGCAATGACTTGATCTTGGATGGCAATTGCGAATCCCTCTATTCCTCCAAACAGTCTACCACTTTGTAACCACATACACGAGGCGTTTTTATCAGTACTCTGTTGGGTTAGGTTGCTGTAGTATTTTCCATGGAGGGTCTTTCCTTCCCATGCCTTTTCATTTTCATGTAAGTGTAGTTGCTGGCTGATAAGATCATCAGAGGTTGTACGAAAAGAAAGTGGAAATACTAAAGACCCATCAAATTACAGACCTATCACCTGTCTCCAAACACTTTACAAACTATTTACGTTCAAAATTGCGGACGAAATATACAAGTATATCGACAAACATAACATTTTGGCTGAGAAACAGAAAGTATGCAAGGATGCAAGAAGTTGTCGCAAGGATGCAAAGAACAGATAGAGTAGTTATTGATTCTGTGATAACAACAGGAGATGCATAATCGAAGGAATCTACACACATCAAAAAAAGTTTTGCATCACCTCGGTTCCAAGAGTTCCGGAACCGTTAAATACAAAGGGAATATAGATCAACACAAACAACATTTCAGCTCGTTTTATTGCTCATGAGACCCACACATTGCATGTTGTACCATCATACAGCTAGACTTTCAGCATTTGTGGTCCAGATTGCAGTACACACCACTACCTCTAATACCCAGTAGCACGTCCTCTTGCATTGATGCATGCCTGTATTCGCCGTGGCATACTATCCACAAGTTCATCAAGACACTGTTGGTCCAAATTGTCCCACTCCTCAACGACAATTCGGCGTAAATCTCTCAGAGTGGTTGGTGGGTCAAGACGTCCATAAACAGCCCTTTTCAACATATCCCAGGCATGTTCGATAGGGTTCATGTCTGGCGAACATGCTGGCCACTGTAGTCGAGCGATGTCGTTATCTTGAAGGAACGCATTCACAAGATGTGCACGATGAGGTCGAGAATTGTCGTCCATGAAGACAAATGCCTCTCCAATATTCTGCCGATATGGTTGCACTATGGGTCGGAGGATGTCATTCAGGTATCGTAAAGCCGTTTCGGAGCCTTCCATGACCACCAGTGGCGTACGTCGGCCCCACATAATGCCACCCCAAAACATTAGGGAACCACCACCTTGCTGCACTCGCTGGACAGTGTGTCTAAGACGTTCAGCCTGACCAGGGTGCCTCCAAACACGTCTCCGACGATTGTCTGGTTGAAGGCATATGCGACACTCATCGGTGAAGAGAACGTGATGCCAATTCCGTGGGGTCCATTCAGCATGTTGTTGGGCCCATCTGTACCGCGCTGCATGGTGTCGGGGTTGCAAAGCTGGACCTCGCCATGGACGTCGGGAGTGAAGTTGCGCATCATGCAGCCTATTGCGCACAGTTTGAGTTGAAACACGACGTCCTGTGGCTGAACGAAACGCATTATTCAACATGGTGGCATTGCTGTCAGGGTTCCTCCGAGCGGCAATCCGTAAGTAGCGGTCATCCACTACAGTAGTAGCCCTTGGGCGGCCTGAGCGAGGCCTGTCATCGACAGTTCCTGTATCTCTGTACCTCCTCCATGTCCGAACAACATCGCTTTGGTTCACTCTGAGACGCCTGGAAACTTCCCTTGTTGAGAGCCCTTCTTGACACAAAGTAACAATGCGGACGCGATCGAACTGCGGTATTGACCTTCTAGGCATGGTAGAACTACAGACAACATGAGCAGCGTACCTTCGTCCTGGTGGAATGACTGGAACTGATCGGCTGTCGTACCCCCTCCGTCTAATAGGCCCTGCTCATGCATGGTTGTTTACATCTTTGAGCAGTTTTAGTGAAATCTATGAACAGTCAAAGGGACTGTATCTTGGATACAATATACACAGTCAACGTCTATATGCCGGAGATCTGGGAACCGAGGTGATGCAAAACTTTTTTTGATGTGTGTATATACGGCATACTGTACATAGATTACCAGAAAGCATTTGATTCAGTCCCGCATTCATGGCTGAAAGAAATTCTCCATCTGTATAAGATTAATCCAGCTATAATTCACTTCCTGGAGGTCACGATGGATAATTGGAAAACAGTACTTTATTATTATTATTATTATTATTATTATTATTATTATTGATAGGGAAGGTTCAAAGCGAGGCCATGCACTTAAAGTTATTTTATACCAAAGCAATACTCCAGCACCTTGATGAAAACTTGTTTTACGCCGTAGAGTCACCAAATATAACTCAGCCAATCTCGTAAGGTCAATCCGAGCCGTTAAGTACAATCTAGTATAGAGTCACAGTCTAACTAAATGGCCCTAATTAGGACCAAGTTTCGTCAAAATCGGTCGAGTGATTCGAAAGTTATAAATGATGTACAACATGATGCTTTTCATAACATTTCAGGCCGGTCAATGTGGATGAAGAGCGCAATGTAATATGTTTAAAGTTAATTGAGATGGTATCACAAGTTATATCTATATTATATTAATTTATAAACTATTCTTTTAATTGAATAAGCGCCCCAGTTAATAACTCTGTTGGCGTGTCGCTGAGTATCGACCCGCGCGCCGGTTCTCTCTCTTCCTCTGTCATACACACACCCTCTCTGTCTGTCTGTCTGTCTTCATCTCTGTCATACACACGCTCTCTGTCTGTAGCCAAGTTTTCATTTGCCAGCGCTTTCTCCATGAATGTGTGGAACAATGGGGCACTACAGTCTCTAATATAAGAGCTGTTCAAATAAAACTTAGGCTCACGTTTAGAAACGAACATGATGTCCCTTCAGAGTGAACACAATATATGATGGTAATTGTTGTTTTAAGGGGCCTAGTGTCTAGGTTATCGGCCCCTAGTGGTCTGGGTGATAGCGAAAATGACGATGATATGGAAACCATAACGAAAACTAACGGAGATTTACAAAGGAACAAAAGTAATTTAGATTGAAAATACGCATAAAATGCAGGTTACAGTAAAAAAAATACAAAGCGCAATTTAGATTCAAAATACTTACAAAATGCAATTTGGAGTGACAATACTTACAAAGGCAGACAGAGACAGTTCGATCAGAAGTGGAGAAGAATGGTTTTAACTGGGACAATGTCCAAGAACAAATGATGTACCAAGATCGGGCAAGATACAGAGCGCTTGTTTGCCACACCCGGGAAACTAGAGATGGAAAATGATGATGATGATGATGAATACTTACAAAATGTAGCTTTGATTGAAAATACTCACAAAATGTAATTTAGATTGAAATACTTACAAAATGCAATCGAGATTCAAAATACTTTCAAAATGCCCAACCTACAAAATGCAATTTAGATTGAAAATACTTGAAAAATGCGGTTTAGGTTGAAAAATACTTACAAAATTAACTTTAAATTCAAAATACTCACATAACCGCTGCGCCGCCCCTACATTCAAAGACTTACTAAAAACCAATTTAGATTGTCAATCCTAACAAAAAGGAATTGAAGTTGAAAGTACTCGCAAAACGCAATTTACATTGAAAATACTTACAAAATGCTATTAAGATTGAAAATGCCTACAAAATGAAGGGTAGATTTTAAAAAAATCACAAAATGTAATTTAGATACACGGGGAGCCAATTCACAAAAACAGTGCAGGAATCTAAAAGAGAAAAGAAAAGAAAATGAAGAGGAAAGAAGGCTTATCCCTAGAAGAATGAGGGATCAGGTAAAATGAGTGAAGGGCCAATTAAGGCGGGATATTGAAAGACTCCCTAGGCCTCGGATACTATAATACCATCGGGGTCGGGAGAGAACAAGAGTTGCCCAAGGGAGGCCGAAAGGAAAGGTGAAAGTGAGGAGTCCGGGCACAAGTAAGTGGAAGCAATGCCGGAATCAGCTGGGGTCTCGTGGTCGCCAACCCACCGCCCACTAGTCGTGAGCCCCTGGGGAGGAGGAGACAAAGCAGGAATGAAGCCTGTGATTACTTTAGGATAGTCTACACTGGTATGAAAATGAATCGTTAGCAGACTGCTTCAGGATAACATTCTCATTATTGCAGTAGCTCAAGAGACAGAGCAACCCGCTCCGGCTTCGCCCGGTATCTTTAACGGTTCACCCAGCGTGAGCTTAAAAGGCGCACGGACGACAGGTCCCGGACAAAATTCAGAAAAGCCGAGGTGAACAGTGAAACTCCAAACACATATACTCTTCTCTGAAGTCTTAACTCGACACAACTCGACAGTTTGATGCTGGCCAAGGCTGGGGTGATAGGCTCGCTCGTAAACTCGCTAGTAATTTAAATCTCCACTGAATGGAGATAGTAGGAATAAATGAAAACGTTAAAACACTTATAGTGGACGATGAATATAAGATAGAGATATGTTGTCGCGGACGTTTTTGTAGACTTTCTCATGCTGAACAATACTTACACTCATAGAATAGACTAAAACTAGTTTTACCCGTTTACCCAGCGTAAGCTAAAAAGGCGCACGGACGTAAGGTTTTTCTTTGACTCGATTCACTGAAATCGTTACTGCTCGGCTTCCTTTGGTCATAAATGAATGATTTTGTAAATAAACCTTCCCCTAGAAATCCTTTGCAGAATGGTGAAACCCGCATCAAAATCTATCCAGTGGTTCTTGAGATTACCCGTGACATTCGGGAACTTCGTTTAATACTATGTAGACATTAATTGTCTTTCAAAAGCAGCGCAAACGAAAAGCAGGTGCTGCACAGTTTAGGAGGATCCACGGAAGCAAGTACTGTATTACCATTTAAAACAGTAATTAATACTAGCATTACCCGTCGCGGCTTCGCCTGCGAATATTCTAGTTGTAAAGAGTACGCTTAGCAAAATCTCAATCATGAATGCTATGACTGATTTATCATTGGTATGAATAATCAGACTTTATCAATTCAGCTACGGATGCAGTGGTTAGGGGTTTGTCATTCCTTCATAGGTATATCAGAGCGAAGTTAGTTTTCTGGGAATATCACAGACACTGTTAATTTAAGGGCCTTTAAATTTGGTTTTCGGAGACCCTTTATAGTCGGGTGAAAAATACCTTTCGTACCACACTCACACGTGAAAATTGCGTAAACAAAATTCTAGAGTGCCCCTTGACCCCCTTAAGCGCATTATACTGTATGTATTGATGAATTTTACAGCTTATTTTGGTTCAGTGATAACCTATAACCGTCTGGAAACTTTTACAGTAATCTAATAATTGGAATTGCATTTCGTCTTACAGAAATAGATGGACCTGTGAGATTATGTTACCATGGTTACCGTGTTGCATTTTTTCATTATTTCATTGTAAATATACATGTTTTAAGGTATGTATTTATTTAATCGTGAGGCATTTAAAGAGTAAGTGAGTGCGTTTCGCTTACGCATTGGGTTATGCTGAACCTGTAGGTACCCCATATGTGTAGGTTGGTGTTAATGGGACCTTATTTTCGGTACTAAACTGGAATGGGACCATAGCAGGATAATATAGGGAGGGATGAAATCGCTTCAAGTATGACTTTTGCACACTGGGTTACAAAGCCCCTACAACTGAAAGAGTTCAATGACCTGGTGAGAATGGCTCTATGTATAAGACAGCAGCAGTTAGGCTGTAACCCGGGACTCCAACATAGGAGCGCTTTGCCGTCACAATCAATACTGCGACCAGGCCAGAGAGCCAGTCGCTACCACAGCTCACAACCCATAGCAGCTTGTCGAGGTTACGAACAGCACGGGGCACTCCCAAAATACTGTACAGTATTCCTCTTCACTCCAGGTATTCACGATCAGGATGATAATTGTTGATTTAAGGGGCCTAACATCTAGGTTATCGGCCACTAATGGTCTGTGTGATTGCGAAAATGACAATGAAATGGAAACCATAACGAAAATTTAGTGAGCCTGAAAATACTTACAAAATGTACGGTAATTTAGAAGGAAAATACTCAAAAAAGGAATAGATTGAAAAATACGAACAAAATGTAGTTTAGGTTCAAAATACTTACAAAATGCAATTGAAAATGCAAATACATACAAAATGTAATTTAGATTTAAAATGCTCATTTGGATTGACAATACTTACAAGATGCAATTTAGATTGAAAATACATACAAAATGTATTTTAGATTTAATATACTCACAAAATGCAATTGAGAATCAAAATACTTAAAAAAGGCCCATACTACACAATGCAATTTAGATTGAAAATACTTGCAGGTTTAGGTTGAAAATACTTTCAAAATGCAATTGAAATTCAGAAAACTCACAATAATTGTACCACACATTCAACGACATACTAAAAAGCAATTTAGATTGTCAATCCTTACAAAATGCAATTGAGGTTGAAAATACTCGCAAAATGTTATTTAGATAGAGAAAACTTACAAAATGCAATTGAGGTTGAAAATACTCACAAAATGTAATTTAGATACACGGGGAGCCAATTCACAAAAACAGTGCGGGAATCTTAAAGAGAAGAGGAAATAGAATGAAAAGAAAAATAAGGCTGATCCCTAGAGGATTTTTTTTATCGTATGGCTTTCAGTGCCGGGAGTGTCCGAGGACATTTTCGGCTCGCCAGTTTTTTTGTAGCTGCTTCGAGACGGACACCCAATGGGTGAACTACAAGTACCGTTGGGGTGGAAAGTTGGAATGTAAGAACTGGAGTTGGAAGGTAGCGGCTGTGGCCTATAGTTAGGGACCAACCCCGGCATTTGCCTGGAAGGAAGATGGGAAACCACAGAAGACCATCTTCAAGGTTGCCGGCGGGGGGATTCGAACATCCTCGCCTCCCGGATGTGAGCGACTGCCAGCAGTCATGCCGTAACGACCACAGCTAACTCACCCGGTCCTATAGGAATGAGTGATCAGGAAATATGGGAGAAGGGCCAATTAAGGTGGGAAAGCAAGAGACTCCCCTAGACCTCGGATAACCCAATACCGTCAGCGTCGGAAGAGAACAAGAGTTGACCAAGAGAGGTCGACAGGAAAGAAGACGGAGAGGAGCCCGGCACAGGTAAGTGGAAGCAATGCCGGACTCAGCTGGGGTCCCGTGGTCACCTACCCAAGTCCCACTAGATGTGAGCCCCTGGGGGGTAAAACTAGTTCAACAGTCGGCTATAGTACAATAACATGGCGTAGAATGCGACTGATTAGTATACAGGGATTATTATACAAAGGTATACGTGGTCATATTATTAGCATTATATGCGATATTAGTTTTCCACACGGAGGAATTGATTCAGAAGTACCGTGGTAATGATTCATTTTCATACCAAAATAAATATATTCCTTCATTTAGTTTGTACGAGGACGGATCGAAAAGTCTTTGCCCCATTTATTTAGCCAAAAACATATACATTCAGGTAATTACAAATATACTTACTGTTCTACTGTTCACTTTATTGACCAGCTGCTGACATCTTGTATTGCCCTACTTATTAATTCTTACTATTAGGTTTAGTTTAGAAACAACTCCTTCTAAGTGATTTTGAAAATAATATTAAAGTATTTGGAACTTTCATTTTATCGCCGCGACAAAACTGCTCCGTCTGAGAGGCGCGACTAAAACCGGGTTAAACGCTGAAGAATATATCAATGAATATCGAAACATGTATAACAATTGAATAGATGTTGATGGGCGAAGTAGTTTTGAGCGTGAACTTCATTTTTGTCGCAGCTGATCTGGCAGAATGGGAAGGGAAATTTGTATTCATTGCTTCGTGAAGAGTGGCACGCCTGTCTCTACCCCTCCACTGTCTTCCTTGCTTGGCGATTGGAACCAGTCAGTGTGATTCAAATCCTCCGTCTCTCAATGCAGAAGCTAGTTTGAACTCACAGATCGCCGCGACACTTGCGAGAGTTCTTGCAGATATCATTATGTCCTAATTACAGATGTCAACCATTGTTCCTTTTGCTATGTTTTACATGCGCATACCTGCCAACCTTACAAAACAAAAAAATCAGGAGATTTTGATATGAAAATAAGGAGACGTAAATAAAGCATTCGGTATTTATTATCCCATTACTTTCACTTTTTACACCAAAACGTGTTTTTTTTTCATTTTTATTATTTTTGCTACACATTACATTTTATTTTATTGGTGCGTCTTTGTTCCCACGTGTTTCGAAAATATCGCCATTACATCGACAAACGGTACAAAATACAAAATAATTGACCTTTGCTGGGATTCAATTATGCAGGGAAATTGTTCCGAAAACTGTTTAAAAAAGAATTGGGATATTGGTTCGCAGTGCCGATGGCTGCAACCAATATTTTACAAGTCCGTAGAACAATCCAATGCGCAGGCGCGAGCCCCGCGAACAAATGAAGTACCGGAAGTAATGGAATTACACTCAATAGCAACACAATCTACGCACTCTCTTGGCTCACTGAAACAGCAGTCATCTGTTATTTCTATGAAGGCAAAGAAAATCGCAAGAAAGAAGAACACATCATACAACGCAAATTCCAAGCTAGACGCGCCATGATGTGTATGGGCGCACAGCTGTTCATGAAGCGGCAAGCTGGTGAAACATGTGTTATTTCCCTGTAGAAATACAAAATAAGTGAATTAATTTACGTATTTCACAGTCATACAGCATAACGTTTCGATGAATTGGATTCGATCTGATGACGGGTTTTTGAGATATTAATTCTTAAATGTGACGCATGGTTGAAACACTCTTAAAAACGTGCACTTATTGTGTTCCAACTGCAATAAAAATATTAAAATATATATTAAAAATTCCAGACCTACATGACCTAACGTAAAATAGAACGACGAAAATGATTATGTTAAAGAATTTTATGTAGGTCTATTGGTTACATCACAAACAACCTTCAAACTCGAGTGCACTAAATACTTTGGTCGACAGTAGTGCCTGGCACGGGAATCGAACTCTCGTCCCCAGGGGTATTACTTGTGACTTTTGGCACAGCCAACGTTTCATACTATTCTTATGAACACCATACCGTAACATTCTGGGTTACACACCGCAAATTCAAATTTATGACTTAGTGCCTGGATCGGGAATCAAACCCTCGTCCCCAAGGGCGTTAGGTGTGACTTTTCACACTGCCAACGTAAGGAAGGTCGCCATACTATTTTATGAACACAATACCGTAACTTTCCGGGTTACACGTCGCAAATTCGAATTTATGACTTAGTGCCTGGAAAGAGAATCGAACCCTCGTCCCCAAGGGCGTTAGGTATGACTTTTCGCACAGCCAATGTAATGAACGTCTCCATACTAATTTTATGAACACCATACCGTAACATTCTGGGTTAAACACCGCAAATTCAAATGTATGACTTAGTGCCTGGCTCGGGAATCAAACCCTCGTCCCCAAGGGCGTTAGGAGTGGCTTTCCACACTTCCAACGTAGGAACATCTTCATACTATTTTTATGAACACCATACCGTAACATTCTGGGATTTTATGAGCACCATACTGTAACAATCTGGGTTACACACCGCAAATTCGAATTGATGACTTAGTGCCTGGCCGGGAATCGAACTCTCGACCCCAAGGGCGTTAGGTGTGACTTATCGCACAGCCAACGTAATGAACATCTGAATACTATTTTTATGAAGACCATACCGTAACATTCTAGGTAACACACCGCAAATTCGAATATATGAATTAATGCCTGGCTCGGGAATCGAACCCTCGTCCCCAAGTGCGTTAGGTTCGACTATTCGCACAGCCATTGCTAGGAACGTCTCCATACTATTTTTATGACCACCATACCGTAACATTCTGGGTTACACACCGCAAATTCGAATTTATGACTTAGTGCCTGGCCGGGAATCGAACTCTCGACCCCAAGGACGTTAGGTATGACTTTCTGCACAGCCAATGTAATGAACGTCTCCATACTAATTTTATGAGCACCATACCGTAACAATCTGGGTTACACACCGCAAATTCGAATTTATGACTTAGTGCCTGGCCGGGAATCGAACACTCGACCCCAAGGGCGTTAGGTGTGACTTTTGACACTGTCAACGTAAGGAAGGTCTCCATACTATCTTTATGAACACCATATCGTAACATTCTGGGTTACACACCGCAAATTCGAATTTATGATTTAGTGCCTGGCCGGGAATCGAACTCTCGACGCCAAGGGCGTTATGTGTGACTCTTCACACTGCCGACGTAAGGAAGGTCTCCATACTATTTTTATGAACACAATACCGTAACATTCCGGGTTACACACCGCAAATTCGAATTTATGACTTAGTGCCTGGCCGGAAATCGAACTCTCGACCCCAGAGACGTTAGGTGTGACTTTTCTCACAGCCAACGTAGGAACGTCTTCATACTATTTTTATGAACACCATACCGTAACATTCTGGGTCACACCGCCAATTCGAATTTTAGACTAAGTGCCTGGGAGGGAATCGAACCCTCGTCCCCAAGGGCGTTAGGTGTGACTTTTCGCACAGCCAACGTAGGAACGTCTTCATACTATTTTTATGAACACCATACCGAAAAATTCCGGGTCACACACCGCAAATTCGAATTTATGACATAGTGCCTGGAACGGGAAACGAACCCTCGTCCCCATGGGCGTTAGGTATGACTTTCTGCACAGCCAATGTAATGAACGTCTCCATACTATTTTTATGATCACCATACCGTAACATTCTAGGTTGCACACCGCAAATTCGAATTTATGACTTAGTGCCTGGCCGGGAATCGAACTCTCGACCCCAAGGGCGTTATGTGTGGTTTTTCGCACAGTGATCGTAAGGAACGTCTTCATACTATTCTTATGAACACCATACCGTAATATTCTGGGTTACACACCGCAAATTCAAATTTATGACTTACTGCCTGGCTCGGGAATCAAACCCTCGTCCCCAAGGGCGTTAGGTGTGACTTTTCACACTGCCAACGTAAGGAAGGTCGCCATACTATTTTATGAACACAATACCGTAACTTTCCGGGTTACACGTCGCAAATTCGAAGATATGACTTAGTGCCTGGAAAGAGAATCGAACCCTCGTCCCCAAGGGCGTTAGGTATGACTTTTCGCACAGCCAATGTAATGAACGTCTCCATACTAATTTTATGAACACCATACCGTAACATTCTGGGTTACACACCGCAAATTCAAATTTATGACTTAGTGCCTGGCTCGGGAATCAAACCCTCGTCCCCAAGGGCGTTAGGTGTGGCTTTCCACACTTCCAACGTAGGAACATCTTCATACTATTTTTATGAACACCATACCGTAACATTCTGGGTTACACACCGCAAATTCGAATTTATGACAAAGTGCCTGGGAGGGAATCGAACCCTCTTCCCCAAGGGCGTTAGGTGTGACATTTCACACTGCCAACGTAAGAACGGTCTCCATACTATTTTATGAACACAATACCGTAACTTTCCGGGTTACACGTCGCAAATTCGAATTTATGATTTAGTGCCTGGAAAGAGAATCGAACCCTCGTCCTTAAGGGCGTTAGGTATGACTTTCTGCACAGCCAACGTGAGGAACATCTTCATACTATTTTTATGAACACCATACCGTAACATTCTGGGTTACACACCGCAAATTCGAATTTATGACTTAGTGCCTGGCCGGGAATCGAACTCTCGACCCCAAGGACGTTAGGTATGACTTTCTGCACAGCCAATGTAATGAACGTCTCCATACTAATTTTATGAGCACCATACCGTAACAATCTGGGTTACACACCGCAAATTCGAATTTATGACTTAGTGCCTGGCCGGGAATCGAACACTCGACCCCAAGGGCGTTAGGTGTGACTTATCGCACAGCCAACGTAATGAACATCTGAATACTATTTTTATGAACACAATACCGTAACATTCTAGGTTACACACCGCAAATTCGAATTTATGACTTGGTGCCTGGCCGGGAATCGAACTCTCGACGCCAAGGGCGTTAGGTGTGACTTTTGACACTGTCAACGTAAGGAAGGTCTCCATACTATTTTTATGAACACAATATCGTAACATTCTGGGTTACACACCGCAAATTCGAATTTATGATTTAGTGCCTGGCCGGGAATCGAACTCTCGACGCCAAGGGCGTTATGTGTGACTCTTCACACTGCCGACGTAAGGAAGGTCTCCATACTATTTTTATGAACACAATACCGTAACATTCCGGGTTACACACCGCAAATTCGAATTTATGACTTAGTGCCTGGCCGGAAATCGAACTCTCGACCCCAGAGACGTTAGGTGTGACTTTTCTCACAGCCAACGTAGGAACGTCTTCATACTATTTTTATGAACACCATACCGTAACATTCTGGGTCACACCGCAAATTCGAATTTTAGACTAAGTGCCTGGGAGGGAATCGAACCCTCGTCCCCAAGGGCGTTAGGTGTGACTTTTCGCACAGCCAACGTAGGAACGTCTTCATACTATTTTTATGAACACCATACCGAAAAATTCCGGGTCACACACCGCAAATTCGAATTTATGACATAGTGCCTGGAACGGGAAACGAACCCTCGTCCCCATGGGCGTTAGGTATGACTTTCTGCACAGCCAATGTAATGAACGTCTCCATACTATTTTTATGAGCACCATACCGTAAAATTCCGGGTCACACACCGCAAATTCGAATTTATGACGTAGTGCCTGGGAGGGAATCGAACCCTCGTCCCCAAGGGCGTTAGGTGTGACTTTTCGCACAGCCAACGTAGGAACGTCTTTATACTATTTTTATGAACACCATACCTTAACATTCTGGGTTACACACCGGAAAATCGAATTTATGACTTAGTACTTGGGAGGGAACCGAATCCCGAAATTCTAGATAGTTACGGGTGACTTTTCGCAAATCCAATGCAAGAAACGTCTTAATACAGATACAACACCGTACGAATCCGGGTCATACAACGCAAATTCGATTATACCACTTAGTACATGGGAGGATAATCGAATCCCGAACTTCAAGGGTGCTACGGGTGACTTTTTTCATATCCAAACCAAGAAACGTATTAATACTAATTAAATCAACATAACACCGTACGCATCCGGGTCATACATCGCAAATTCAATTATTCTTCTTAGTACAAGGGAGGGGAATCGAATCCCTAACTTCGAGGAGGGTGCTACGTGTGACTTTACGCATATCCTATGCAAGAAACGTCTTAATGCTAATTTTATGATCACATAACCGTGCCTGGTTCATGAATCGCAAATTCGAATTTACTATAGACTTCAGGAAAGTGGATCGAACCCTTGAACATAAAGACGTCACAGGTTACGTTTCGCATATTCGATGTATGATTTTTTTTAAACTACTGTGTTTTTATGAACAGAATACTACACAGATCCAGGTCATACATCTCAAATATATCGGTGCAAATTTGTTCAAATGCATTTTTTTTTTTTTTTTTGTCAGACGCTCGGAGGGGAACTATAGAGCATCCAGTGTTTAGAAAAGACTGTGGGTCTTAAGGGCTTTTACTTTTAAGGGAAACCCCACCACTGGTTTTGTTATCTCACCTTTTAACATGAAAGAACTCAGAACATATATATTTTTCGTCATAATAGCTTCCTACAAATATCTGCCAACTGATTACCTTTGTTATTGCATACAAGTATCGTTTATATTACGTCTTAGTGATTTGAACATTTTCGAGGTTAGCACGCTGGAAAGAACATCCTCGTCCCGTGCTGCATGCTCGCCCGGAGTGGAGCACGTGCTCAGTTCCTCCGGCAACATAAGTTCTGAAGCACTATCCGTCATTGGTGTTATTGTTGTACTGTATGTCTGTTTTATTTTCTGTTCGATCGAATCAGGGCTGCCGACAGTTGGGTTCGAACCCACTATCTCCCGAATGCAAGTTCACAGCTGTGCGCCCCTAACCACATGGCTAACTCACTACAATATTACGAATATTAATCTAAACAAAACAACAAGAATAGAATTGAAAGAAACTAAAATATAGCCTAACTAATACCAAAAAAAGTTATGATCAACAGTATTGTTGACGTAAAAATAGTTAACATCGTTAGCATACAGTACATCCGAGAAGGAAGGAAGGGTTGTGCTCTCGACATCTGTCAATCAGTAATGCGTCATATCACAACGAAATGAATGTCGTTATTGGTTCTCTTCACGTACGCGTACGGTATCCATACCTGCCAAGTTTTCCGGTTTTCCCGGAAGGTTTCCGGATTTTGGGGGTGTTATCCGGTTCTCCGGATTAACATAGTTTTTTTTTCGGATTTTCAACTCCCTAGCTTTCTCCCGTTCTCTGCTTCCAAATCGCATTTCAGTTTTGATTTTTGATAATAGCTCCTATTCCGAGATTCGAGTGTTTAAATTCGACTGAAAATCGACTGATAAGACTCAGGGTGTCTACCGGTAACGAAAAGTAACGAAAAAGTAGCTAATTTTATGAAGGTAACGAAAAGTAGCTAATTCTTATGTCTGGATAGTTGGAGGTAACGAAAATTCGCCGAGGTCTGTTAAAATCATTTAAACCCGCGCCGCTAGGCTCGCAGATGCGATGAAGCGAGTTTCACGCAAGCGGCGCCGATTGCGTGAGCTATTGGCAACTCCAGCTATCTGATATGACATCTAGCGGTAAAAATTGGAAACTTACCAAGTAGGGTACATTTGTCACGTGGTGACTGTTTGTATATGGTTTCTTGTATTGGTAAACAGATCGTGGTAAGTTGTTCGTGTCTTTATACATAAGTAATAAGTTTTACTCGTTGATAGAGTAAAAAAATGAGTAAAAGCAAAGTGTATTGCTCAGTTTACGGCTGTAAGTCGATGTATAAGAGGGCTGCGGATATACGTTTTCATCACTTTCCAAAAGATGCAAATAGCAATAGCCGAAATGTGATGATTATTAGGTATTATTAGGTATCATACTTAATAATAATACCTTTCCACCCCGGGAAAGTTCTAACACTTGTCGAGGTAGACAGACAGAAGACCTGCGACGTAAAGCCAGCGAAGGTTATCCAGTTTAAAAACAGCTGTTATGATGGGCGCGCTGGTAAGATTGAAGTTACTTGAATAATTAATTAAATAAGTAATTATTGGCTGCTTGGTAGAGAAAAGGGATGAATTTAACTTGTATTAAAACTCGGGGGGCGACAGGAATTGCTTGATTTGGATAGTTAAAAGGTGGGTTTGGTGTTGAATATTTGAATGGTAGCGGAATCACTCATTCTACAGTGTTACCATGGGGAGGCAAATTAGGCCTATATGACTCGTAGTGGAATAGCTCAAATATCGAAGAACTTGGCGATTACGAGGTGTAGGCTTGGCGGAAAGGCTAGCGGATCATCAGTTTGACATCAATTCACGATATAAGTCGGAGCTTGGAGCCAGGGCCGTGGAGAGCCGCCACGGGCCCTGGGGCTGGAGTCAGGCCGGGCCTCCCGCCCCCTCCCCTGCCTCTTTCTCTCTCTCTCTCTCTCTGTACCTCATTGATAAGTCATATTCTACACACATCAAAAAAAGTTTTGCATCACCTCGGTTCCAAGAGTTCCGGAACCGTTAAATACAAAGGGAATAGAGATCAACACAAACAACATTTCAGCTCGTTTTATTGCTCATGAGACCCACACATTGCATGTTGTACCATCATACAGCTAGACTTTCAGCATTTGTGGTCCAGATTGCAGTACACACCACTACCTCTAATACCCAGTAGCACGTCCTCTTGCATTGATGCATGCCTGTATTCGCCGTGGCATACTATCCACAAGTAAGGCTATAACTTACCTGACGAATGTTTATACAACGGGGTAGGCTACACCTCTCGAATGTCTTCGATGATTTCCTGGAAAGGGTCTGCGTTCCTATTTGCACAGTCCTGACGCCACAGATATTCTATCAGATGCACATCGATTGCATTACGTCGAATTCCCCCCCTCGAAAGACGTCGACGCAGTGTTCGCCAACGTGACTCTATATTGTTGGTATGGGTACGCGTAATTGGATCCACAAAGGTTACAGAATGATTCACAGTCAGATGCTGGGCGAATCCTCCAGGCAGCAATCCGTTATAACCTCTCCAACAATCTGTATGAATTGTGGTGTTCAACTCTACATGCTGTGTTACGAGTTGGTAGAGTGTGCCGGCGTCTCTCCGATTATTAGGACACACAGCCATCCGAACTTCATTCGTTGTAGTGTCAATCATGCCAAGGATCCATGATCCTTCGACAGGCCGCCCACGATGATGTTTATGCCGACCAATTTTACATTCATCTATCTGGACGATGTGGCCTGGGCCACCAATTCTTCCTCTGGTGTTATATTTGTGTTCCATTGAGCGCACACATATTTCGCGGCAGTAACTAAACCAGTCCGCAACTGTCCGATTGCTCATAACACGACCACCTGCGGAACACTGCGTTCGAGTTTCCTTGTAATCAAATCCACGGGCGAAACAGTAGGTCACCAGAATGATTTGTGACGGAGGCAATTTCGATTTTTCCAGCCAAGTCCCTTTCTTAACGGACTGCGAAACCTTTTCGTGACCTCTGCTGCATCTGAACTCTTCAAATAGTCTCCCACGCACAGGTAATGGATGAAGAGGGGCGTCGCATTCGGAGCACAGCATTCTGGTTCTCAGCAGTCCTTCGTCGTATAAAAACTGAATACACTTCTCTTCGTCTACAAGCATTAGCGCAAGGTCCATGAAACTGGTGTGTGGATCCATTCTTGAATTTGTAAAGAAACGATACTAACAGATTAGGCTATAAGTCTAAAGATTATAAGTCTCGTGGTGCAGTAAACAAGAACCGATCTGCTAATGACTAAGCGTATATCAGTTGGGCACCAGTCGACTGAAGATAATCGAATTAGTCGATTGTGAAAACCTTCGATTGCTTTAAAAGTTACTAATAAAAATATTATTACGACACAATGGGCTTATTGTAAGATAACTAACTTTACAAATAAATCAGTTTTTAAAAAAATAATTCAGAGACATTCTCCTACACGACTACAAACCCCCATTCAAGGTCTGTGTACTCGAGAGTAGAGATGCTGGGATTCCCCGTCCGTACTACTATCTGATCCAAATATATTCGTCGGCAAGCCGATAGCCACATTAAGCCACATTTACATTTCAAACTAGTATACTTTTAAAATTCAATTCTCAATATCCCAAGCTGATAATGTTGGACTTGATCAAGCAAACCAAAATCAGATTCGATTCTTCTCCCTTGTACTAAGTGGAATAATCGAATTTGCGATGTATGACCTGGATTCGTACGGTGTTGCGTTGATTTGATTAGTATTAAGATGTTTCTTGCTTTGGCTATACGAAAAGTCCCACCTAACGCCCTTGGGGACGAGGGTTCGATTCCCTCCCAGGCACTTAGTCATAAATTCGAATTTGCGGTGTATAACCCAGAATGTTACGGTATGTTGTTCATAAAAATAGTATGGAGACGTTCCTTACGTTGGCTGTGCGAAAAGTCATACCTAACGCCCTTGGGGACGAGGGTTCGATTCCCTCCCAGGCACTAAGTCATAAATTCGAATTTGCGGTGTGTAACCCAGAATGTTACGGTATGGTGTTCATAAAAATAGTATGGAGACGTTCCTTACGTTGGCTGTACGAAAAGTCACACATAACGCCCCTGGGGTGGAGAGTTCGATTTCCGGCCAGGCACTAAGTCATAAATTCGAATTTGCGGTGTGTAACCCTGAATTTTACGGTATGGTGTTCATAAAAATAGTATGGAGACGTTCCTTACGTTGGCTGTGCGAAAAGTCATACCTAACGCCCTAGGGGACGAGGGTTCGATTCCCGTTCCAGGCACTAAGTCATAAATTCGAATTTGCGGTGTGTGACCCGGAATTTTACGGTATGGTGTTCATAAAAATAATATGAAGACGTTCCTACGTTGGCTGTGCGAAAAGTCACACCTAACGCCCTTGAGGACGAAGGTTCGATTCCCTCCCAGGCACTTAGTCATAAATTCGAAATTGCGGTGTGTAACCCAGAATGTTACGGTATGTTGTTCATAAAAATAGTATGGAGACGTTCCTAACAATGGCTGTGCGAAAAGTCACACCTAACGCCCTTGGGGACGAGGGTTCGATTCTCGTGCCAGGCATTAATCATAAATTAGAATTTGAGGTGTGTAACCCAGAAAGTTACGGTATGTTGTTCATAAAAAATAGTATGGAGACGTTCCTAACAATGGCTGTGCGAAAAGTCACACCTAACGCCCTTGAGGACGAAGGTTCGATTCCCTCCCAGGCACTTAGTCATAATTTCGAAATTGCGGCGTGTAACCCAGAATGTTACGGTATGGTGTTCATAAAAATAGTATGGAGACCTTCTTTACGTTGGCTTTGCGAAAAGTCATACCTAACGCCCTTGGGGACGAGGGTTCGATTCTCTTTCCAGGCACTAAGTCATAAATTCGAATTTGCGACGTGTAACCCGGAAAGTTACGGTATTGTGTTCATAAAATAGTATGGCGACCTTCCTTACGTTGGCAGTGTGAAAAGTCACACCTAACGCCCTTGGGGACGAGGGTTCCATTCCCGAGCCAGGCACTAAGTCATAAATTCGAATTTGCGGTGTGTAACCTAGAATATTGCGGTATTGTGTTCATAAAAATAGTATTCAGATATTCATTTCGTTGGCTGTGCGATAAGTCACACCTAACGCCCTTGGGGACGAGAGTTCGATTCCCGGGCAGGCACTAAGTCATATATTCGAATTTGCGGTGTGTAACCCGAAATGTTACGGTATGGTGATCATAAAAATAGTATGAAGACGTTCCTACGTTGGCTGTGCGAAAAGTCACACCTAACGCCCCTGGGGACGAGGGTTCGATTCTCTCCCAGGCACTTAGTCATAAATTCGAATTTGCGGTGTGTAACCCAGAATGTAACGGTATGGTGTTCATAAAAATAGTATGCAGACGTTCCTTACGTTGGCTGTGCGAGAAGTCATACCTAACGCTCTTGGGGACGAGGGTTCGATTCCAGAGCCAAGCATTAAGTCATATATTCGAATTTGCGGTGTGTAACCTAGAATGTTACGGTATGGTGTTCATAAAAATAGTATTCAGATGTTCAATACGTTGGCTGTGCGATAAGTCACACCTAACGCCCTTGGGGTCGAGAGTTCGATTCCCGGCCAGGCACTAAGTCATAAATTCGAATTTGCGGTGTATAACCTAGAATGTTACGGTATGGTTTTCATAAAAATGGTATGGAGACGTTCATTACATAGGCTGTGCAAAAAGTCACACCTAACGCACTTGGGGACGAGTGTTTTAATCCCCAGCCGGGCACTAAGTCATAAATTCGAAATTGCGGCGTGTAACCCAGAATGTTACGGTATGGTGTTCATAAAAATAGTATGGAGACCTTCCTTACGTTAACAGTGTCAAATGTCACACCTAACGCCCTTGGGGACGAGGGTTCGATTCCCGTGCCAGGCACGAATCATAAATTCGAATTTGCGGTGTGTAACCTAGAATGTTACGGTATGGTGTTCATAAAAATAGTATGGAGACTTTCATTACATTGGCTGTGCAGAAAGGCACACCTTACGCCCTTGGGGACGAAGGTTCGATTCCCGAGCCAGGCACAAAGTCATAAATTCGAATTTGCGGTGTGTAACCCAGAATGTTACGGTTTGGTGCTCATAAAAATAGTATGGAGACGTTCATTACATTGGCTGTGCAGAATGTCATACCTAACGCAATTGGCGTCGAGAGTTCGATTCCCGGCCAGGCACTAAGTCATCAATTCGAATTTGCGGTGTGTAACCTAGAATGTTACGGTATGGTTTTCATAAAAATGGTATGGAGACGTTCATTACATTGGCTGTGCAAAAAGTCACACCTAACGCCCTTGGGGACGAATGTTCGAATCCCCAGCCAGGCACTAAGTCATAAATTCGAAATTGCGGCGTGTAACCCAGAATGTTACGGTATGGTGTTCTTAAAAATAGTATGGAGACGTTCCTTACGTTGGCTGTGCGAAAAGTCATACCTAACGCCCTTGGGGACGAGGGTTCGATTCTCATTCCAGGCACTAAGTCATAAATTCGAATTTGCGACGTGTAACCCGGAAAGTTACGGTATTGTGTTCATAAAATAGTATGGCGACCTTCCTTACGTTGGCAGTGTGAAAAGTTACTCTTAACGCCCTTGGGGACGAGGGTTCGATTCTCTGTCCAGGCACTAAGTCATAAATTCGAATTTGCGGTGTGTAACCCGGAAAGTTACGGTATGGTGTTCATAAAATAGTATGGCGACTTTCATTACATTGGCTGTGCAAAAAGGGACACCTTACGCCCTTGGGAACGAGGGTTCGATTCCCGAGCCAGGCACAAAGTCATAAATTCGAATTTGTGGTGTGTAACCCAGAATGTTACGGCATGGTGCTCATAAAAATAGTATGGAGACGTTCATTAAATTGGCTGTGCAGAAAGTCATTCCTAACGCCCTTGGGGTCGAGAGTTCGATTCACGGCCAGGCACAAAATCATAAATTCGATTTTGCGGTGTGTAACCCAGAATGTTACGGTATGGAGTTCATAAAAATAGTATGGAGACCTTCCTTACGTTGACAGTGTGAGAAGTCACACCTAACGCCCCTGGGGACGAGGGTTCGATTCTCTCCCAGGCACTTAGTCATAAATTCGAATTTGCGGTGTGTAACCCAGAATGTAACGGTATGGTGTTCATAAAAATAGTATGCAGACGTTCCTTACGTTGGCTGTGCGAGAAGTCATACCTAACGCTCTTGGGGACGAGGGTTCGATTCCAGAGCCAAGCATTAAGTCATATATTCGAATTTGCGGTGTGTAACCTAGAATGTTCCGGTATGGTGTTCATAAAAATAGTATTCAGATGTTCAATACGTTGGCTGTGCGATAAGTCACACCTAACGCCCTTGGGGTCGAGAGTTCGATTCCCGGCCAGGCACTAAGTCATCAATTCGAATTTGCGGTGTATAACCTAGAATGTTACGGTATGGTTTTCATAAAAATGGTATGGAGACGTTCATTACATAGGCTGTGCAAAAAGTCACACCTAACGCACTTGGGGACGAGTGTTTTAATCCCCAGCCGGGCACTAAGTCATAAATTCGAAATTGCGGCGTGTAACCCAGAATGTTACGGTATGGTGTTCATAAAAATAGTATGGAGACCTTCCTTACGTTAACAGTGTCAAATGTCACACCTAACGCCCTTGGGGACGAGGGTTCGATTCCCGTGCCAGGCACGAATCATAAATTCGAATTTGCGGTGTGTAACCTAGAATGTTACGGTATGGTGTTCATAAAAATAGTATGGAGACTTTCATTACATTGGCTGTGCAGAAAGGCACACCTTACGCCCTTGGGGACGAAGGTTCGATTCCCGAGCCAGGCACAAAGTCATAAATTCGAATTTGCGGTGTGTAACCCAGAATGTTACGGTTTGGTGCTCATAAAAATAGTATGGAGACGTTCATTACATTGGCTGTGCAGAATGTCATACCTAACGCAATTGGCGTCGAGAGTTCGATTCCCGGCCAGGCACTAAGTCATCAATTCGAATTTGCGGTGTGTAACCTAGAATGTTACGGTATGGTTTTCATAAAAATGGTATGGAGACGTTCATTACATTGGCTGTGCAAAAAGTCACACCTAACGCCCTTGGGGACGAATGTTCGAATCCCCAGCCAGGCACTAAGTCATAAATTCGAAATTGCGGCGTGTAACCCAGAATGTTACGGTATGGTGTTCTTAAAAATAGTATGGAGACGTTCCTTACGTTGGCTGTGCGAAAAGTCATACCTAACGCCCTTGGGGACGAGGGTTCGATTCTCTTTCCAGGCACTAAGTCATAAATTCGAATTTGCGACGTGTAACCCGGAAAGTTACGGTATTGTGTTCATAAAATAGTATGGCGACCTTCCTTACGTTGGCAGTGTGAAAAGTTACTCTTAACGCCCTTGGGGACGAGGGTTCGATTCTCTGTCCAGGCACTAAGTCATAAATTCGAATTTGCGGTGTGTAACCCGGAAAGTTACGGTATGGTGTTCATAAAATAGTATGGCGACTTTCATTACATTGGCTGTGCAAAAAGGGACACCTTACGCCCTTGGGAACGAGGGTTCGATTCCCGAGCCAGGCACAAAGTCATAAATTCGAATTTGTGGTGTGTAACCCAGAATGTTACGGCATGGTGCTCATAAAAATAGTATGGAGACGTTCATTAAATTGGCTGTGCAGAAAGTCATTCCTAACGCCCTTGGGGTCGAGAGTTCGATTCACGGCCAGGCACAAAATCATAAATTCGATTTTGCGGTGTGTAACCCAGAATGTTACGGTATGGAGTTCATAAAAATAGTATGGAGACCTTCCTTACGTTGACAGTGTGAAAAGTCACACCTAACGCCCTTGGGGACGAGGGTTCCATTCCCGGGCCAGCCACTAAGTCATAAATTCGAATTTGCGGTGTGTAACCTAGAATGTTGCGGTATTGTGTTCATAAAAATAGTATTCAGATATTCATTACGTTGGCTGTGCGATAAGTCACACCTAACGCCCTTGGGATCGAGAGTTCGATTCCCGGGTAGGCACTAAGTCATATATTCGAATTTGCGGTGTGTAACCCGAAATGTTACGGTATGGTGATCATAAAAATAGTATTGAGATGTTCATTACGTTGGCTGTGCGATAAGTCACACCTAACGCCCTTGGGGACGAGTGTTCGAATCCCCAGCCAGGCACTAAGTCATAAATTCGAAATTGCGGCGTGTACCCAGAATGTTACGGTATGGTGTTCATAAAAATAGTATGGAGACGTTACTTACGTTGGCTGTGCGAAAAGTCACACCTAACGCCCTTGGGGACGAGAGTTCGATTCCCGAGACAGGCACTAAGTCATAAATTCGAATTTGCGGTGTGTAACCTAGAATGTTGCGGTATTGTGTTCATAAAAATAGTATTCAGATATTCATTGCGTTGGCTGTGCGATAAGTCACACCTAACGCCCTTGGGGACGAGAGTTCGATTCCCGGGCAGGCACTAAGTCATAAATTCGAAATTGCGGCGTGTAACCCAGAATGTTACGGTTTGGTGCTCATAAAAATAGTATGGAGACGTTCATTACATTGGCTGTGCAGAATGTCATACCAAACGCAATTGGCGTCGAGAGTTCGATTCCCGGCCAGGCACTAAGTCGTCAATTCGAATTTGCGGTGTGTAACCTAGAATGTTACGGTATGGTTTTCATAAAAATGGTATGGAGACGTTCATTACATTGGCTGTGCAAAAAGTCACACCTAACGCCCTTGGGGACGAGTGTTCGAATCCCCAGCCAGGCACTAAGTCATAAATTCGAAATTGCGGCGTGTAACCCAGAATGTTACGGTATGGTGTTCTTAAAAATAGTATGGAGACGTTCATTACATTGGCTGTGCAAAAAGTCATACCTAACGCCCTTGGGGACGAGGGTTCGATTCTCTTTCCAGGCACTAAGTCATAAATTCGAATTTGCGACGTGTAACCCGGAAAGTTACGGTATTGTGTTCATAAAATAGTATGGCGACCTTCCTTACGTTGGCAGTGTGAAAAGTTACTCTTAACGCCCTTGGGGACGAGGGTTCGATTCTCTGTCCAGGCACTAAGTCATAAATTCGAATTTGCGGTGTGTAACCCGGAAAGTTACGGTATGGTGTTCATAAAATAGTATGGCGACTTTCATTACATTGGCTGTGCAAAAAGGGACACCTTACGCCCTTGGGAACGAGGGTTCGATTCCCGAGCCAGGCACAAAGTCATAAATTCGAATTTGTGGTGTGTAACCCAGAATGTTACGGCATGGTGCTCATAAAAATAGTATGGAGACGTTCATTAAATTGGCTGTGCAGAAAGTCATTCCTAACGCCCTTGGGGTCGAGAGTTCGATTCACGGCCAGGCACAAAATCATAAATTCGAATTTGCGGTGTGTAACCCAGAATGTTACGGTATGGTGTTCATAAAAATAGTATGGAGACCTTCCTTACGTTGACAGTGTGAAATGTCACACCTAACGCCCTTGGGGACGAGGGTTCCATTCCCGGGCCAGCCACTAAGTCATAAATTCGAATTTGCGGTGTGTAACCCGAAATGTTACGGTATGGTGATCTTAAAAATAGTATTCAGATGTTCATTACGTTGGCTGTGCGATAAGTCACACCTAACGCCCTTGGGGACGAGTGTTCGAATCCCCAGCCAGGCACTAAGTCATAAATTCGAAATTGCGGCGTGTAACCCAGAATGTTACGGTATGGTGTTCATAAAAATAGTATGGAGACGTTCCTTACGTTAATAGTGTCAAATGTCACACCTAACGCCCTTGGGGACGAGTGTTCGAATCCCCAGCCAGGCACTAAGTCATAAATTCGAAATTGCGGCGTGTAACCCAGAATGTTACGGTATGGTGTTCATAAAAATAGTATGGAGACGTTCTTTACGTTGGCTGTGCGAAAAGTCATACCTAACGCCCTTGGGGACGAGGGTTCGATTCTCTTTCCAGGCACTAAGTCATAAATTCGAATTTGCGACGTGTAACCCGGAAAGTTACGGTATTGTGTTCATAAAATAGTATGGCGACCCTCCTTACGTTGGCAGTGTGAAAAGTCACACCTAACGCCCTTGGGGACGAGGGTTCCATTCCCGAGACAGGCACTAAGTCATAAATTCGAATTTGCGGTGTGTAACCTAGAATGTTGCGGTATTGTGTTCATAAAAATAGTATTCAGATATTCATTGCGTTGGCTGTGCGATAAGTCACACCTAACGCCCTTGGGGACGAGAGTTCGATTCCCGGGCAGGCACTAAGTCATAAATTCGAAATTGCGGCGTGTAACCCAGAATGTTACGGTATGGTGTTCTTAAAAATAGTATGCAGACGTTCATTACATTGGCTGTGCAGAATGTCATACCTAACGCAATTGGCGTCGAGAGTTCGATTCCCGGCCAGGCACTAAGTCGTCAATTCGAATTTGCGGTGTGTAACCTAGAATGTTACGGTATGGTTTTCTTAAAAATAGTATGGAGACGTTCATTACATTGGCTGTGCAAAAAGTCACACCTAACGCCCTTGGGGACGAATGTTCGAATCCCCAGCCAGGCACTAAGTCATAAATTCGAAATTGCGGCGTGTAACCCAGAATGTTACGGTATGGAGTTCTTAAAAATAGTATGGAGACGTTCCTTACGTTGGCTGTGCGAAAAGTCATACCTAACGCCCTTGGGGACGAGGGTTCGATTCTCTTTCCAGGCACTAAGTCATAAATTCGAATTTGCGACGTGTAACCCGGAAAGTTACGGTATTGTGTTCATAAAATAGTATGGCGACCTTCCTTACGTTGGCAGTGTGAAAAGTTACACTTAACGCCCTTGGGGACGAGGGTTCGATTCTCTGTCCAGGCACTAAGTCATAAATTCGAATTTGCGGTGTGTAACCCGGAAAGTTACGGTATGGTGTTTATAAAATAGTATGGCGACCTTCCTTACGTTGGCAGTGTGAAAAGTCACGCCTAACGCCCTTGGGGATGAGGGTTTGATTCCCGAGCCAGGCACTAAGTCATAAATTTGAATTTGCGGTGTGTAACCCAGAATGTTACTGTATGGTGTTCATAAGAATAGTATGAAGACGTTCCTAAGTTGGCTGTGCCAAAAGTCACAAGTAATGCCCCTGGGGACGAGAGTTCGATGTATTTCTACAGGGAAATAACACATGTTTCACCTGCTAGCCGCTTCATGAACAGCTGTGTGCCCATACACATCATGGCGCGTCTCGCTTGGAATTTGCGTTGTATGATGTGTTCTTCTTTCTTGCGATTTTCTTTGCCTTCATAGAAATAACAGATGACTGCTGTTTCAGTGAGCCAAGAGAGTGCGTAGATTGTGTTGCTATTGAGTGTAATTCCTTTACTTCCGGTACTTCATTTGTTTGCAGGCGCGAGCCCACCGGGCGCATGCGCGCGGTGGGCTCGCGCCTGCGCATTGGACTGTTCTACGGACTTGTAAAATATTGGTTGCAGCCATCGGCAGTGCGAACCAATATCCAAGAATTGTATTTTTTCGCCAGAGTGAAGAGTCAAAAACTGAGAAAAAACACTAGAATGTGACGAAAATGTTGCAGCAAAGTCAATAAATAATTGCTTACGCTGAAACAAAACCCATTACGAATTCAGGCACCCAAATAACCTGCCCACTATGAACACTTCTAAAAATACTGGAAAATGATTTTTTAGAATTTTCACTGACAGAGGAGCCTTGCTAATGCAAAATGCCTCACGATTTGTTTGAAGTTCGCCAAAAATCGGCAGGATAACTTGAGTAATCGTGAGGCGGGAAAAACTATGGAAAATCGGGAGTCTCCCGCCTAAAATCGGGAAAGTTGTCAGCTATGCATTTGGGTAATAACTAGGTTGATGACGTGGATGTATTTGTGACTCAATTAGTTTATCAATACAGAACCAGAATGAACCTTTTAAGTTCTAAAAGGTATGTATTTGATAAATTGATAGTTGGATAACGTCAATGTTGGATTAGTTATGCGTGCTGATTTCAATCTCTCAACAAAGAGTCACTGAGTGTTGGGATCCTAGCCACAAACATTGCAATCAGACACACTACGATAGATTCATCTCACACAGAGGAAGTACACGGGACACTCGTAATTTAGTACCACTAAAAGTCTATTTTCGCCTGACAACTCCTGTCCCTTCGAACGTAAAACAGAATGATAGCCATGCGAAATGTTCTAGCCATTCTAAAGGCAGCGATGCGTATCACCGAAGGATTTTATGCAACACATCTTATATGACAGATTATTCCCACTCCAACCTACTTTCTAAGATATTAACTACCGTATAATTTATGAGTGAAATAAAATTTGGTACCACTTATACTCTAAAAGTTAGCAGCAATAACACAATCAAAATAAGAAGAACTATCATTATGTTGGTAGTAGCCTACTAAGTCTTGGAAAACTTTAGCTTGTCCTTTAAGACTAAAACAAGATTGACCGTACAGTTTGTGCCACTCAATACGCATGGTTGGCAGCAGTGACACCATTAAACAAATTCATTTTCTTCATACAAAGTTCTGACAAGGTTATAACAGTGATTTTGTATTTATTTTTGACTGACCGTAGCATTGTTATCATCTAGCAATTCAGTAGTAAAGTCATGTGTTCTCTATGCCTCTGAGTGCCTCATGATGTCCAGGAAAGACCCTCTCAGGAAACTTGAACTCAATGATATGATGATGATAACTCCTGTTTTAGCTTCTAGCTTTAAACTCACCTATAAATGCAGTTTACCAGTGTATCTTGTTCCCATCAACATGCACAATGGAAAATTTGATCTTAGCTTCCCCCATT